>OZ021702.1:25233633-25833633 GCA_963978495.1 Athalia circularis | reverse complement strand
TACTCCATTCCTGTGATTTGGCAATCGCAATAAATAATAATGAGAAAAACGTGCCCAATACCACCATCTGTAGAAAGCACGGAGATTTGTACTTTTACCTTGATTAGAATGGCGTGGTAACAAAATATGTTTTGAGGCATCAAGTTTTCTCTAGCAAAGAATTGTCCGGCCCGGGATATCTTGTACGCTACATCATCGTGTTTCTTGGCCCATTTGATCTTCTCTACAATATCTGTTAGATCACGTTTAATAGGAATGTAATGAACATAAGGCTTGAGCTGCTTGTAGAAGAATTCATAGTATTTAGACTCCTGCTTGAATACCAATGCATCTCCGGCCAGAAGGTAAGGGAATCTATAAGATGCTACAGTGCCGTCAATATTGAACTGATATTTATACTGGAATTGAAAAATAAATTATTAAAACCTAGTTACGGTATAATGTTCTTAGTTTGCAACGAAAAAAATATCTGTCTTACATCAAAGAAGTTAAACATAGACGTGTGATTCTGTTTCGGTCCATACTTATCCATTTCACTTTTGAAGAAAAAAAAATTTGTTATGGATGCATTGATCAAATCGGGATATTTTCGGGAGATGTCTATCAAATCTAAGCGTTCTCTTCGGGAGTCACGTCCTCGCCAAAAGAGCTTCTCTATTTTAGTACTCCACGATAACTTGGTATTTCCTTGAACAGATAGCGTGTCTAACATGACCCTGTGATTTATAAAAGATGATTAACCATGATTTTAGATATCTTGAAGTTTCGGAATTAATTTGCCGTACCTTCCCATATTTTCGATCGATGATTCTGTGATATCGTAAGTGGGCATGACAATGTCTTTAGTGTCATCGGAGCCGCACCAAGAGAATATGGGGTATGCTGTTGCGGTGTTTGAGACTAGAGGCCAATCTCCCAAGTTGACAAAGAATTCTGTGTCCGGCAGTGCGACTTTTCTTGCCAGAGATAGTAAAATGGCGTCCATGAATATTTTGAATCCCACGTGCTGTCCATAGCAGTATCTGTAGACCTGCGGTAACCAGACGAGACAGGGATAAAGTAATGGTCAACTTGAAGGTACTCTTTTGCCCTCAGACTACCCACCTTGTTTGATTGGATGATATAGTGACAAATACTGACACTATTTGGGTGGTTAAATTCTTTGATAATATCATTTCGAATAATATTGAAATCTACGTTTGCAAATGGTTTCAAATCTGATTGTATTTGACTATAATTTTGTGGGCATTCGTATTTCTCTAACCAGTCAGATAAATTCTCATAGGGACAATAACATTCCTCCTCATATACTGGACCTGAAAAGCATACCAATGTCAATTGAATGTGCACTTGCAGAGACAAGAGCCACATATTTGAACCAGTTCTTACCCTTCAAAAAAAGGGGTGACATTGGCAAATGTTCATTTTTTACTTTGATAACAATTTCAAGATTGACACATGTCTCATAGAGTCTATAACGAATAATGAAACTTCCATCCTTCCGATTCAAAATTTGTTCCCAGATGCGACACGGACTCCCAACAAGTGTTTGCCCTTTTATCGACACCGATAAAATTCCTTCTTCTGCAGACAGAGAGATGCTGAAATTAATTCACTGTCTGTATTGGAAATAATAAATAACAAAGATAAGAATGTGTATCTAAACAATGAACAAACTTTTACATCTGTACAATGAACTAACTTTTGATCGCCTTTATCCCGCAACTGCAGAAATATGTAACGGGCACGCATCACAATTGTCTTTGGATGTAGACCAGGCCCCCAAACAAGAGTCTTTGAGGGAATAATCTCATCAACGACGTCATTTTTTGTATAGAGTACTTCTTGGCAGAGACAGTAAAAGATAAAGTAAAAGTACTTCATCGTATTGTTATGAGGATTCACTCCTCTATTTAAACCTTAGAGCATATAGTATATTTAAACATTCAAGTGAGTAACGTCTGTGGCGATTTGTGAGCGGAAAGGATAGTGGAGGTTACCTATACCATAGAGTTCAGCGGTTGCAGGACATTTGCATAGGACGGTACCCTCAACGCTAAAACTGGACTGCAAAACTAGATCGTACTTTTTCCCGACTTTCGCCGATATCGGCGTGAACTCTGCGTGCTGTATCAAAGGACCCGTAAATCATCGGTGCAATTAAAATTACCGTAACATAACTTGCAGCATTGTCTGAATCCGCTGGCTTTGCCGCGACTTCACTATAGTCTGTGCTATAGTCCTCTACCACACCTCTACTTACGATTCAAATGAATGGCGGCGCATTGGCCAGACTGTAATTATAGCAACGATTCTAGGGACGTGGCTAGTGCTGGAACATCTGATGTTTTCATCAGTGTTATCATAACCTATTATTATTCTTACTGACAGCACATGATTTGTGGATTTATAATGTGATTTAACTTGACCGAGTGAGAGTGCAGGAAATTAATCAGGCATTAGGCAGCGTGATCGAATGTAAAGCCTCTCGTAACTTTGTACTATCAGAAAAAAGTTCGTCGATAGCTTTTGTACAGGTTAGTAAGAGGTATTATGAAGTGAAATATATTGAGATACGTTTTCAAGAATGTATGGACTGTCATACGATCTCATTATCCAGTGTATGAAAAGATACTTCGAGTATACACAGTGAAACACCTTCATTGTTCTTATTCTTTACAGCTTAAAGACGCACCACTTCAGATGCAAAAGTATAAGCGATGAAATTCAAGACTTGTATTACATAGTATTCACTAACTTCATGCTGCCGAAAAAAATTTCTAATCACAATAGATCAAGATGCATAACATATCTGGACAGTTCCGGAAGACAACTTGGGATCCCATCCTAATAATTGCCCAAATAGTTGCTGTTCAAAGCACAATGTACGTTTGCTTGGGAGTCTGGATATGGATTGTTGTGTCACTCCTTGGATCAACAAAATCTCTTGATTATGCATTTCAATATAGTGAAATTCACGTTCGTGACTTTGGGGGAAAAATGGTGATCACGATATTTGTGCTCAATGCGTTGATAGGGGCTCTAGCTCTATGGTGGATTGTACAAAGAACTAAACAGTGCATGGACTTTGCATGTACAGCGCATTTAATCCACCTGTTTTGCTGTTGGGGTTACAACTACAGTTTCCCCACAACTTTTAGCTGGTGGTGTTTGAATATTGTTTCTGTAAGCATAATGTGTGTTTGCGGAGAATTTTTGTGCTTAAGAACCGAACTCCAAGCAATTCCATTGGGAATGAACACCCAAAAAACAGCTTTGTAAAAATTAGTTTATACCTTAGAAGTATTCTAATCTACCTAACTTATTGATAATAACAAAAACGATTTAAATGTTGTAGTATAATTTTTGAGAGATTTAAAAAAAACATACCCAGAAAAAACAAAACAGATGACGTATATTCTCATTTATCCTGGAATCAGAGCAGTTTTCGGGTTTCAGATCAAATATTTGCACGTTGTGCTTTTACATCTTATATTTCACGTGTCTATATAATAATAGTGACAAAACTGATAGTTGATGTCAGTTACATTTGTTATACTATGATTTTGAGGATCTCAAAGAATATTGCTTAGTGGTGGACATCTTCCTTGAAGAATCTGAGGCCACAGTATCCACAGGCGTGTGTCCCAGGCTTATCCTATGAAATGGAAGAAATGAGCCGTATTAAATTTGATACACGGATTAGATTTTCTATCAGTGGTTGGTTGTTGTTTACAAAACTTTGCTGTCCAGTGGACAAAATATGAATTTTTTTTTTTTCGCAAGAAAGGTTCTTCTGACAGTCATTGAAATTGATCTTACCAGATTAATATAGACTTTAGGATGGCCGGTAGGCCCACCACCTCCGTCACAGGCAATAACCCTTGCATCAGTTGGGGTAGGAGGAACCTCGGCTATCAAATCGATCGCCCAGTTGGGATTCACATGCTTTGGTTTGTCCACGAACCTCACCAGCCGATAATCATCTTTATCCCATTTCTAGAATGATAACAGCAAATTTATCTGTCTGTTATTTCATCACACAACAATGGACTTTAAACGAAGCAGAACTTCAACAGTACGCTCCAATCTCATAGTCAACATAGCCTCAAATTTACGTAATAGTATCAATTAAAGTTAAACAACTTCTAATCGCTGATAACCTGGCCAGTGTGAGTTTCTTTTTCAACCGGCTCCCAAGAAGTTTTGTTCCTTATTCCAGTAGTCGAAATTGGTAGATTTATCTTGCAAATTTTCGTATGATTTCCAAGTAGACAGACTATTTTTTTGCTCGCCATGATTGATTATTTGCTTTGAAGGTGGCTGCAGGTCACTGCATTGATCAAGTAACAATAGACTGTAGCTGACTGTAGTGGATAACTGTGGTAGCGGCGTTTGACGTCTCGACGTTTATTCGCATGTAGTTTTTCTATTCCCACTATATCTTCCGATCTCTACTGTCTGTAAACAGAAAACTTTCCTAGTAAACAATGATTTCTCGAAGGTAATTTGATCAAGGAGTGATCATAGCACTTCGAATCAGTTTCATCAAAAGTGTCAATCAGACTTTCAAGAATTCCCCAACGGCCGCCATGGAGGTGAATTTGACGTAAATAATTTTTTGGAACAATGGGGTCAATTCATCAATATGTAAACTTACACCCAGTTTCGAATTTCAGTCCAACCTTCAGATTCCTCTTCCCTTGGATTCCGCAAAATCAAACAATCTGGAGGACCGAAGGCTATGGGTGGGAAATTTGGATCTAAGAATCAATGAGTAAGTATCAAAACACCGCTTTCGTTCTTCACTGGCTTTCACCAATCGTTGTCAGGCTGATACTAAAATTTTCAAGACTGTGATGATAAATTTTCTATCGTAAGTAATGAATGATCTAGAAAAATTAACTGTTTGTTTGCCAACCGGTACCAACTACTGAAACTCGTTCAAAACCATGGAAAAATCGAAAAGTTTGACCTGCTATTTCACCGCTCGGGGCCACAAGCTGGCCAGCCCAGAGGATATGCATTTGTAACCTATGAAACAAGCTGTGATGCGGAGAGGGCGAAGCATGCACTTCATAATGTCAAGATTGGGGCTAAGACTATCGTCGTAAGATGGGCACATAGTGTGAACGAGGTATCATTTGCAAATGATGGGAATGATAGTGCTAGTCTAAATTTGACAAAGTATGAGTTTTCTTTTAATTTTATCTGATTTCAGAGCGACATGGATAAGCCAAGACCCAAGATTGACATTCCTGCCTTGGCAGGAGCTAAGAAAGAGGACAAAAAAGTCAGGTGAGTGGTGAATAATTACATAACACAGAAAATCTGCGTTCACCTTCTGATGATGTTGATTCTTTTCAGTCGAGAAACCGCGATACAGGCAATCGAGGCTAAACTGAAGATGATGAACGAGTCTGAGGAGGAATTCGAGCTCAATAAGCCATTGGTTGGAACGCCGATAGTCCAGCAATACCAAAGACCTGAAATTGTGAAACCGTCCACCTCCAACAGATACCACAATCACAGGGGTGCTCGATACCAGAGCAACAAACCCTACAATCGATCTAGACCGAGAAGATAGTCATTCTTTGAAGAAGATTATCGATTTTGCATTGCCATAATTAAGTAGTTTGATCGAAAAACCATTATAATTCGTATCAATTCAACATACTAATCACTCATTTATTTATTTTTCGCGTTCGCTGTGTCCCATACATAAACTCACGAATCATTGATCGTTTTAAAATAGGAGCTTTTAAGCTGAAAATGATTCCTACAAATTTAACTATACTAACAGGCGTTATGGAAATACAAGTATTTTCTTTAATCGTTGACACTTTCGTCCAGCATATGTCACGTACATGTATTTTCCTACATTGTATTATAACATTTTTGATAATAAATATGTACACGGAATCCTGTATTCCAATTTGATGTCTGAGCTGTGGTCTAAAGCTGAGTTTCCTCAGTTTATGTGATCTACGATTTCCTACCTTGTATTGATTTAAAACAAAGAGCAGAATTTTTCACAAAGAAGAGCTAGAGTGGAACTTTCTTAGACGAATAGAAATCACTTATTCCCTGGCATACTTAGTTTTCCCTCGCATCATGTAAGGTAATGGAACAAGTCCTGGACATGGAAGTTGCCCAGGAATTTCACAAATGCAACTTTTTTCACATCCTATGCCAAAATTAGCAGGATTATCTTTTTTCTCTGCAAGTACAGCTTCATGAGCTAAAACGACTTCTGATTTTCCGATAATTGACATCAGATGCTGCAACACTTCATCTTTGGGCTTATTGTCAATATCTATCAACATGTGTCTGCCATCATCTGAAAGATTTCCGAATTTGTCAATGGTTTTGTCTTATGCATGCAACAATAAATAATACCCACCGTAATAGCATTTGATAAATGGGGTTGGTGTCAAGTTTTTGAACGTGATGACCTGAACCTTTGGATTTTTGTACTGCAGTTGAGGTAGACACCAGAAAACGAAGTCCCTACAGATCAAATTTACGAAATATTTAGTATCCTTCCCTAAAGACGAATGTTCCAAAGTATTTGGTACTTTTAACTTCAATACAAGTACCTGGCACCAATGTGATTCCTGCCTTTAGTATTATAGTTCAAGGAAAATATTTTTATTTTATCTTTCAACACTAGTCTACCAGCTTGTAGATATTTCAAGGTTCTTCTAATCGGTGCAGGTCCTTTCATAAAAGGCATTTTCGAAGATTATTTTATAACTCAATAACCTCGAAATCTGCGACGCCGATCCGCGCTCACAAAAGCTCAACAACAGCTAATCAACGAAGGGAGCTTGAACTGAACACTGAAAGTTATATTTCAGTGGAACTGAACAGCGAAAGCGCGCAACTTCAGTGACGTAATGTAACAGAGGAGTGATTTCTTTAATCTGATACCCATCTACACTCAACGATCTGACAGCGATGATCTCTGTCTGACGATAGAAACTGTTGTTCAGCGAATTTAGGATTTAAGCGCGTATGAAGAATAGATAGTGCTGAAGTGCTGCTGTCTTCAATGAAAAAAAAGTAGCCGACATAAGGTGAAAAAAGCACACCCTGCCCCATTTTTTCGTGCCTTTCACTGTACGTGTTGCAGTGTTGCATGAATAAACTCTCACCCAGTTTCAATTTTTAGTGCCAGCCACGTGTCTGGTAAGGCCAGTTGAGCCGATTTGTGTATGATAACGATCAAATTTTATATAGATAAAAATAATATCGAGCGAATTCTTAGTTTGTAACGACAGTCAAATTTTAACAATTAGGTATGAATTCAATAATCAGTCAGTATTCATTACAAATCATTTCAATTCAAACTTGTGGTTAATCCAAAGGTCCTTACCCTATATTTTTCCATCATAAGTCCAGCCATATGGTTGGCAAGTTTATAGATATTGGAGATTGATTGAAGAGTGGCAATTGCATAAAAAAAAATTGAATTGATTTCATCTGAACTTTAGGAAGCAGTATCAATATTGCAAAAGCCAAGATGAACACCTCGATGACTGGGAAGCAGATTCGACAGGAGTTTATAGATTTTTTTAAATCTAAATCTCACGAGTACATTCATTCGAGCTCAACCATTCCTCATGACGATCCCACGCTATTGTTTGCCAACGCTGGAATGAATCAGGCATGAATTACACTATGTTCGATAAGTATAGCTGGAAGTTCTTGCACCTGATAACCATCATACTTGCTGCTAAACTTGAATGAATCTCATGAATGTAACTAAATAAAATGCTAATCTCAGTTTTATAATTTATAGTTCAAACCGATATTTCTTGGGTCAGTCGATCCTAGTAGCGATATGGCAAAATGGGTACGTGTAGTGAACACGCAGAAGTGTATCAGAGCAGGAGGCAAGCACAATGATTTGGATGACGTAGGAAAGGATGTCTATCATCACACGTTTTTTGAAATGATGGGGAACTGGTCATTTGGGGATTACTTCAAGGTAAACTGAATGCCGCTTACTTCTTTGGCTTGAAAATAATGTATATTAATTTTAGAAAGAAATTTGTGCCTGGGCTTGGGAACTACTGACTGAAGTCTTTAAATTACCTGGTGATCGATTGTACGTCACCTATTTCGGTGGGGATGAGAAATCTGGACTTAAACCAGATGAGGAATGCAAGCAAATCTGGATTGATCTTGGGTAAAAAATTTCACCTAATACACTGATATAAGTTCTTTTGGATTTCTCATTGTAAACATTTCTAGGATCAAGCCATCACATGTGTTACCAGGCAGTATGAAAGACAACTTTTGGGAGATGGGAGAGACTGGGCCTTGTGGTCCCTGCAGTGAATTGCACTTTGACCGCATTGGCGGAAGGGAAGCAGCTCATCTCGTTAACATGGATGACCCAGATGTCTTAGAAATCTGGAATCTCGTATTCATACAATTCAACAGGTAAACTACCTGGAACTGACTTATTCCAGCGCAGAATTCAGAAAAGCTCTTACTTTTATTTTGTGTCAGGGAATCCGATGGCAGCCTCCGTCCTTTACCTAGAAGACACATAGATTGTGGTCTTGGGTTGGAGCGTTTGGTATCTGTCATCCAGGGGAAGAGAGCTAACTATGATACAGATTTATTTGTGCCTCTTTTTGATGCTATTCAAAAAGGAACCGGAGCTCCGGCTTATCAGGGTAGAGTTGGTAACGACGATAAAGACGGGGTAGATATGGCATACAGAGTCTTGGCCGACCATGCTAGAACTATTACAATCGCGCTGGCAGATGGAGGCATGCCAGACAATACAGGCAGAGGGTACAAAATTTTCCACCAAATAATTTTTTTTTTCGAAGTCCGGATCAATTGATACATCTTACTCTGATCTAATCCTCTAATCGTAGGTATGTATTGAGAAGGATTTTGAGGCGTGCTGTTCGATACGCAACTGAAAAGCTGAATGCCAAGCCTAGATTCTTTGGCTCATTGGTCAACACGGTTGTAGAACTCCTCGGTAAATCTTATTTACCTGAATAACGACAAGAATAGATCTGCTTATGGCTCAGGTATCAATTCACGCCGCTCATCTCAAATTCTGTATCGCAGGTGATGTTTTTCCCGAACTTAAAAAAGATCCACAGTCGATAATCGATGTCATTAATGAGGAGGAAGAACAATTCTTGAAAACACTATCTAGGGGACGCAATTTGCTAAACAGAACAATGGCAAAGCTGGAAGCCACTACTGTTGTTCCGGGAGATGTTGCTTGGAGACTCTATGACACTTATGGATTCCCAGTTGATTTAACACAACTCATGACGGAGGAGAAGGGACTGACTATAGACATGAAGGGCTACGAAGAAGCCAAGAAGCAAGCGCAGGCAATTTAGATAATAGTTGCCAATTACTACCAGCGAATAAGCTAATGAGAGTAATAACTAGATTACCTTGCTTTTAATTCTAGATGTTGTCCCAGGGTAAGGCTGGAGGGGTAGATGATCAGATCAACCTGGACGTCCATGCAATCACAGAATTGCAAAATAAAGGCGTGAAACCTTCAGACGATAGTCATAAATATAACTATGAAGCACAATCATCAGATAAGAATGCTGAATATGATTTTGCTCCCTGCACTGGCACAGTGATTGCCCTACGACATATGAAGCAGTTTGTCGAGCAAGTAACCTCAGGTCAAGAGGTAGGAATCCTGCTTGATCAGACAAATTTCTATGCGGAACAAGGTGGACAAATTTATGATGAAGGATTTCTAGTGAAAGTTGGAGACGAGGTGATTATGAGATTTCAAGAACCAACAATTCCACATCATCCGTAATAATCTGATAGTTGAAATAATTTTTACAGAGCACGGAAGCGCGCATCAAAAACGTCCAAGTCAGAGGTGGCTATGTGCTGCATATTGGAACAGTTGGTGAAGGGACGTTAAAAATAGGCGACAAAGTTCATTTGAATGTTGACACAGCGAGACGCCGCCTGATTATGAACAATCATACTGGAACTCATGCTCTAAACTATGCCCTACGTACTGTCTTAGGAACGGAAGCCGATCAGAAGGGATCACTAGTGGCTCCTGATAGATTGCGCTTTGATTTCACTAACAAGGGTGATGATAATTAAAATTTAAATTAAAAACATATTCATACCTTAAAGATACAGCCTCTTTGTACAGCTTCCTTGTACCTTATACAGCTTCTTTGTACTTTGGACAGCTTTCCAGAATTTGTAAAATGTTGATTTTACAGGTGCAATGACTGTCGAACAGGTTAAACAAACAGAAATAAATACAAAGCAGCTGATTGAGCGTAATCGACCAATTTACGCTAAAGAGAGTAGGTTAGCAGTTGCGAAGACTATCCAAGGACTACGTGCAATGTTTGAAGAAACTTATCCAGACCCTGTGAGAATCATCAGCATCGGAGTGCCGGTCGAGGAATTGGAGAAAAATCCCTTGAGCCCTGCCGGAACTCAAACTAGTATTGAATTTTGCGGTGGAACGTAAGTACTGAATAGAACAAACCATATCTTCGAATTCCTAAGTCTGTATTCTTGACAGGCACTTACATCACGCTGGGCATATTGGGGATTTTGTGATTGCCAGTGAAGAGGCTATTGCTAAGGGGATTCGGAGAATCGTGGCTCTCACAGGCCCAGAGGCAACAAAGGCTCTGAAAAAAGTAGAACTTCTAGAAAACGAATTAAATAAACTTAAATCAACTATCGATGCAGATAAATCTGGAGCAAAATCCAAGGAGCATGTTAAAGCAATTGTAGAACTGACCGAAGATATATCTCATGCAACTATTCCATATTGGAAAAAGGTAATTCTATGAAATAAATCAATTCTTTTTCAAGAAACAAGACTGCGGCAGTGCTTACGATGTACAATATCCAACCATTTCCAGGATGAGTTGCGTAACATTTTGAAGACACTGAAAAAATCTATTGATGATAAGGAGCGTGCAGCCAAAGCTGCAGTCGCCACCCTAGTAGTCCAGAAAGCTATGGAATTGGCTCAGCAAAACATTGGGGCTCCTATTGTAGTTGAAGTATTGGAAGCTTACAGTAACACCAAAGCACTCGATTCGGCCCTGAAGCAAATCAAGTCTATTTCACCAGAGACCAGTGCTCTTTTCTTCAGTGTCGACAATGATAGTAAAAAAATATTTGCCCTGAGCGCTGTACCAAAGGTAAACCAACCGTTCAGGAGTACAAGAAAAATCGAAGTAACAACAACAGCAAAAACAACAACAATAATAATAATAATAATCTATCGTTTCTACTACAGTCTGCTGTTGTCAAAGGACTGAAGGCAAACGAGTGGATACAGGCAGTCGCATTACTAATGCAAGGAAAGGGTGGAGGAAAACCTGAGTCGGCTCAAGCTTCAGGCCCTAATATATCCTGCTTGCAAGAAGCAATGAAAATCGCCACTTCTTTTGCAAGCTCCAAACTAGGAATACCAACCAGTAATGCAGTAGCTTCAGAAAAAAATGTATGTACAAAAGGCAGTAACGATCCAATACTCTACGGGAACGAAGGCAATATCAAAAGATACCGTGGGCTAATTGCAGCTAAGTGCAGTGGCAAAAAAATTAACCTTAAAACTTTAGAAGGAAAAGAAAAAAATACTGTTCGTTTGGTAGATAATGATGTAGTTCTTCGTGACGGTAACGCCATTGCGTTGTATTTGTCGAACGATCAGTTGAAAGGGTCTAAGAATTTATATGCCGAAAGTGAAATCTTGCAGTGGATGAGTTACGCAGATAATCATATTCTTCCTTCAGTTTTAGGGTGGGTTTGGCCATCAGCGATTAAAGATTTGAGCAAAGGGATTTCTCTAGCTAAGGAGGAATCTTTGAAGTTTCTAAAAAGTTTGAACACGGTTTTATTGAATAAGACTTATCTGGTTGGGGAACAAATCACCTTGGCTGATATCGCCGTGTTTACTACCCTCATGCCGCTCTACGAACACATTTTTGATGCAAAATCTAGAGAGCCATACCAAAACGTGAATAGATGGTTCTTAACTATTCTAAATCAACCAGAAGTACAGAGCGTTGTAAAAGATTTTAAGCTGTGTTGTTAAATACTTTAGAAAGTTTCTTAGAAATGGGGAAATAAAGTCGAGCGTGAACTAGGTACGATTACGCAAAGAACTAATTTTTCTATGTATTTTTGAAATAAACTCAGAATTGTCCCATCACAAGACTTATTAATGTTCAGGAATCTTTGATACGAAACTTATCATTTGTAATGAATTGAAGGATAATCATTAGTCTTTTCAATTGTAACAATAGTCAGCAAACTATATTTGACTGATTGATATTCATTTATCATATTTGTGGAAAATACAGGTTGATAAGTATGCTATTTTGATATCGATATTCCACACATTTTCAAACCTGTAATGTAAGCTCTTGAAATAAAGTTCTGATGCACTCAGGTTGGCTCATCTGTATCTGGTATGTCTAAGTCGGCACCGTAATAATCTTTTCCTAGTTGGGTATTGTACATTTTCCTTATTTCTGACAACAGTGTCGAAAGATTTTGTCCCATTTTGGCAGATATTGGAACAACTGGGAGGTCCGTCTTTGATGTCAGTATGCCCAAATTTTCCTAGAGATAGAAAACAGTTAGTAGACCTAAAAAATCGTTGCGCATTAAATAATGACATGGAATTCAAAACAGTCAGAGTCACCTCAGCCTCTGGTAGATCCATTTTGTTAGCTATGACAATAACAGGTTTCTCGCTTAATCCCTTGCTGAATTGTTTGATTTCATATCTTAGAAGTTCCAGATCTGCCCAGGGCTCGTCCAATGACATATCTAAAACGATTAACAAGGCAGCACAACGTTCGGCATGTTTCAAGAAAGTTATTCCTAGTCCTTTATTTTTGTGCGACTCCGCTATAAGTCCAGGCAAATCTGCAACTGTGAATGAAAAAAATTTGTTCATTGTGCCGACTGACTTGCTACCAGATACACTAATCAGATATTCGAAGGCCAACGAAAGAACTAATGAAAAACATTAGGCTCTACCTGCGATTTGTTCGTAATCACCGTACTGAACCATCCCCAAGTGAGGTTTTAACGTCGTAAACGGATAAGGTGCGATTTTTGGTCTGGCTCTGGAAATAGCTCGGAGGAGGGTACTTTTTCCAGCATTTGGTAAACCAATCTGAAAACACGTTTTTTCATAAGGATTTTGAACTATGATTATAACAAAAACTCCAATGAAACGCTAATCGGATTTTACAACCACCGTTTTTCAACAAGGAATTTAATTGAATTTTCTTATGTAATGAATTGATGACATGCGAGAAATCTTAACATATTACCAGCCCAACATTTGCCATGCTGCGCAGTTCCAGGAAGTACTGTCTGCTTTCTCCCTCGGCGCCATATTCGCATACTTTAGGTGCCTGTTCCGTATCGGATTTAAAGAACGCGTTGCCGTGGCCTCCTGCGCCGCCTCTGGCAGCGATAAACATTACTCCAGAATTCATTAAGTCAGCAATAATTCTTCCATCTGGAGCACGCACAATTGTTCCGACAGGAACGTGGATTATTAGGTGTTCTGCATTCTTTCCAAAACAATCTTTGTTCATGCCATCCACCCCATTTTGAGCAGTAAGAACTGTGGTCACGTGATTCAAGTCTTTAACATCCTTGGAAGCCTGGGAAGTCAACTAACTTGAGTTAAAAAAATCTCCTAAGGTTTTCAAAGTTGCTTTTTACCCTTCAGACTTATTACCTGAAAAATAACGTGACCACCGCTTCCTCCATCTCCGCCATCTGGACCAGCATTTTCATTAGCAAAAAGATGCAAAAATGAGATAGATCCATCACCTCCTTTGCCAGCAGCAACTCGTACCTATTATTATGTTACAGTCAAATTGTAAGCCTTGCCACAAAAACTGTACATCTTCTCTAACTTACTTCTTTAGTATCAACAAAATACTGATCAGTGTTCCCCCGAGACCTTGGTTTTCTGTGTCGCAGGGCCACAGTGTAGTTATCATGAAAGCAGCATGTACTTTGAAATGTCCTTTCTATAATTTTATGTGTCGCATGAGGTTCTAATTTCTGTGCTAGATTGTGTAATACTAAAAACTCATTTGCACTAAGAATTGGGCGTAGAAAAGAAGATATTTTGAGTTTCCTAAGTGAGTGCATCATAGTGTGTAATCTTCAATCCTGAAAAATAAAGAGATCGTGACAGGGAGGAAATAGATAGCACCTGAAAGACCATACACAAAATACTTGGATTTATTGGCAATAAAAAATAATATTGTTGTATGAATAGCGAGTGATGACTGTACAACATTATTTAGTAACAACAACGTTTAAATGATCTTCAAGAATGTTAGTAACTATGTTTTTATGTATATCAATGACCCGACTCCTGTACAAAGGATAGCAAGTGGACCTATAGCTTATGTTATAAGTTCTAGTCACTTTAGAAGAATTAGGAAATTCATACGATCCTAAAAACTCAACATTATCAATAATCTTGCCTACAAATTTGAACAATGTCATGTAAAAAGTAATTTCAGTAAAGTCAGAGCAAACCGAAAATGTAATATGAAACGAATAACTCAAAGGATATAGGGATAAAATATCAGATTTTTCAGAGACATCTTTGTCGGCAAATTCGGCAATGAGTTGTTTCCAACTGATAATATCTTCAAGTTCAAGATTATTCTTGAAACTTGGATCTATTCTAATTCTTGGAGCAATTTTTATCAAATTTGGTTGGTCAGCCTTCTGAAGAATATGAACAAGGGAATTTTTGTTATCAAAGCCTTTTTCTAGGCTACGATAACCAACACAAGTATAATCAGGTAGTTCGGCAAAAGAAAAAGGTTCTACACCGGTTAATAAAAAATTGCCATGTGCAGCCATTTCCACGATTTGCCACGAATCATCCCATCGCCTTTGAGGGTTGTCCATGGGAGTGCCACCTTGCCCATTGCATAAAGATACTAAAACAACGCCTTTAGGTTTGAGTAGAGTTTGAGATGAAATGAAAAACCCCTTTAACAATTCCCTGTTCCGATCGATTTTCATTTTGCCTCCCACATGTGGGAAATTGAAGATTATTTTATCAAATTCTTCAGAATCCATGGAATAATGCTCCGTTAATTTAGTTGCATCTACCCCAAGTATTACACGAGCTCCTAAAGAAATTGTGAGACATGAACGATCATCAAAATCCTGCTTTTATCTGAGGCTAAACAAGGTCTCAATTTATACCTACCTTTAAGTTTTAGATAGTCAGCATTTTTGAGCCCAGATTCAAAGACGATAGATGATTCATAGCAAGTTGCGGTAATATTGATGTTTAAATTTAGTTTCATTAAAGAAACACCGAACGAAAAATTTCCCTCTCCCACAAGAAGGACATTATCGTTGACGCGTAAAATCGTGGTCCTCATCTCTCTAACGAATTACTAAATCGAAATCAACACGTACAAAAAGCAAATTGCAGGGTTATGTTCTAAATTAGTGTTGAGGTGTAAAAAGTTGTACCTTTATCAGATGGGGCTGTCCTTGAGATATAATATTTATATTCATGTCTTTTAAATTTCATTCAACAATACTTGTTCCATTGGATTAAGAGTTGTAAGCTGTTGTAAGTAATCTCAACCCGTAGCTCAACTTCTCAGCGGGTTCTCCATATAGCCGCACTTGCTGTCGTTGACAACGCTGCCAAATGCTGTCTGCTGCTGTCTGCTAGTTCCTAAACAAATGTTTGTTTACATAGCGCTACAATCGCCACGTGGTCCAGGCTACGTGGTCCTGAGTAGTCCTAAGGCGCCAATTTTGGCGGTATCAAATCTAATCCATCCGTAGATCCTGCAAATGATTATAATTGTCATTTTACAATGATCACAAACATAGAATATTCTGAACGACCAAAATAATTACACATCGATTGTGTCAATTAGCTCGCCTTATTTTTACATAACTCTTTCAATACCATGTTGTATTCAATTATTCTAACAGTGAAAAGACAAACACGCAATGCAACCATTAACGAAAAATGGCAAAAAAAATAGCATAAGAAATTCCATTCAACTCAAGGCGCAGTAATAATGGCGTCATAACAACAAGCAGGAGAATGACGTCACAGACAACACGCGATCGTGTAAATAGACGCAGAGATATACCTATAACTCCGCAACAGCCATATATGTATAGGTTCCTATAAAGATTACTCGTCCCTCATCTACGTTGCTTAGACATATGTCTATTTATAGATAACACCTAAGAATAGCACCTGGATCTAATCCTAATAATTGGTCGTTTCGTTATACCTGTTCCATCATTTTTAGCTCGTATACAACATGAAAATTTCAATCATTCATTGAATATTTTTTACTATTTACTTCCCTCGCTCACTTTCTCACACGTTATTCGTCAATATAATGATTTTCATCGAAGTTCATACAGAGCGCTTTCTATAAATTTTGGAAAATAATACAAAAATTGATAGAATGTTAGGGACTCTAGTCCCTGCTTAACGCTGCCTACAGGCGCTATGCAACAACTATCCTTTTGCTTTTGGAACAAATATGTTTTTTGTGTGATAAAATATAAGGCGCGGCGGCTGCGGCTTTCCTGCTATACCCATTCGTATTGGCAGCGGTTTGGACATGTCGACGATGACGGTCAAAATTATAAAACGAGCCTTTTCTCGAATAACGAATAGCTGAGATCTTCATTTCTCACCTCCCCGACGAGCGATTCAATTGACATCAGGTTCAAATAAAAGCTCGTCTCCGATTTGTATCAGAAAAGTGATCCCAAATCTGTTGTAATATTAATAATATGGGAGCTATTTAATAAAATGCAAACCCCCACTCTGCCTTCGAGCTCCCGTCGCAGTAAATATACTCGGTATAAGGGCGCCCGTTCTTTTGAATGTACTTGGCGTGAGACTTTACCAACCCTCTTGATAAACGCAATTCTTATTGTGCTATTTCGCGTGATCAAGGCTATCAACGACCCCCTCGTGACATCGCGCGCGTTTGCAGCCTTACGGATTTTGCGCATTGTGTTACCATAGGATATACGTGAGAAAAGAAATATTCAACGACATGTGATTAGATACCGTCGAGAGGAAAACGTCTCACGCCCCTCCATATCATCTGATGCAACTGCATTGCAATTATACCTATTCATGAAGTAGGGGAATAAAAATAAAAAACGATCAATTCTACGAACTCTGCAATATACGTGTAACGGAGAAGAGTTATTATATGGAATTCAATTTTTCCACTGTGACTTTATCGAGCAACGAATCGATTGAAATATACCAACTGCCATACTTCGAAAAACTTCTACACTCAATGTCGCATACATCTCATCCTCATCGGTTTACTCTATTTTAGTTTCAACGTGTGACCTGTTATTTTTGTATTTTTAAATCAACTGAATTTGGTGTAAACCGGTGTTACGCGAGACGTAAACCTAGATCTGTCCGGCTCAACGCGGTGCATATTATAGCTATACATGTATACATACGTACAGTACATAATCCGTGCTATATATTATAATTTTCAGACAATTCATATGAGGCGCATACATATATCGTACAGTATATACAGATGGCACAAAATTACTAATGAAGTTTCGAAACAGTTATACAAATCGCTGAGTCAGCTCGATCAAGGGTAGAAATTAAATTTTCACGTGTGCTTAAACAGCACCTGCACATACATTATTGTACATAGGTAGATTTATTATGCACTAGGGTTACTTCGCGATCGTTTGTTTCGCCGTACGTACAAGATAATGTACCTATATACATATACCGATATCGTGTCTATCATCTATTCAAAAAGTGGTTGAAAGTCGATGCGAGTTCATACATCTTTCATTCATGCGGGAACTTACGCACCCTCGACGATTTACATACGACATATATGTTACATGTGTGTATCCATCGGTATATGTACGTACACATCATTTTAAATGCGCAGTACATATACATATGTTGTACGTGTAAACCGATCCAAATATGTGCCGTATGTTCGCTGCGAAGTTGGCAAATGGCAATTAAGTCAGAATTTAAAGGGGTTGAAACTCGAGCTGCGACACGCATATGTATATACATATGTATATAGATATGTATATATACAAAGTATATAATATACATATCCATAATACGTGTCTACAGGGTATAACCGCACGCTTTTATAGTCATGAGCACCCAACGTTTGCACGTCGATAAGGCATGGTAGAGTTCTATAACGATCACAATAGCTAGCCTTGTGTTTTTCAGGTCGCGTGCATTAGCTGGTATGGGTTCGCATTGACCAACCCGTGGAGTATTGGAGAGAGTTTAGGAAAAAGTGTGGTAAATGAACGATGAGTATAAGGTAAGAAGTACGTACTTTTACCCTCTGCGTCAGAACTATGAAGAAAAAAAAAATATACATATACAGACGTACGTGTATAACATAAACGAATAGTTATTCCTTATGGGGAATTACCACCAATCGAGTAGAATTCTATCGTTTAATTATTCAAATCTAGACGAAGCGGCGCCGTCGGTCAGTTTATACCTGGGTCGATTCTTTTTCAGCTTTAATATTAATTTACTGCGGTTATCCTCGACGAGTATAAGTCTAGGGAAAACGGGGAGGCTACTCTACTAGGCATTATTTTACTCCCAGCCCCAACCCCACCCCCATCACTCTGCAGATCCTCTTTATTTCACGACACTTACAGAAGTGAAACAAAATAAACAAGAAAGCTAAATCCTGCTCCCGGATTTTCGTGGCTTTAAGTAATAGCGGGGCTTCTGGAGATTATTGAAAGATTATTTTGGAGACCGGAACGAGGGTGCGCACCCTCCTGACCGATGATGATATGACCTTGATCACTTCATTCGTTGATACCGAATTAGAAAATTGAAAAAACTACTGCCGAGTTCAGAAATAGAAGGTTCTAGTTATATGAGTAAAATAAATCTGTTTGCGAGTTCGTATGGATTAGAAAAAAAACCTTTTGATCTTACAAGCTTTGCTGCAATAACATGTATATGGTACATATACGGTATCTTATTATATTATATTCGTCGCACAATTTGTAATTGGTAATTGCGGTGGTTTGGCGAACGAAATAAGGAAGTCACAATTGCTCGGAGCTTTCAGGCTTTCGACCTGCAGCCGCAGTCTTTGACAATGAGCTCAACCCTCATTTTACAACTGTGACTGCACATCATGACGCGTCACGTCGCGGGATGCGTTACCCTCGATAATTCTATGCGCGCAAATAATAACACCTGAGAGGCAATTATCTACTTCTGCCTAATAGAATGAGTCATCGCGTTGCCTTACTGATCCAAGAGCAGTAAACAGTCTCGTACTATCATTATCGTACCTTTCAAATAAATCACTTTCATCTATTTAAAAAAGATTTTTTTTTTGTTTGAATAAATATTGTCTAATCTGTATCAAATATCGTTTGATTGATCAACAGTATAATCAATGAATATCGATTGATTTATAAGTCCAGTAAAATAATTACCAAATAAAATTAGCATAAAGTTATATAACCCTTTCCAGCCCAATGATGTCATTAGGCATCAATATAATCTGCTAAATCTTACTAGAAAATTAATAATTCAGGCCAGAAAGGATTAACGAAAAAATGAACAAACATCTAATTCCTAATTTCACGGGGTTTGTAGGCAAATATGTACAAAATGCTACAGTAAAACGCTCATGTAGTTAAATAAAAATTATGATCTGCGGTCATACACTTCGTATATGTTCTTCTATCTTTTGTATCCGAGATATTACGCGATTGCGATTCCAATGTGCGTCATGAATATTAATATCTTTTCAACTCGTAATTTACACGTGCAGGTAATACCTATATACGCATAGGTATCTGAATTGTTTTTATTTCCCCCATTTTCCATTTTTTATTATCAAAGCTCACGCAGATTTAGTAGCACCTGTAAATAATGAACGACCTAAACCAGTGCTACGAGTGTAACGAAAAGTATCAGTTACACGATTTACATTAGAAACGTAATTCAACGCAATAGTATACGCATTATGCCACACTTCGTATATGCGCATACAGGCCACATTTTTTGCGTCAAATTTCAACTATAAACTCATTGTCAGATGAACTCAGATAAACACGTTATTTGAGGTTCCGCCTACCAGATTCGCGTAATTTTTGAATTAGCAAGTTCGCGTTGAATAGAAAGTGTACATGCATTATATCGGTATCAATATCCTGCAAAACATTATACGGAGAGTCCGTCAAGCCGATCAAGCTGGGGCTATAAAAATGAATTGACCGCGGGTGAAAATTAAGAAAAAAAGGATAGAAAGCTAGGTGTGTGAGCAGATTGCGGTGATTGCTACTGGTTCAGAACTAGCTAGGGACATATCTATACGCTTATGGGTTATTCGAATCCGAATAATTTCGGCTATTCTCGTGCGCGTCGAAGTTAGCGTTCCGACTCCGGGGCGTCCGACGCTCGGCGTCTCGGTGGTTCTCTTTAGGTCGTCAGTTACGCGGACGTCGACGGGGCGTATAGGTAGAAAGATCGACGCCGCGGGCGTCGAATAGCAGAGGCCGTATTTACTCGGCTCAAATGAATCCGCTTGCTGCTGCTGCCGCGAGTCCGCGAGGCTGCAGCCTACGGTGATAATAAAATTTACCATAAATAAAAAAAATCGAACAAAAGTTGATTCAACTATATTTAATCGAGCACAAGTTTAGTTCAGTTAATCCGAATTAATCCAGAGTTGAGGTATGCTGAGTCAACGCGAGAGACATGTGGGAGACAGAAGAGGCGCGCCCAAATAGACAAGCGATAAATCTACTCCTCATCCAGCTGAACTAACTACAGAATATAAAATTGCATACCAAACAATATAACTTTTCAGTCTGATATGATCAAAATTAATATGAACCAATAAATACATTAATAAATACACGTGATCTCATGCTATAAATAATAAAAGGTCAAAATAAAACAAAAGTTTCGCACACTATGTTACACCATATAACGCGGCTGCAGTGAACCGTTTGACATTTAAATGTTTGTGACCTTATAATACTAAAGTGATTGGTATATATTGTTATAGAATCGTGATAGTTTTGAAAGCAAGGTTGACTATTCAGAAGAACAATTTTCAAATCCTACGGTGGTTAATAATTACTGTAATCTGCGCTTCACGTCATTGCATAAGTCGCGTGTCCCGTGAAGTAATCTTATAAAACACATGGTAGACATGATAAGTCGCATACATCATGGAACAGCGGAAGATAGAAATTCCATAGGCGAATAAATTGGCATTCTTGAAGTCTTAAATATAAATGTGCAAAAAAATTACACGTCATTGCAAGAAGTGAAAGAGCATGTGGGATCCTGAATACGTTGAACGAAACTGACCGCGCGCTATTATATTATATTATACACTATCATACCTATAGAAATACTATAGTGTGCCGAAAAAAAAAGATACGGTGAAATAAAAAAGTTACCGCCCGGATCATTTCGTAATACCGTAATACAAATACCACGCCTGACTCTTCCCCTTTTCACTTCGTCTTCTCTCCCCTCTTCCCTGTTCCATTTAAAACGCCGAACGCGATTCTGACTTTCCTGCATGATCTGGACGTCTTATACCGGTCTCATACACAAACTACGTTCAATTCATCGACTTTATTCGATTGCCGTCATCGAAGAAGTACAACTCAAACCGGTTTTCTGTATATAATAATTAAGCTCATTTATCTGTTCATTTGATTATTCAACTATTAATTTTTCGCACTTCAAGGGATTTAATTATATCTGTTGCGATAAAGATAAATGAAAGACTACCCAATCCCGGTCTCTATCGGTATATACTTATATGTACCTACGTACATCTTTACGCGCGTGTAATAATACCCTACACACGCTGCGTATCGCAATCATTCACATCTTTTGAGAGTTGTCATCGTCTCTGCGTGAATACCTATCCTACACCAAATGTAATAATAATAATAATAATAATAATAATACTAATAACAACAATATACTACGGATAAGTCGAACACGAAATCTACGGCGGATATGGTTACGAGTGTGGTAGTTATTCGACGTCTGATGATCCAACGTCATATTGGTACTATCATAGTCGCTAGCTATACGTATCATACAAATATGTCAATTGCAACAAACGTATGTGCGAGAGTGTTACTATACTTTAGAAAGACAATACATTAAATAAACCATAGCTTATGTAGTTCTTCAGGGATACATGACGTTATAATTGTTGGTATTGTAAATGTACGGGTACTATGACGTCAATGACCATTAATTGAAATTGAAAAAAATCGAATGTGTGTGAATAATTTCAACAACGATTATCGATGGTTTTAGTTCTAATCTAAAAAATTATCTGATAAGATAAAAAGAAACAGTTCCTACCTATGTCATCGCGATAGTGGACAGCCTACGCCTATTATAAGTATACGTAAATAGTAATAATTTATGAATCGGTTGATCGATCGAATGAAAATTCGGAATAATAATATGATTAAAAATATTTAAATTACATTGCAATCTAAACAATATATCTCACGGATGCACCGCGGTAGCACGAGTCATCATTAATCAGTTGCGCAAAGTATAAATGGACGGGCCGGTTCCGCATTTGGAACAGGCGGCATCGGCTGCCTGCACCATGGCTACTAATTTTTTGGCACCAGTTAAAACTGAACGACAAATTTACGAAAATTCAATGCTGGAAGACGACCCAAATGCTAATTCAGTTGTACCCACATCTTTTGAGGATAGAACAATACCCAGATGGGGACCAAACCATAAAGGGGCCCAAGAATTGGCGAATCTCTATAGCACGGGTGAGAGTAACAAATATTGTATTCTATCTAATCGATTTGATGCTATCGCGCTAGTAGTCCGAATAGGTAATTCATCATTCTCTTTAAATAAAGTGATGAATGTGATTGCTTTTAGTCGACTTATGAAACAGAAATTGAAATGTTTTAGGAAAGAGAACCCAGGAGTGCATATGCGTTGGTGTTTGCATAACGCTTATGATAGTGAACTTTCTGTTCATATTGCTACGATTAAGATTTGAAAACCTGAGCGCGATAGCGGTGGCAGCGTTGTGTGGAATCGTAACAGCAGATTTTGGATCAGGATTTGTTCACTGGGCAGCAGACACGTGGGGATCAGTAGAGTTACCAATCTTAGGAAAGGTTGGTACTGCAACTTATCTTTAATTTACCTGTATCGAAAATAATACCCATGAGAAGGTTGGAAATGTCAAGAAATGAGTACCTAAAAAGAAAAATGTACGAACCTTACACCTATACGGAAGTCAATGCAGGTGGTATTCGATTTTGATTTTTTCTTTCTTGTTTCCTCCAGAATTTTTTGCGACCATTCAGAGAGCATCACATAGATCCCACGAGCATAACCAGGCATGATTTCATCGAGACGAACGGCGATAATTTTATGGTAACGATTCCATTCCTCTGCAAATTGACCTGGGACTTTTTAACCCTCTCAGAAATGGAGGTCCAGCAGAGGTTTTTGTGGACTTGTTATTGGTTTTTACTCGCCATATTCGTTGCAATGACAAATCAGGTAAATGCATTATCCATACACACATAATGTACATATATAGTATACATGCATATACTCTATATACCGTATGTACAATGTTTTTCTTTCTGTAATTAGAGAACATACATAGAAATTAGAGTACAATTGAAAAGGTCACAAATATAAAATATATATCGTGCATCGCTACGTGTATAAAAATACAGAACAAACAAGGTTCGTTGATTATAATGTGGTTAGTCAGACATCAAACGCGTTTATAGTTTTTGAACGACAAACCGCGGTTGGTCAATATATGATATACATCCATACATACATATACATACACACATTCGTACATACCTATATTGTTGCAAGGCGTGCCAAACTTTTTATACCAAAATCAATATCACGCGTTAGACAAGGATCTACACTATTCTGTACTTAAACTTTCATGGCATTATAAGGATATACGACCAGGTGTAGTGCTGAGATTTTACTACAAAATGCGAAATATGAACTATCTGGATATTATACCCATACCCCGCGAGCATGCATATAACTGATTTAATTGCAGATAAGCACGTAATAAGAGAATAATAATACCGGCTAGCAAACTAACTTTCTGAACAAATAAATAAATAAATAAATGGATAAATAAATCATGTTTCAGATCCACAAATGGTCTCACACGTATTTCGGTCTACCTGGTTGGGTAGTTTGGCTACAGGAACATCGGATAATATTGCCACGGAGGCACCATCGCGTGCACCACGTGGCGCCGCACGAAACATATTTTTGTATAACAACTGGCTGGTTGAACTGGCCATTGGAGAAACTTTGTTTCTGGGCAATACTAGAAGCTATAATAGAAAAGTCAACCGGCTTTAGACCGAGAGCCGACGACATGAAGTGGGCGCAAAAACGATCTTGAAATACGATCGGATTATACAACTTCGCGAAAGTTTATTATTACCAAACTTTTCGTTTATATATCTATACATCTGTAATTATTTTTTTACTACTGCAGCTTGTCGGAAATCGAAGAATTTTAACGATAATTATAATGATATAGACCGTTTTTAAAATTGAAAATATACGCGCGGGTATACGTGATGATAAAGAAGGAAAAGTGGAAAAGAAAACGCGAAAGATTGAAATGAATCATCTCCCGCGGTTTTTTAATTGAATACAAAAAAGGCAATAATTACATAACTATAACTAGGGTGCGTAACCACAATGAACTGAACACCTATAAATATTATACCATGACTAGAATTATATAAATACTAAAATACGGTATACGTTATTATTATTGACACAGTTTCATCTAAAACCGTCGAATTCTATGATGCTTGAATACTTCAATATTTAATATAATATGATGAGAATTTATATTGATTATATTATTCTACAATCCAGTGGAATTGGAAAACGAGACATAATAGTACTGAATAATCGAAATTACAGAAAACGAACTATCGTAAACGCCTTGAAATTGCTTAAGAATTTACTAACGAAATATTTTTTCATTGAAGTAATCTAATTATCGCACTTATTAATATTAATTTCAAATAAGTATCAAATAATTTATTATACAATATGTGTCATCGCGACCCCTGTGGCAAAACTTTGATGCAGGGTATTTTTGTTAAATGGTATACACCATACAATTAACACACGTATATTTGATAGAAGTCGAAATTCACACTTGATACATAAAACTCATGCACACAAATACATAGGAAAGACCGGGACAAACTGGTCACCTCAGCTAAAAATTGATGAATTTAAAAAAAAAAAAACTGTTTTTTCGGTATAACCGGGCAATATTGATATGAGAGCGCAAAGTGTTGTTCGAAGATTCAAGAGGTTTAAGTAATAAAAAATGTTCCAGTGAAAGGATAATTAGAAATCAATGAAATAAAAAGCAAGGATGCAGGTTGAGAGAAGAAAAATTTTTCCAAAAACAATTGGAAGAAAGAAGATTTCTAAATAACAAGAGAGATTTTGAAAAACTTGTTTATCATATTTTTATCTTTAAACTATATATTAATTTTCAGCTACGGGACCTACTTTGCCCCGGTTTCCCCGCTATACTATGCGTGCGTGTGAGGTATGATAATATGCATTTATCGTGTGTCAATATGCGTATTGTACGCAATAATCGGTTGGGATAATGATTTATAAGAAAAAGAGCGAATTTTTACGAATTTATAATACCTATATAGAAACAAAATCGTCCACCAAAGCCTGTATTATATTACAACATACATACATATTCTATTATTATATGATATTATATAGACTGCTTTAAATTTTGTACGTAATAGATTTATTGTAAACGCGGTGCGAAAATAATGTACATATAACATGTGTGTAGCAAATAATAAGAACCGAAGAGGCGTTAAAAACAAAAGAAAACTATAGAATATTTCTCTGAACCTTTGCCGTATAAAATGTGTTCATCACATGAAATAAGAAGAGAATTCAATCCGTACCCGCGATATTTTTAAATGTAAATTATATGAGCTTCGGTATTAATTAAATTTGATATTCTCTGCATATTGGTGTAAATTGTCATCGACAAATAATGAAAAATATAAAGCAGAATTAAAATACACGTGAAACATTCTATAAGGTTCAGGGACCAAGAAACCCTGCATACTCTACAATATTTGTTATATGCTTTTGGCGCCAATAATTGAACCAGTTTTTGAATAAATATAGGAACCCTGCGCTGATACGCTTTAACAAATAAACAAATGATATTATAGGGATAGTGATAACAATAAAAATAATAATATTAACGAAAATGTTATTGAAAGTGGCTCACTGTCAGAGAATGCCTTATATACACAGAAACGCAGGATTGTACGTTGATATTTTCATATCGTTGTAAAAAGTGCGTTGAACAGTTTTGACACAAAAAAAAAGAAAAAATTTACCTGTATTTTGACTTTAAAACCTTGATCTTTGTTCATTCATCATTTTACTTTTTCATAGTGGTTCTTTTTCTTTCTATTTATTATTATTCCACAATGTATCAGTTTTTTGTGTTGAAATACTTTATAAAACTTTGTACGTAATGTCCTGTCTTTCTCTGAAAAACACAATTTAATGTAATGCACGTATGTGAAATTCAATATACACACCTTGCTAATTAATAGTTCAATTACCCATGTTCCATTTGAGACTATTTATACGTATAACGCATGAATTTAAATCAAACGACGTTATTTGCCTTGTTAATTTTATACACGTATTTACGATGTATTGGAGAGCGATTTAATAAATGATTATAAAGATTTATATTCTTGAGTTTGAAATAATAAAAAAAAAAAAAAAACAATTGTAACAAACCAATAGACGTTATTTTATATGTATGAATCTATATTATTTGCACATTACTAAACGAGTGATAGAATATCTAGTGAATCATAATATATTGTACCACTACTACACGATATAGGTATAAAATGTATGTACATACACTAGAGAATGGATGTAAGTATTATGTTCAATATGGGCGCAGATTAAATATACTTGATTTAAACATCTAATTCGTATCGTAAAGTCTTGTGATCTGCTAACTTGCTTTTGCAAGGTTGCTGCTCTCATTCCTTGTGAAAGGAACATCTTTTAGAACCTATAGACCTAACGGGCCTCATGCAAACAACAATATGTACGTACAACATACTTAGTTACACCGCAAAGGTTGGAAGATTATTCCAGCTCAAAAACAGTTATCAAAGAAAAGTTTGTTAGTGAACGCATACAATAAATTAAATGAGGGAGCTAGTGCAAAAAGGGTGTAAGTGATAAACTTGAAAATTTTGCTCAAAGTTCATTTCTTAGACGCGAAAATGCATGAATTTTAATAATCTCAAATAACGTTGAAAAATGTACTTACACCCTTATTGCACCAGCACCGTCTCCTATACTAGTCCTCTGTCAACGATTCCACTACCGGTATATCCCAGCTAGCTCTTTACTCTTACGAATCTACGAGAACTGATGAATGATAAACTACCATTAGTACAGATACTTTTAATTGTACTCACGGGAATTGTTCCAGGTAATTGATGCGCCCTTATAATGTAAACAGCAATCTCAAAAGTCCCCGAGGCTATCGTTGACTAAATATGAACACGATTACAATACATCATTTGGTTATTTGAGTCTTGCCACCAAGCGGTTCATAAACTAATCGTACTTATTTTCTGGTCAAATCAAATCGACATATGGAAATCTGTGAATCAAATAGTCCGACGGTCCAACCACTAGGTCGTATTGTCGCCACCGTCGGTTTCAATTTTCAAAAAGTTGGTAACGTGTGTTTTGGCTGCGGTGGGCAAGTTCCGCCGATTGCGTCGATTGCGTCCATTGGAGAAAATCGTCCCTTTGTCTAGCTGTGTAAAGCGGCGAGTCTGTTTATTCTTTAGTTGAAAAATTTGCAAAAATAAAAGGAGTATCCCGGCACCCGGGCGGCTCTAATTGAGGTCCGGTAACAATCCCACCGATCAGGATGAAGCTGGTCGACCACGTGGTGAGAAGTTTCAAGGTGGCGAAAGTCTTCCGCGAGAACACCGACAAAATAAACAGTATAGATTTCTCCCCAAGCGGCGATACATTAATATCATGCTCAGAGGACGACCAAATAGTAATCTACGACTGCGAAAAAGGGACTCAAGTCCGCACAGTAAACTCGAAGAAGTATGGTGTTGATCACATTCACTTTACGCATGCCAAAAATACAGCGATACACAGTAGTACCAAGGTAGACGACACGATACGTTACCTCTCTCTTCACGACAACAAGTACATCCGATACTTTCCTGGTCACACTAAGAAGGTTGTTTCTCTATGCATCTCTCCCATTGAAGATACCTTCCTCTCCGGTTCCCTTGACAAAACGTTGCGACTCTGGGACCTCAAGTCACCAAACTGTCAAGGATTGATGCAACTATCCGGCCGCCCAGTTGCTGCATATGATCCAGAAGGTCTGATTTTTGCTGCTGGTGTTAATTCAGAGTGCGTCAAGCTTTACGATCTCCGTAGCTTCGACAAGGGTCCCTTTGTAACTTTCAAATTGTCTCAAGAAAAGGAATGTGACTGGACAGGTCTTAAATTCAGTAGAGATGGAAAGACCATTCTCATATCTACCAATGGAAGTATAATTCGGCTGATAGACGCTTTTCATGGTACACCACTGCAGACATTTACTGGACATCTGAACAACAAGGGAATACCAATCGAGGCTAGTTTTAGTCCGGATTCACAGTTTGTATTTAGTGGATCTACAGATGGTAGAGTTCACGTATGGAATGCCGATACTGGATGCAAAATATGTGTTCTTAATGGTGATCACCCTGCCCCAGTTCAATGCATTCAGTTTAATCCAAAATATATGATGCTGGCATCCGCATGCACCAACATGGCATTCTGGCTACCCACTGTTGAAGAGACCGCGTAAGAAACTGTAAAGAACTTTAATCGCCTGGTGTGATACCTATGGTCGTTTTTACCCAACGTATGGAGGATATTGAGGTTAAAGGAGGACTCCCTGACCAGACATTACCTTGACCAGGTAAAAGACGCATCAAAGTTGTACTTGGAGTATTTCAGTAGAAAAGGTGAAGAACGCATACCCTTTCACCAAAAAGAAAAAGCCTTGTGCTGATTTGTGAAAAAGGAAGTAAAAGGATTTCAACATCGCCAAGCAGACGTATGCATATCGCTCATAGGAGATTGCACGGTCCCATGCACATAGCGTTCCTCTACATCTCTGCCCTGAACTTTCGAATTTACAATTATCCATTGATCAAGTATGATTCTTTTATAATTGGATCCGAAATTAATGTGGCAGCTACAGGTATGATAATTTGGTGAAAACATAGTGGGTCTAGGTTTTTTCTGACACAAACTTATGGGATACGGGAGCCTCTTTGACAAACTTAAAATATTACAAATGAACTACCAGATATATACACATATTTATATTATATATATGTATATATATGATATATATATTATGTATATATATGTAATAGTTTTGAATTGTATGTTTATAAACTTGACGACTAACGTGAGACACGTATGTATTTATCGTTTGATTCTCCGTTACATTGTTTAGAAACAAGCTGGACATATTCTTATAATAGCATGATGCACGGCGTCACAGGGCTCGAAAATATCTTGAAAAACCCCCTAAACTCTGTTAAGTAAGATCTTCATTGAACAGCATTGCTAAATGGTTGGAATGGCTAGAGTGATGGCTGCTGTTTTGTACCGTGTATCTTTCTGATCCAGAAAATACTTGCGCTTTATCAGGTTTATGCACTTGAAAATAGCACTAAAGCTGTGTAAAATAACGGACATGCGAAGTATTGTATAAATAACTACATTGATCCCTCTGTCAATTCAATTAATGTGTATTAGATGGAGGCATTTGATAACATTTAGATCCAAGAAAATATTCTTGGGGCAGAACGAATCTCTGCAACTGAGACATGGTACTTGCGACGATGTTTGTACGATACGATACCACCGTAGTGTAATAATATATATAACTATTGAAATAATACGATAGTTTAAGAACTATAGAAAGCTTCTCCATTTTCTGTGTAAATACGATACACCATTGTTTCCATTAGAAGTCTAATATTATCAATAATTTTATGTAAGAATATAACTTTTATTATTTCTGTGGCACGCGTGCTTGTACGATCATTATGTGTGACTCTCGTGCGAACGAATGTACGAATGTTCTGTAAGATAGTATTTTTATAATGGCATATGTGTAATCCTAATACGATTAATTGAAAGATGAGTAATAAATATTACCTATGTGTTATCCGCATAATGTTACAAAGTCCAACAGAAGTCTCACTAGAACATCTAGTGTATAACATTTTTACCGCATGTTCATTAGCCACTAATTAATTTACCAAGAATTAGTAGCTTCTTTGCACTTGATACAACGTGTTTCGATATAAGTTTACCAGAAAAGTATAAAAAAAAATCTAGGTTCTGTAAAAGGGAAAACAGTCTTTGTTCTTATTCAATGACTTATGGAATGAATACTTTTGTTCAGTGAAAATGTGGTTCATGACTACTTTCAACATCGATGATGTAAATCATCTCATTTTTCTACCGCCTAATATTCGTTAGAACTCTTAGTCCCAAGAGGTCATTTTTAAATTGAATTAACGCATTATTGTTTCCCCGTTAAAATCAGTAGTTGCATTTATTTTTACTAATAGGTTACATTTAAAATCTAATCTTCTGAAACTTGTTCCAAACAAGCAATACAGTTTTAACCGTGTATATTTTTATAATAAATAAAAAAACCAAAAACAATTCAGATTCACTTGACGAGAACCTTGGCTGTGTTTGTAGGTATACAAACGTTTTTTCTTGCAATATGCCTGGCGAAATATTTAGCGAGTATCTAATTCAAAATATAGAAAATGATATCCACGCAAAGCGTGATTCGAAATTACTTGTACATTATAGGACCGACCGAAACACTTCTCAACAATTACGGTAGGTAGATTGTTGAGTACATCGAATGGATTCAAAAAAAAAAATCTTTTTATTCTAGTGAAAACTGTAGCTTGAATAATATACAGATAAATTTGATCAATAAAACATACCTGTCTTTTGGAAATGATGATCTGCTTCATTGGCCCATCCAGAAGTCCCTGCCCTTATTACCAATTATAAATTAAATAGAATCTAAGATCAAAATCAAGGTTTCCATCTAAATGAAGGGTGATTCAAAATTTGAATGAAATGTCAATATTGATAAATATTCTAGATTTATAATTCAATATTATTCATTTTTATCTAATATTTACACTTGTTATTATCTGTAGTTCGCAGAGCCCTGATTAGAAAATGATGAAACAAAATAATGAAGCTTGTGACTTTTTTTCAAGTATCCAGTGTCTTTATATGGTACATTATTTTTTCCTCATCAGTAATTGGAGAAGGAGCCCCAGACATCAAATCCTTGCCTTCCATAGTTTTAGGAAAAGCTATAACATCTCTGATACTTGGGGCGTTACATAGCATCGCAATATAGCGATCTAAACCTGTATAAAAAATCATTTATTTCTCAGGTATCACTGTAGATTGAAAAAAAATGGTGTTTTAAAGCTTGAGCATTGAATATGATTCATGTTTACCAAATGCAATTCCTCCGTGTGGTGGAGCTCCACTGGCAAGTGCCGTTAATAAGTGTGACATCTCAGAAATGCTGATACCCAAAAGCTCCAGAACTTTTTTTTGTAAATGAGAATTATGAATTCTAATAGAGCCTCCACCGATCTCCCAACCATTTGTTACCAAGTCATAATGCAGACCACGGACCTATCACCCAAAATATCCATGTATTACGTTCGAATCAACATATGTAGATAGGACGGTATACAGAATAGAGAATAATTGATGTGCAACGACCTTTAAGGGATCTGACGCTAGCAGGTGTAAGTCATCTGGGTGAGGCTGGGTAAATGGGTGATGCGTTGGTTTGATACTATTTTCGACATCTCCTATTGAAAATAGTGGGAAATCCACTACCCACAGCCATTTGTAGCCTGGGGATCTCAGGTATATTCCTTTAGATTCTAATATATTGGTAAACAGAACAAGAACTTTGCCAAGAAGTTCTTGCTAAAATAAAGTTCGAAGCACGAATCAATTTGATGTAAGGAAAACGCTCAAGTATCACAATTGTACACTTGTGTCACATAATGGTTGATTAACCGAATCATTAGATAATACTCACCACTGCTGGTTTTTTTCCAATAGATAGAAACATCATATCCCCTTCTTGTAAACCTAATCTGCTCTCAATGTCATCCACCACATGTGTTGAAAGTAAAGAATTCAATTTGGTCTTCCAAGAATCTTTAGAAGCCTTTACTTGTATGAGTCTGATCCCTGGAAATTCTCTCTTGGAAATCTCCTCAAACTGGGTTTTCACAGACGTAGTGAAGTTTCTCTGAAGTTATATGGACTCATAAAATTTCAAGAATTCAAAACTTTGCATTGTTATTGAATCGCTTACCCTTTCATTTGGAAACACAACAGCATATGCTCCAAACTCATTATTAAATTCAAGCCCAGTTGATTCCGTCAGTGTGCGGGAAGTTTTCACAATCTCCGTGACATTCTGCAACTAAATGAAAGAACAGAAATATTTTTGCAAAAACTATTATCATAGCATGAATCGATGAATTAATTGTAACAGCCATGATTCTCTTGCCTCACCGTATAAGGCAATCTCAAATCAGGCTTGTCAGAGCCATAGTATTCCATGGCATCCGAAAACGTCATCCTTTTAAATGGTATACTCATCTCGCCAAACTCTTCCAGCCAAGATTCTGACAACAAATCTTCGGCCAGTCTCATTATGCTTTCACGATCAACAAAAGACATCTCAATATCCATCTACAAGAATGTGATGACAGAACTTATTTTTCGTCAAATAACAATCAAAGTAGGCAAGGTTTTCTCTCCAATTAAACAACATTTACCTGAGTGAATTCAGGCTGTCTGTCAAGTCTTGCACCCTCATCTCTGTAACATCGAGCGATTTGAAAATACCGATCTAACCCACCAATCATAAGCAGTTGTTTGAATTGCTGAGGGCTTTGAACTAAGGAATAGAATTTACCGGGAAATCTTGTGGGTACAACATATTCTTGGGCACCCTAAACAAAAAGAACAAACATAGTAACAGTTATGGCTGCTTGATATCCAATGTTGGGAGTTTGGCCCTATAGAATAATACCAAAAAGGAAATTTACCCCAGGAGTCCTTCGAAACAACGTTGGTGTTTCAACATCAATAAAATTGCCTTTGTTGATGAGAAAGTCTCTCATTTTCATGACAATTTTGGATCTGAGACGTAGATTTCTTTGCATTTCTGGAAACCTCAAATCCAAGTATCTGTACTGTAATCTTATTCGCTCCTTGCTCTTGTTAACCTCCCTGATAAGAAATGGAAGGTGCTTATCAGACGGGTTTAAAACCTCAAGACTGTCGACCATGATCTCAATCTCACCGGTTTTCATTTTTGGGTTCACCTGGTTCTGTGGACGAGAATTGACCATACCTGTTGCCTTTATGACAGTCTCATAAGATATGCTTTCTACAATTTTTACAAGGTCTGTTCTCTGTAACATGAATTTTGTGAATATGGCAGTTATGACAAGATACGTTTAAGTCTGAGTTGAGTGCGTGGGTATCTTACCTCGTCCGGTATTATTAATTGCGATGACCCATACCCATCCCTGAGTATTATAAATCTATTCATTCTTTGAAACTCCAGCCATCCGCAGAGTTCAACTTTTTCTCCCACATTTTTAACAGTCAATTCTCCACAATTATGAGATCTGTGAGAATATTTATCTCTTTGTATTTTACTGTCGTGGAATGTAGGCAAGGTTTTACCAGCAGACACTTTACTGTAAGCTAAAATGGTAGATGGGTAGCAACTTCCAGGAACCTGGTTCAAAGAGAATTCCCAATTATTGGTTTGAAAGATGACAAAGGAAAACACATGTTCTATTATTCCACATCATAAATCTTTCTTCAATTGCATCAAGCAAATATGGTTAGAACAAGACTTGCCGTAGGTGCTCTGACCCCAAGCCTTTGTCGACAACTTCTGAAAATGCCTCCTGAGTATAATTTAAGAAATATCTGAACTCGGCTATGCATCGTTACAATAACAAAGCATTACACCAATACTTTGGATTAGGAGTCGCCGATTTTAGGTTAATGCTTCAAATTTGACAGATCTCACAAAATGCCGGTTACAATTTTCTCCGGTTTAAGATTCTAGGGGCCTATGATTTATGAGCAATATTAAGAATTTTAGGACGTATGTTAACACAATTCAATTTATTGCAATTTTTTCGCAATAAATCAAAATTGAATTGTTTTATTATGGCGTCAACTTAGGAGAGCTAGAGATGTGGTCGAATGGGAAATCTCATCTCTCAACAGTCGATGCTTTTAAAAGTCGCACGCAAATTTGAGTCGTGGTTTGTAGTACGCACGTATACATACATAAAACAGTCGTTAAAAATGGTGAGTCTATTTGTTTGAGCAATTTCACGATGATGTACTCACGCTAAAATAAAAGCTCCTGTAATACATTTTCTTTGTTCGCAGTTGCCCCTCTCTTTATTACGAACGGCACAAAATCATCCCATGGTAAATAATTCTAACCTCGATGCTCATATACAAAGTTTTGTCAAACACGAATAATTTATATGCTCTATTTTTCTATTTAGCTAGTCGAATTAAAAAATGGAGAAACCTACAATGGACATTTAGTCAGCTGCGACAATTGGATGAATATCAATCTCAGAGAAGTCATATGCACCTCCAGGGTAAAGCAGTCAATTTATAAACTCAAATACAGTTTTGCCGTAGAAAAGTTTCTTGTGAATAGATCGTAACACTAAACAATGAATATACACTGATCAAATGCGCTCGCTATTATCATAAGATCCTTTGAACAGGATGGTGACAAATTCTGGAGGATGCCAGAGTGCTACATTCGTGGTAGTACAATAAAGTACCTCAGGATTCCGGATGAAGTTATAGATATGGTCAAAGAAGATGTGCAGATGAAATCAAGGGGTAGGGGTGAAATGAAGGGTCGCGGTGGTCAAAATCAGAGAGGTAACCGCGGAGGCGGTGGTGGCGGAGGAGGAGGAGGTGGCAGAGGTATTTCTTGAATTGCATTTGCTCATTACACTTTACTATGCTTGCTAGTTCTAAGTCTATTCTTGAGTGAACCATTGGAGCTTTCATCAGAATGCAGTCTGACTCTGTTATTAATTATACTTATTTTTTTTCAGGAACATTCGGTGGACGTGGTGGCCGAGGTCCTGCACCTTTAGGTAGGGGAGGTAATCAAGGTGGTAATAAACTCCAGAATAAACCGAGAACCAAATAAATGCTGGTGTAGATTCAACAAATATTGTGTACTATAAGTAAGGTCGTCTATTCGAATGATAAGAAAATGTTACTACGTTTTAATAGTAGGCTACGAAGATATATCAGTGTATTTAATTGTGTCTATGATAAATACAAAACTTTCTATAATAGTGGATTATAAGGTTATTTGAATTACCGCCCATGAACAGGAGTTTGCGTGGAAACGAAGATCCGAACGATGATTGACGACGTTACCAACACGTTACCCACGAAGTTAATTCGTATCTGGCAAGGCGCCAAGCGTTGCGCAGGTCGCGAGTCTTCTCAAGATGGTCAGCTTACGATCAATTAATTATTTACCGCTCTTTGCCTGAGTTTCTACAGACCATGGCGTGCATCAAAAGATCTGATTTGACAAACTTTGCGTTGTACATGATATAATAGCGTGCATACAGTTTTTTTTTGCGATTTTTGGCTCAGAACGAAATAACATTTCATGACGTCGTCTAGCAGAAGCAAAAAATTTAGCAGAAGACAGAAAACAAATTGTTGCGGCGGCAGAGGCTAGGACAGAACAAAAAAAAACCAAGTGATAGTCATTCGATCGTGAGACGTGAGGTGCAATCCCTTGAAAATCAGCTCGTTTTAATCAAAATCTGTGTAGTAGACGTGTAAATTACCTGAAAGGCACGATTCAAACATGGCCGGACAATCGACATCTCAAACTCAAACCGAAACGCTTTCAGAGAGAGAAATCACCGATGGCTCTCAGGTAAACGATAACAGATCATAACATTACATAATTCAGCCTTCGTGTTTACTATCACGTGTCAACAGTTCATATTCAGATTATAAATCATTAGCCAAAGTATTTTTGACCGGATTATTTATTTTATAGTATTTGTATTATATAGTTCTAGAAAGTATAACCACACCTCAGGCAGTGTTTGGTGTACAATTCATTGTGTCATCTTATATTTGGGGTGACATTACAGTATCTATCTCGCGATGTATAAAAATTTCAAATTTCTCTCTGTAAAAAGCGGTTTTGGAATAAAAAAACCGAGAACCATTCGGACGGTCATAAATCTCAAGTGCTTCTCTACGTCCATTGAAGATACCTCGCCACTTTCTGGTATCCGGGTAATGGATTTAACGCGCATAATTGCTGGACCATATTGTACAATGGTCCTTGGAGACTTAGGAGCGGAAATACTGAAAATTGAACGCCCTGTCATAGGTGACGAGTCTCGTAGATGGGGTCCACCATTTTTCAAAGGGACAAACGAAGGCACTTACTTTTCATGTGTAAATAGAAACAAAAAAAGTATATGCATTGACCTAAAGAGAGGAAAGGATATCTTATATGAACTGGCAAAAAAGTCAGATGTCCTTGTTGAAAATTATGTCCCGGGAAAACTGAGGGAAATGGGACTAGACTATGAGACGTTAAGAAAAGTGGCACCACATTTGATATATTGTTCAATAACTGGTTATGGCTACAAGGGTCCATACGCTTCCAAACCAGGCTACGATGTAATCGCGTCATCTTTGGGTGGCTTGCTTCACATAACAGGTCCAAAAGATGGAGAACCATGTAAAGTTGGAGTTGCTTTAGTCGATGTTGCCACAGGATTGTACGCCCATGGAGCCATAATGGCAGCATTGTTGCAGAGACTTAAAACTAATAAAGGACAATGGATTCAGTGCGATTTGCTGTCTACTCAGGTTGCTAGTCTCATCAATATAGGTTCTAATTATCTGAATGCAGGCAAGGAAGCTTCAAGGTGGGGTACTGCTCACGAGAGTATCGTGCCTTACGAAGCATTCCCCACTAAAAATGGATATATTTCTGTTGGGGCGGGCAGTGATATTCAGTTTTCAGCATTATTGAAAAAAATGAATTTAGAAGAACTTGAAGGAAACAGCAAGTTCTGTACTAATGCCGATAGAGTCAAGAATAGAATTGAGCTAATAGAAATATTAAGAGGTCATTTCCAAAAAAAGACCAGCGAGGAATGGTCTGAAATCTTTGAAGATGCACCTTTTCCTAATGGTTGTATCAACACCATAAGTCAGGTGATTATTTTGAGAATGATTACAAGAAAGTACACAAAATAATTTTTCGTAAAATACTTGCAAAATAATCTACATTCTAATTTCTTCATATCACTATGAATTCTTTTATACCAATATGGCTATATCACTACGAGGTCTACAGGTAAAATCAATCATGTGTCATGATTGAATTTTCCAGGTCTTTGACGATCCGCACATCAAAGACATAAACTTGGTCAAAGAAATGAGTCACCCGACCATAGGAAAACTGAAAGTTGTTGGCCCAGCTGTGACATACAGCTATGCGAAGAATTCTGTGAGATCACCGCCACCTATCTTGGGACAGCACACTAAAGAAGTTTTGAGAAACATTTTGGATTACTCTGATGAAAAAATTTCCAAACTAATCGAGAAAAAAATAATTTAATGAATTTTATCAGTATTTTTAACATTGGAAGAAGTTAGGGAACCGTATTTTTTAATTTTTATATTTGTTTAAAACCAGTTGGTGGCAGTAATCACTTAGCAATTAGGGATGATAAATAGCTTGTAAATAAATTTTACACCCACGGAGAGCTGTAATAATAACTATATTGTTGAAGACGATGCAGTTGTGCATATATTATACCTGCTTATTTCTAATGCCTCATCATTGTGTCCTCAGATTGTATGGCTGATAAGTTTCATAGGTGTGATAATTCAGGGTTGACTTAAGTATAACTTATCAAGTCACGATCAAGAATAACTTTGTACTAATAATTTCCTTTTGAAAAATATAGGTATATTCAATGATACATATTGTTCTTTTTTTTGTCAATAAGAACAAACTTCATTAAATATTCATTAGGACTACCCTTTTTGTTCTAGGATGTTCCTATCGTAAGATTATGTTTGCGAAAACCAAAGTCAAGTAAAAAAGTTCAATGGACACAGGGAACTGTTGACAACGAACACATGAACAAGAAAAAATCGAAATGTGAGTGGGGTGTCCTAGGATGATGAAAAATTCATGCTGGTTTTTAAAAGAAAAATTCTGATCCACAGGCTGCTGTATATATGAGAAACCAAAGGAGTTTGGCGAGAGCAGTTCAGAGGAAAGCGATGACGAGTGTGAGCATTGTCATGGGCACAAAGATTCACACAGCAAGAATAACCCAAGCAAGAATGAGGTTCCCCAAGGGGGAATACATTCACATCCTGGTAAAATACTGATGTTTGGATGAACAATTTTATTATATCACGGAAATATAATATCTAAACACTTTTGTTACAGAACCAATAGCTACGGGATCAACTTAATCTCACAAGATCTTGATATATTATTATAAAAATGTCACTGACTTTCCAACGGTATCTTTATAACTTAGATATTGCGTCACTGTTAGGTAGAAAATATTATTTCACCTAAGACTTGAGAAGATATTGCCAAACCCTTTTTATATTACTTAAGCGTCTTGGTTCTAATTTTTTTCATCGATCCTTCAGAGACTAGGTCATTGACTTGCCAAAAGTTGCTGCCCTTCTCACGTCATTCCATGAACACATTCATCGTTGGAAAGATCCATCCATTATACCATATCTTCATCCACTTTGATGTAAAAGAAAATTATCACTTTAATTGGAATTGTTGACCCTTTCATTTTTATTTCAAACATCTTTTTTTGACTCTTTCAGGCTATTTGAGATCATATTCCTAATCCTCAGTAATACAGAGGCTAAGGAGATTTGTACTGCATAAATATTAATGATACAAAGGTTGATAGCGGAAAAAAGTTGGTAATCGATTTTGGACTATCTCTTCGACTCATTACCCATGCAGAAAGTTATTTGCTAGGCAGGCTAATTATTACCGATTAAACTCCATATGATGATTACCTAGCCATTATACATGCCATTTTAATAATATAAAATTTAAAACGTGTTGAATGAATACTATTATTCTAACTACTATTATACTCACTACATCCTCTTAGCGTAATAGCTTTATCTGGGTATTTTTCGATTCAATGGCTCAAATTAATTTAACATGTAGAGTTGACTAGGTTAAAACTGTTGATAATATGTCATATTTTTGCATAGTGGAAAGGTGGAATATTCCCATAAAGTATACAAGAAACGTGTAAGGCAATAATATAAGCGGATAAAAGCCGCAAAGTCGTATGTAGCCAAGAGCGTGTAAAAGGAAGTGAGATTAAGTGATTATGATAGAGGAGGCATGTATTTTTGAAATAAGGAAGCTATTTCGGAGTGTCATTGGACGAAACTCTACAATGAGTTTACAGTTAAATAATGTCTAATCTTACAATGTCTAGTTTCATTTCATGAAAGTTTGCCAGATTTTTTGCTGCATCTACAAGAATTCCATACGTACATATCCTGAATTTCAATAAATGTACAGCTATATAATAAAACTTTGAAGAAGCTATGGGTAGATTTAATTTGTAGAGAAAAATTGTAAATGAGATGTCCTGGGTGGGGGAAAAATTCAAGAAATATCACATTGTACATGGTAATCGATATATTGTTTATTCCTGAAATAATTTACAATATCACACGATATACTTCTACTATTTTTTACATCAATTTAATTAATGACAGTAGAATTTGCGATTCAAATATAAAATTCATATATTTTCAAATATGTACATATCCGCTTGATAATGCGAATGATTAAAATTGATTTATTTTTTGCAAATTAAACGTAGTTTCTGGAATATAATATTATTAGTCGTCTAATCGTTGTACTTCCAATTCTTCATCTTTCAATTATCTAATACATAACTGTTGATTTTTTTTCTCTGTGCTTCTTTTATTCCGCAAAGATGATTCTGTGCTTATCTTACGTCTTACAGATGACATTTTATCTGAACTATTGACATACAATTGACATTTCATTAATTGTTTTTTAAGTATTGCTCAATAATAGAATTGTACTTCAAGGATGCATGTTTTCAAGTCAATATTTATACATCAACACATTTACGTTCAAGATCGATATTTCCAATCTATGATAGCTACTGAAAAGCAATTTACAGAGTTCGAGACTTCTCTAATACACATTAACAGATTGGATAATTACGTATTCCGATAGATGTAGTGATTGATCGTCAAAGCTGAAGTTTTATTCAACTTCCAAGATTGAAAATCTTCAAAAATCTTTAAAAACCTTCACATTAGTAAACCAAAGTTCATTGCTTTTAATGAATTTACCATCAGTTAGAATTGGATTGAATAATTATCTTAATCACCTTCGAGTATAAGAAAATTATATTTACGGTATAAAACTCGTATTATCTGTAGATGAATCTCATCAATAGGCGATCATTAAATTTAAATCCACTCACTTGTCAACTGTTGCTGCATAAACTCTTCCGTTTATTATTCATATATATATATTTATAAAAAAGTCGCCTATCTCGATATAGAAATACGACATTTATTATTAATAGATAAAAAAATTGTATATATCTGACATATAAATGATGGCTGTCATGTTGAGTTCATATCCTTTGAAATTGATCCTTTTTTATATTACAAATGTAACCAAACCAACTTATGCATATGATAGAATTTAAGTACCTGGTAAAATATTGCGCGCAGATTTTTAAATTGGAAATTGAATAGTCTTTAATCAGTCAACGTTACAGCTGCTTCTGTGATAACGGCATCTTTTCCTTACTTCCAATCCCCTGCGATACATCTCCTCATTTAAACCCAATTCTTTAACCATGGCTCGACTCCTCCAAACTTTGACCGTGTAGTCATCACTTGTCGTCACGAGCATTTCAGGATCACTTGGGTTAAACGCTACGGAATTCACCACGTCCGCGTGTGGCAGCTTGGCCAAACACACCCCGTAGTGTCGGTCCCAGAGATATCCGTGCTTGTCCTCGGCGCCGCTGAAAAAGTTTCGTTCATTTGTGGTATTTATAGATATTATAAAAAAAATTATCACTTATTATACCACTATGGGGAAAGGGAGGTCGAGAGACAGTCTTGAACTTGACTTCAGAACGCAATGTGTCTGGGTTATAAATAGGCATGGAGTGTAGCGTATTTCGGTCGTGATGGGTCAATCTCTGTGTACTCTATAAAATGTTTGTTCCTTCTATTTGTGGGTTGTTACCCTCTAACATTTACCAAGGTTAATGAGAACAAAAATATACAATTACAACGACGATGAACACGCTGTTAAGGTATTGTTCAAAAACGTTTTCATGCTTATTTGCGATAACGCAGAAGAAGCTGTAAAAAAATAATCAATCACTCGATGATTTTCTTCTCGGGAATGAGCATATGTTACGTAGGTATGTACATACCTTGCAACATATTCGTTGCAGACGTCCAGGAATATAAAAAAACACTCGTGATTCGGCGTGTAAGCCTTGTGTGCCCGTAGCATCGTGCCCACTTGCTTCAAAGTTACCAGATCTATAACATGTATATCGATTTCTTGAGCAATCGGCGGCGGCTCCAATGGATTTGTTATAACGTAACCCCTTGGCCATGGTCTTGTATTCACATACAAGTATCTAGGAAACAGGGAATAAATAATAATACATTGAAAAAATTATGGTATCCCCGGAATGTTAAGAACTTTTGATCCAATCAAAACACTTTAACACACCTGTGATCCGGGCTTAAGCTCATTCCAATAACATGACCGTGAAGATCTATAAGGTGGTCTACTTTGTCGAATTTATCCGCAACAGCATCATAGTCTAACCAATTGGGTTCAGGCCTAAGAACTCCAGAATTTTGTCTCTCACGTTCTCGTTGAGCAAGTCTCTCGCGCAAAGACGGGCCAGGATCTAGACGTCTCGGAAAGTTCATAGGCTTAATACGTTTGAAACCAATTTGATGGGGGGTGTAAGTTTTGGATCCAGTAGTAAATATCAAAAATTTCTCTGGGTTGTCTGCTAAATCATCCGAGTCACAATCCTCGGCTGCTGAGGATTCTGTGAAAATGAAAATAATTGATAATTGATATAAACTCTACAAGATAGTTAGGGATGATCATAATATTCAAGATCAGATACGTTCTCACTCACCGCCAGACTCGCTCTCCTCTTCCCATAATGAATTCTCGTTTTCGCTGTTATTTTCCGTCACCTCTTTTTCAGTTTCTACCTGACGATATTTTTCATTGTACTGAATCGGACTTGCATATTCAAAACCATCACCTAGCCTCCGCCAATTGAGGAATCCTCCCTCTAGTGTACTGTACCTATGAAATTAAAAATGTAGAGAAATCTGTAAATTATTTTAATTTTAGTAAATATCGGACTTACTGTAGTCTGGATGATGCATGATATAACACTTCAGGCTCTTCTTGCTGCTGTTGGGTACTATTCGACGACACAGCTGAAAGTTCTCTGTGGCTTGGGGGGTTACCTCTCTCTTCTCTGACGTCAGAGGTAGATGGCTGATTTTGTGGGGTTTCAGTTTCTGTTGGTGCCGGAGATAAGCAATTAGCCACCATAACAGCTCTGATTGAGGAGGCATTGCTGTTATAGAACCTGAAATGAGGATTAGTTTGAAAATGAAATCTTTATTTTTGTATCCAAAGGGAAAGAAGGTTTACTTACCTATATAATTGATTCATTATGGGCACGTGTTCACTGGCGGATTCTTGGCTTGCTTTGTTCAACCATAAAACGCTGGTGCTCACCAAGTGGGCCAGCCAATGCAAATCTCCGCTTAAGAGATGTCGTTCGCTATACCATGTGCCAAAAATATCATAGGGTTTGTTAACCACTCTGCATTGGAGTTCGAATCCAGCTGCAAAAAAACGTTTTAGTTGGAAGTAATTAGTCTACGAACCAATTGTTGAGTAATTATTTTTAGTTGGACTGTGTCGTGTTTTTTTTAACAAAACGCTTTCCAAAGTTTTTTGTTTCTTTTAATCAGATCAAAGGATTTCAGACAAAGCAATGGACAAAGGGATGATGCACACGTGTTTGGCTGTAGAATATTCCTATTTTTCTTGGCACTTGGCAATCGGAATCCAAGCGCATGAACCTTAGACTATAAATAGGATCCTTGAAATCTTTGTTTTATTTGTTATTTGGAAAATAATGTGAACTGCTACTGCAAAATAATGAACTTGTTGGGTAGATAATTGGAGATTCACGCAAACGAATGTCTGATACGTCTAGAGAAAGATTATTTATTCAACTGCCCCAGTCCATAAGGATGAAAGGCTCTGTTTATACTTACGCTCAAGACTGAAGACTGCTATTTCTCCAGACGTACTATGTGGAGTTCCAAAGTGAACTCCAGACACTAGAAGTAGAGTATCAGACGAGTTGAATTGTGAATACTGAGTGTACTTCCAGCTAAACGTTTTCATATCCCTATGATATTTGATACTCGCAGGATAGCCACTATCCCATACCTGGAACACATTCAAAATGATTTTAAACATTTTCTGGAATGAGTTGCAAATTTGTGTAGAATATTGCATCACACATACGAGTCAGAATTCCAGTGTGGTACTGACGAATGCAATGAATGGTAGTAAACAAAGAATCTTAAAATACACGAAACAATTTCCTACCAGTATGTAGCCATCCTTGGAGCATGTTGTGAACATTTGTCCATTGTGAGAAAAACTCACATGCAGCACTTGATTGGAATGTTCTTTAAGTACTTCTGTTTCCAATAAAGGAATGTGGTAAGCGAGTCGCTTAAATTCGTTAAGCCAAGAAGTCTTTCCTGCAATTATGAGAATAAATATGAGTTTTTTTAGTATGGAAATACAAACAATGGCTTTTACCAAAAATGTGTGTTTTTTTTTGAACTGGGTTGGTTCTTCAATTGATTTATGGGCTGCCCGATTAGTATTCATTTTGTTTTATGACTTACCAGGCATAATACTGACACTGGGATCGATTTTGTAGGTTTGGTAGAATAGGTCTTTCCACAAAAATTCGTCCCTACAAACTCGGTGCCAGGATTTGCATACTTCTCCGACTGTCAGTAGTTCCTTGGGTGTTAAATATTGAAAAATACTTAAGAGCACAGAGTCTGGCATGTATCTCCATATGTCACTTCTTTCGTAATTTAATGAGGTGTCTGTAGAAAGATTTTCAACACTCAACGCTCTCTCCTTTGGACAGGAATTAATATCGTCCATTTCGACGCGGAGCTCTTTGTTTACCGCAACAGCTGATACCTGTCACTACTCGACTACTCGACTAGCTAGCTTTCTTCTCAAAATTCTACTTCCAAGTTCGCGCGGTAGGGGACGTTGAGGGTTCTGTGGATCTGATCTATCCGTACGCTCGATCTCTAGATCCCTTCAGACGATCTACTTCCCTCACTCGCCGGCCTAGCTGTTTCTTTTTTTTGACAGGTGATGTCGCAACAGCGGTAGCACTGTAGCAGCCTCATGGTAGTAGCGTATCAGTTGAATAATCATGGCGACCAAGTCAGGGACGCGGGTGGATGAATTGGTGCATAGTATCACATTGCACGTGCCTCGAAAGTTATTATTTAACGGTTACATATTGCCATTTGTCGTGCTTCAGGCTGTCTGGATTTATAGTTGGGTTTTTATTTATGGTGTCGACGAATATTATGATGCTGGGTTAGTTGGCATTGCGGCTATCGGATTGCTACAGATTTTCGTCTGTCTATGTTGTCAGTGGTCGGTCCACGTGCAATGTTTTCTTAACTGCAGCTCTGTAAGTTTTTATTCATTTCCCGTTCCCTTACCTCATCACCCCTCACTCGTCTCAACCTAATTAATAATTTAAACAAAATTCAGGCAATATGTTTGCTTGACATGGCCATAGGACGTAGCAGCCACGTTCAATTCTTCTGCTACGATTGCCCTACTTACAACATTCCGCGGGAGTTTCAAACTTCGTTGTATAAAATTTTCATAGTTTGTCAATGACCTACCCTCGTTCCACTGAATCCAAATTTTGATTTTTGTTTCAGACTAATGATCCACTGAAAGCCAAAGTAGCCAAAGTGGTTCCAACACCCAATAACGGGAGTTCAGAGCTGGTAACACTATACCGTGATAGCAGCCAGGTGCCATGGTTCATCTTTCAAAAAACTAAATACTCTTGGGATTCGGATAAAAAGCAATTCAGGTGTTTAGAATTCCCAATTTCAAGACCCCTGAATCATTATGAGAATTGGAAGGGATATCAGGATACGGAAGAGGTCACGGCTGCTGAAGAAAAATATGGAAAGAATAACTTGGACATGGTTGTTCCTGAATTCAGAGAGCTCTTCAAAGAACGAGCTATTGCTCCCTTTTTTGTTTTCCAAGTATTCTGTGTGGCATTGTGGTGCCTCGATAAATATTGGTATTATAGTATATTCACACTGGTTATGCTCATCATGTTTGAGTGCACCCTCGTACAGCAGCAGCTCAGAAATATGGCTGAGATTCGCAAGATGGGAAATAAACCCTACTTGATAATGGTGTACAGAAATAGAAGATGGAGGTCTATATTCACCGATCAGTTAGTCCCTGGTGATATCGTGTCCATTATTAGATCTCAAAATGACAATTTAGTCCCATGTGATATGCTTTTGTTGAGAGGGCCTTGCATCGTTGATGAGAGCATGCTGACTGGTGAGTCAGTCCCACAAATGAAAGAACCTATTGAGGGGCTTGAAGGAGACAGGGATCTAGACATTGAGATGGATAGTAGACTTCACGTTATCTTTGGGGGTACCAAAGTTGTCCAGCATACATCTCCAGGAAAAAGTACAACTGGGCTCAGAGCAACAGATAACGGCTGTGTAGCCTATGTTTTGAGAACTGGCTTTTCAACATCGCAGGGCAAGCTTTTAAGAACAATACTATTCGGAGTAAAACGAGTGACTGCCAACAACCTGGAGACCTTTGGCTTTATCTTATTCCTTCTTATCTTCGCGGTTGCCGCTGCTGCATACGTTTGGATTAAAGGTACTAATATTTGATTACTCACAGTTATAGTGCAAATACATTGGATTTTTGTGTAGTGAAGACGAATTATTTTTTTTCAATTATATTTTGTTTCCAGGAAGTGAAGATCCAACTAGAAATAAGTATAAATTGTTCCTCGAGTGTACACTTATTCTGACATCTGTCGTACCTCCAGAATTGCCGATAGAATTATCTCTGGCTGTGAACACGTCGCTCTTTGCTTTATCTAAGCTAGGTAATTGATACTGATCTACAGGCGGTTCGTAAGCCTCATTTTATATATTGGATCTCCATTTTCTTTTTTTGTTTCCACGTAGGAGTCTACTGTACTGAGCCTTTCAGGATCCCATTTGCTGGAAAGGTCGAGATTTGCTGTTTTGACAAGACTGGTACTTTGACGAGTGATGATTTAGTCGTAGAAGGAGTTGCAGGGTTAAAGTACGCCGAAAGAGTTAATCAGATGAGAGAATGCTGAATCAGATTAATTTCTTTATAAAAAAATTATTCTAGTGGAAAAGCTGATGTTATGACTCTATCAGATTGTCCCATGTTGAGCGTACAAGTTTTGGCAACATGTCATTCCCTTGTTCAATTAGATGATGGGATGGTTGGCGATCCTCTGGAAAAAGCTACGTTAACTGCTGTTGACTGGAATCTCACTAAAGGTATGTTTTTCATTTTAGTTAAAATTTAATTTCACTTATCTTAAATCCCTTCTTATGATTCATTATTTCAGGGGACGTAGTTATTTCAAAAAAAGGCAAATCCCCAGGATTGAAAATTTTCCAAAGACATCATTTCTCATCTGCCTTAAAGAGGATGTCAGTTGTTGCTGGCTACATAACTGCTGGCTCTACAGAACCTCATTACATGGTGACTGTCAAAGGAGCACCGGAGACTTTGAAGTCAATGGTATGTAATAAGAATGATCAATTAATGATATCATCAATTGAAATCCAATCACGAGGACTTTGAGTTCGGAAAATTCAACAGTTGATTACATTCATTTTCAGTTTTCTTCTGTGCCAGAAAATTACGACTCTATATATCTTTCATTGTCTCGCCGAGGTGCCAGGGTCCTAGCGCTAGGCCATCGAACGCTTCCATTCCCACTTTCTGCACAAGAACTACGGGAAATGACTAGAGATCAATTGGAGTCTCAGTTAACGTTTGCCGGATTTGTGATAATCAGTTGTCCTCTGAAAGCTGACTCAAAAGCAGTCATCAAAGAAATTATAAATGCTTCGCATTCGGCAAGTTTAACAATCTAAGATCTTCTTTATTTTCCAGGTTTCAATTGTTTAATTCATTTCAATATTTTCCTAATGTAATTTAATGCAGGTCGTTATGATCACGGGCGACAACCCGCTAACTGCTTGCCATGTTGGCAGAGAATTACACTTTACGAAAAAGACTGCAACTTTGATATTAACACAAACATCAGACCAATGGATTTGGGAGAGTGTTGATCAGACTAAACACTTACCACTCCAGGAGAGCCAGAAGGGAAAAGAAATATGGAAAGATTATTCCTTGTGCATCACAGGCGAGGGTTTGACTTATCTGAAGGAAAACCACGAGGGCCTACTTTACAAATTACTCCCCCACATCGCAATATTTGCAAGATTTGATCCAAAGCAAAAGGAGTTCGTTGTCATCGCTCTTCAAGGATCGGGATACACGACGCTTATGTGTGGGGATGGAACTAACGATGTGGGGGCTTTGAAACATGCTCAAGTGGGAGTAGCAATTCTTTCAAACGCACCTGAAAGACTGCCTTTAGAAAGACGAGAAGCTCCGGCATCTAGCACTGTTGCAAACGGACCAAGAAATAACCCTCGTAATCCAAATAGCACGCAAGCAAAGATTCAGAAGCTACTAAAAGAACTGGAAGAGCAAGATCAATCGCAACTTGTTAAATTAGGAGACGCTTCTATCGCTGCTCCATTCACCAGCAAATTGTCATCCATACAATGCAGTGCGTATTTTAGTTTACTTTTGCCTTCATAATGATATATTGTCTAATACGGCTTATTCCCAAAATTTTTTTTGTGTTTCAGTTTGTCACGTAATAAAGCAGGGGCGCTGCACACTGGTCACTACCTTACAAATGTTTAAGATCCTTGCTTTAAATGCTCTAGTCCTTGCCTATAGTCAGTCTGTCCTTTACTTGGATGGAATCAAATTCAGTGATGCTCAGGCTACTCTGCAAGGTCTTCTTGCAGCCTCGTGCTTTTTATTTATTTCGTGGTCCAAGCCGCTCAAGACGCTCTCAAAGCAGAGACCTTTGCCCAATATTTTCAACTTATATACCATTTTGACAGTGCTACTACAATTCGCCGTTCATTTTATCTGCCTTATATTTCTTGTTCGAGAAGCTGCGATCCTTTCCCCTAGGTGAGTGCTTCTACCATTTCTTTTCAATCCAAAAAATCATTTCAGAAGATCATTTATGGCTTTTTTTTCTCTTAAGGAACGATACGTTGGCTACAATACTGGCACCAACTGATGAAACAGTTGAATCGTCATCTTCATCTTCAGGTGAAGATAGCGAGGATGGGGAGCCCTTCCAAGCTGATTTGGTCAATAGTACAGTTTACATAATTTCGATGGCTCTTCAAATATCAACTTTTGCCATAAATTACAGAGTAAGAAGAAGAATACAATTACCACCTCGGGAAATAAACGAAAAATATATTCCCGAAGCAATCTTAAACAATCTCTTTCCGCAGGGACATCCTTTTATGGAGAGCTTGACGGAAAATAAAGCTTTGCTCTATAGCATCGTTGGCAGTTCCTTGTTTATTTTGGGATTGGCTTGCGGATTGTTACCTGAAATATCAACTCAGTTTGAAATTGTTGAGTTTCCACATGATGTGAGTATATTTATTATGGTATTAATGTGCGTAAATTGATAATAAGTTTTTGATCACGTGCGCTTCTGCTGTTACAGTTTCGCGTGGTTCTCGTCCAAGTGTTATTTGCTGATTTTATATTTGCCTATCTTGTCGACCGAGTATGCCGGTGGCTGTTCGGCGAAGGAAAGTACGAAAAGCTATGATCTACCGATCATCAATCAACTCTTTTATCTTGATAGTGGATTTTCAAATATATTCTAATATGTCAACAGCCTTATTCTGCGATTGAATGATTTTATCTATTAACAACTAATATGTTGCCATAATAGAGAGCGTAGAATAGAGTTTTAGAAAAGACAATCTGTAACTCCAAGGCTGATTTATATGCATTTTATTTTTTGCCCCCGATTTTTTTTTTCACGTATTAAATTGGAAACGATATTCAAAAAGTTATACGTAAAAAAGTGTTTGAGATGTAAGTCAGTCTTCAGGTCGCAGAATAAGATTGCATATTCAGACATTTATCGTGTTACCGTGTAACGCGACGTTTGCGTAACTTTGTACACGTGATGATGCAGGATTTTTTCTGTTGACGATTTTTCTTACAGCGTAGCATTAAATAGAAAAAGTTCTGTGTCTATGTATTTGTATATATTCTTCAAATGTGCACATATTACCTACCAAAACTTGTATACGTATATAAAACAAAAATCCGTATGCGCGCACATTTATGATATATATATATCTGTTAGTGATGAAATTTTACACAGAGGGAACATAACTGATTTTCGTGATTCTTATTACCGTCTGAGAAAAATTGTTCTTTTTTTTTGTCATTAGATTTGTTTAAATGGAGAAAGAGTGAAGTAGAAATAAAAAAATTATAGGTAATCGTGTAAATCGTTCTGAGCGATGAAAATATTTTGGCATTATATGAGAGTTTATTCTGTAAATTTACGATTATCTGGATTCACCGTAAATAATAAATGCGGATATTGAAAAAAAAAACCAAAAAATTATAATGATAAAAATTTTATCGTATTCATTTACTATAATAAAGTATGTGCGTTACAGGGCGATTTCTTATACTCGTAGGATGTAGTTAATCAATCGACAGTATAGAACATTGTGGAACAGGATTTTATACAATATATCTATAAGGCGCAGTGTGATTTCTAAACAAAGGTGAGACCTGTGTTTTTGTATCATAATCGTATTAGCAGTATCATTATCAATAAATACTGAACATCATTCCTTCAAGAAAAAATCTTTGAATTGATATATTGTTACGGATAATTTTTATGAAACCAATTCGACCACAGCCCTAATTCCTGTTCTAATCCAAAATATGAAAGAAGCAGTTACCAATATCCTCATGCGGAAGAATTAGAAAAATGTGGAAAAACTATTGTATAAATACTTGTGTTCCAGCAGGTATATTAACAAATTTGAAGGCCGTTCTACCGCGTGTTTCCATCGACTTCCAATAACTTATGATTGTGCAGCCGCAAAATTGTATTTTACATGAAACGCGTGCCAGTGTCATAAAGTTTAATCGTGTTTTCGTTTATTATACTTAATTGTGGCAGCACAATAACCATTTCTAACAACGAAATCAGAGATTCATAGTGCAGTCAAGTTCCGTAATCGGTTTAATCTACAGTACTTATTTCGATTATCAATTGACGAGCGTGATCAATTCAAAATGGACTTTGCGCTTTTATTTCGACGCGGAGCGCCGCGGTGTGCATTCGATTTCGCAATCAGCACGAAGAGTCTCTTCTAACGGACTAGAACGCTCGCCAATCGGTGGTCAGCGTGTACCGTGCGAACGCGTTTATGATTTATATCGTGTATTGCAGTGCGGAAATTCGTTTCCACGTTTTAGCACAATTACATTATTCAAAATTTTCTAGTTTCGCGCGGTAAATTTAAACGAAGACTGATAAGATAAAACTATAACCGCTGCTGATAATATAGCGACAGTTCATTTAACAGAGGGTGCTGGGATTAATATTCAAGATAATTTTTACTCACGAATTATCAAGGTACGCTATCATTGATTCATACCTATATCGCGTTTTAGAACATTTCCCCGCATATAAAATCGGCTCATAACAACGCTAGTATTTCTACAACCACGACATAATTAAACGAGCGTGCTGACCCCGCGAAAGGGATTAAAATTACGCAATACAAATACCACAATAATTTATTTTGAGACATCCACACGCTGAGTCACGGTGCAAAGATCGCCAACGAAAACTAGTTTCAATGTCATGGGCTCGATCGACTTTGAATTAAGGTCTTCGGATGGTGAAATAGAAATGAAAAACAAACCTATTTACTTATATTTATCATTGATTATTAGATGGAAGATACGGATCGCTGGTACTTTCACTGGATAGATTGGATCGTCTTTGTCGGTATGCTCTGCATCTCTGCGGCAGCGGGGCTTTGGCATTATTTTAGAGGGAAGCAGTACAATACGGAGGAATATCTTTTAGGAGGGCACAGTATGAATCTCCTTCCTGTATCGTCCTCGCTAATTGCTAGGTATATAGTAAATACAGATTGTGAATAATTAAGAATCGAGTATTCGGCGATGCAACTCGTACGTAGTTTTATTTCAGGTATAACGATACTCGGAACTCCGACGGAGGTCTATAACTTTGGTACACAATATTGGATCACCATATTCAGCATTCTATTCACTGGTATTGTCGTCGCAGTGATTTATCTTCCCGTTTTTTTCGTCGTCAGACTTAACTCCGCGTACGAGGTTACTTATAATTTCTTATTCAATCTCAATAAAAAGAACTTCAAAAGTATTATGCGGTCAATTACTGATTTTGTTATTTTATTTTCATTCATTCAGTATCTCGAGATCAGATTCAGCAGAGAAGTCCGTATATTGATATCATTGATCTTCGTTATCGACGCGGTAACAAAATTTTTTTTTCTATTACAAAAATGAGGAATAAAAATTTTACATTCGTTTGTTTGAATTTCAGGTTTTATACCAATCTATCGTCCTCTACGTTCCTTCTCTAGCTCTGAACCAAGGTATATAATATTAAATTTGCATTTTCAAAGAATTCTTAATTTTGTAACATATTTATCTATATTTTTTCCAGTCAGTGGTATTAACGTTCATCTTATAGGAACCGTTGTCTGTTTGGTATGCGTTTTCTACACTGTTCTGGTATGTAGCAATGTAATTACGAGTTTGCGCTTATTGAGAATTACGTCTTAACGAGAAATTAATTGAGAGATTGATCACATGATATTGTACACATTTGTTATATGATGCAGGCGATAATAATTCCCCACAGTAATTGTGCGAAGGAAAATCACACGTTATTTCTATAATAATCGCAATAACGAGTAAAAAATGAAAAAAATAAACAGAAAAAGTTCAAATTTGAAAACTCTAGAGCACCGATATGAATAAAGTTACGCTGTGGCGGCGTGTAGAATTTGTAAAGAGAAAATAGTTCGTCAAGTAGGTATAATATAATTAATCATCGCTATTGTTATCGTTCTATACTGTACGTTTATTATAATGTACGTAATTATGTATAACAATGTGATGAAGATATTTGCATCACGTTGTGTATGAATCAGAAAATTTGTTGCATATCCAAAATTGACGGGAATTTATCACCTCTCTATAATTCGCGAATGATTAGCGAGCTTAACAAGGGAAGAAGAACAACGATTAGCGATCCCCGCATGGCATTCGACTTATTCACGTCCGACACTCCTTTTATTCGACTAAAAAGTAAAATAAACGTTGAAAGACAATATTCAAGAACCCCTATAATTATTTAACAGGGTGGTCTGAGGGCCGTGGTCTGGACGGACACCATCCAGGTCGGAATAATGGTCGCTGCAGTGACGGTTGTGACATTTTTGGGAACGTATCAGGTCGGAGGACCTTCAGAAGTTTGGAATAACGCCCTGGAAGCAAAAAGGATTCAGTTTCTCAAGTAAGCGAAAGAAAAAAAAATAGGGAGATAAAAAGTGGATTAGCAGGACTCTCACCCTCGCTAATGCTCTGAGACTTCTATTTTTTGTAAACGACCTATTTTATTTCTTCGTTTCAACCCTCCTCATAATCCCCGCGTATCTTTTATCCCATTGCAGTCTGGATCCCTCACCCTATACGCGACACACCCTATGGACCGTACTGATCGGTTCTTGGCTTTACAGCACTGCCTATATAGCTGTAAATCAGACAATGGTTCAGCGATATCGAAGTTTGCCAACGATGAGAATTGCCAGGATGTGAGTTTACTTCATAGCGTTTAGATAATTATCATTTGGGTACACTAGCATTGCACGCGCGCGCCGCATTTAATTTCGATTGTTTTTTAAATTTTTGTCTACTATTTTTTTTCAATTTCAGACGCATCACATGATAAGAGTTTTTTTTTTTTTATCAAGCTGCATTATTGTTATCGCAATTTGAATTTTATGTTCAGGGTATAGGATTGGACGTTGGGTCCAAACCTTAGATTTTTGTCAATTTTGGGGTAAAAAATCATCTTTTTTTTTTCGAGTTTGCTATGATATTCTTATGTGTTTTGATCTCAGGAATTGGAATCTGCTAGCCAAATTGGTTTACCTATAAAATTGATCGAGTTATCGCTAATTTTTTGCTTTTCGGAACAGAAAAATTGCGATATCTCGATGGGATTGATTCGTAGCTCAATTTACTCAACGGATTCGTGTTTCTCAGGTCAAAATACGTCAGAAAAACGTCATACGATCGATTTTAAAAATACTTCATTTTTGGCCCAAAAATCGAAAAAATCCAAAGGGGTATACCTTAGATTTTTTGCGATTTTGGGGCCAAAAATGAAGAATTTTTAAAATTGATCGTAGGACGCTTTTCTAACGTATTTTGACCTCAGGAACACGAATCCGAAAGCCAAATTGACCTATCTATAAAATTGATTAAGTTATTGCCAATTTATCGTTTTTTGGAGTGAAAAAATTGAGATATCTCGATGGGATTATTTCGTAGCTCAATTTGATCGACGGATTCGTGTTCCTGAGCTCAAAATACGTAAGAAAAGTGTCATACGATCGATTTTAAAAATACTTCATTTTTGGCCCAAAAATCGAAAAAATCCAAAGGGGTATACCTTAGATTTTTTGCGATTTTGGGGTCAAAAATCAAGAATTTTTAAAATTGATCGTATGACACTGTTATTACGTATTTTGACCTCAGGAATACGAATCCGAAAGCCAAATTGACCTATCTATACAATTGATAGAGTTATCGCCAATTTATCGTTATAAAAAGTGAAAAAATTGCGATATCTCGGTGGGATTAATTCGTAGCTCAATTTGATCGACGGATTCGTGTTCCTGAGCTCAAAATACGTAAGAAAAGTGTCATACGATCGATTTTAAAAATACTTCATTTTTGGCCCAAAAATCGAAAAAATCCAAAGGGGTATACCTTAGATTTTTTGCGATTTTGGGGTCAAAAATCAAGAATTTTTAAAATTTATCGTAGGACGCTTTTCTAACGTATTTTGACCTCAGGAACACGAATCCGAAAGCCAAATTGACCTATCTATACAATTGATAGAGTTATCGCCAATTTATCGTTATAAAAAGTGAAAAAATTGCGATATCTCGGTGGGATTAATTCGTAGCTCAATTTGATCGACGGATTCGTGTTCCTGAGCTCAAAATACGTAAGAAAAGTGTCATACGATCGATTTTAAAAATACTTCATTTTTGGCCCAAAAATCGAAAAAATCCAAAGGGGTATACCTTAGATTTTTGTCGATTATGGGGTCAAAAATGAAGTATTTATAAAATCGATCGCTGCACACTTTTCTAACGCATTTCGACCTCAGGAACACGAAACCGTCGAGTAAATCAAGCTATGTAGTAGAAAAGGATATTTCATTTCATTTCTTTCTTCTTTTTCACCCAGGGCCGTCGGTATTTTCACCTGCGGCGTAATGATCTTTATTTCACTGTGCTGTTGGTGCGGATTGGTTCTTCTCGCTTGGTGGTCACCGCCAAAATGTGATCCTAGAGCCTCTGGCCTTGTTTCAGCTGACGATCAAATGCTGCCCGCATTTGTGATGGAAATTGCTGGACATATTCATGGAATTCCGGGACTTTTTGTCGCTGGAATATTCGGCGCGGCACTTAGGTGATTAAATAATCGTACATAAAAAATGTTGATGGAAAATCATTTCTAGGTTCTTTTATAACTTTGTGAATGAAAATAACACACGTGTTAATTTTTTTACACAGCACTTTGTCGGTGGGATTAAATGCGACGTCTGTAGTTCTGCTTGAAGACTTTGTTAAGGGTTGCTTCAGATTCAATCCGAGCGATAGATGTGCATCTATATTTGTAAAAAGCGTTGCAATTCTCATGGGAATGATTGCGCTGGCATTCGTATTCCTCGTTGAACGACTAGGCGGAGTTCTTGCGGTAAGCAGATTGACCCGAATTTTGACCAGTTAATTGTTCGAACTAGATTTAGTCCAGGCAAATTAGGTCTGAGGGTTGAGAATCTGAGAAACATTCTCATCTCTGGGCCGCTTGCTTCATTCGTTAAATTGCAAAATAGGGCTCGATTTGTATGGTTTAATCGAAAGTCAATAATAGTCAATAATAGTTACGTACAAATGTGAGTTTAAAAATTGACTAAACGAGAAAAAAAGTTTAAAATCTATGAAAATAATTTCAGGTAACCGGAAGTCTCGCAGCCATTGCCGCCGGTACTTCTTTCGGTGTATTCACCCTTGGAATGCTCGTTCCCTGGGCAAATTCAAAGGTTGGCATCGTGTCGGCATTTTCTAGATGAAAAAAAAATTGAAAAACCGAACACATGTAATTGTTTATTTTCCCCCGAAATGCAGGGAGCGTTTGTTGGGGCTATCGCCGGATTCGCGACCGCAGCTTGGGCCAGTTTAGGAGCAAACGCAGCGACCGGTGCCGGTCAAATTAAACCTAAAAAATTGCCGGTTGATTTATCATATTGTTCTGCAAACGTGTCCGATCATTTCACCAGTCTTTTCGAAAGTCACGCGTGAGTTTTCCTAACTCGGTGCAATCACTAACAGTATTCCTGAATTACCATTCTTTCTTTATATTTTTCCAGGGAGGAGGATGTTTTTCCGCTTTACAGGCTTTCTTACCACCTGATCGCCGGTCTCGGTACCGTGGTCGTTATCGTCGTAGGAATTTTAGTTACTTGCTGCACGGGCCCAACGGATCCTGCATCGATAGATCGGAATTTATTATCGCCTGTAATTCACAGGCTACTTCCTCCTGAAAGATTACCAACAGCTTCAAAGGACACGAGGCGATCAAACTCACGGTTGAGCGACGGCCGTCGAGATCACATCGATGAGTTTTTACTCGGCGATATTAGAGGCGCCGATGAATTACCGGTTATAATAATGTCTAAATCGGTAAAGAGTTGATTAAAAAAAAAAAGGAACATTTTTTTCGCAAACTTTTCCAAGCTGTTCTGATTTTTGCAATTATATTCTTCAATTTGCTGTTTCAGCGACAGTTGGACGTGAGAGATGAATTATTACCGATTTCAAGAAATAATACTTGACCGCGACCGCAGACTGCACGAGAAATTTCTACACGATGGAGAGAGTCACGTGGATGGTAATAATCAATAATTGATTAGATATAATAATAAAATAGTTTATTTTTATCAGGGAGTTATTACGTTTTTCGCATCAGTATTTTTGTTACACCCAGTTGATTCTGGGTTATGATACTTTGTGTTGTTACTTATTCTTAATCAATCATGCAGTCTGCACAAAGGGACCAAACATCAAAGTTATAATATCATTAATATCATCATAATGGAGTAAAATGAAATGAATAATCGATCTGTCCGTACATCGGATCGCTCCCTACGCGACAAATTCTCTGACAGATAAATTCTGTTTTTTATTTTTCAAATCCTATCGCAGATAATTAAGGTTGGCGGCGCCATAGGTATGATTTTAGTGTACACTATTTCGTCGGACAATAAATGGTTAACACGTGACTCTAGGTGTGTCGAATGTTGAGCTTTGACCAACCACAGTCAGGGCGAACGAAATTGAATTTATGGCGTAGGTAAACGACGATGGTTTGATATTTGCACCCGGTTAATAAGGATGTTTGACGCTCGGAGCTTTCGCTTAACAAGCCCGGCTAATATTCGCCTTCTCTTCTCTTCTCTTCTCTTCCCTTTCTGCAGAATTCCCTCCCGCCGCTACTTCTAACGCGCATACGTAACTCACCGAGGCTTGAAAATCGAACAAACTCAGTTAGGGAACTGTGCACATGACCTCGGGGGTCGTCTGCTGGACCACATCGCGTTTCTAGTTGCATATACAGGTAATATACCTACCTAGATAAGCCCATCAAATACCAGCTAGCCTGGCCTAATCCTAAGCTATGTTATAGTTTTAAGAAAATTCAGAATTCAAAAGCAGTTGAGCAAACGTCGCTCCGCACTGTGGATTCAATTATCGCGCGCGTCTTAATACAATAAACTTTTTTCGTTGAATTGTTAAACACCACGTTATTATCATAGTTTTACGCATATATAGAGGTATTAGGGATATACCGTATACACTATCTCATGGAATTATCCGAATCCCTCGTTACACGTACGTAGGTAGAAAGGGTTTGTTTAATTGGACGATCACTATATAGGCTCCGGGGCAACAGAGTTTGTAGCATTACAAGCGGGGGATACTTTGAATCCGAAGTAAAGACGGCGGCGCTCTAAACCTTAGATATATGTACACCCATAGGTATGTATTCCGCTAGAATTAGGGATAGGGTCTCTCTCTGAGCTGCTGGTAAGATAACGTAAGATTCGAGTTAACCCTTAAATCCGTGTTTACTAAAGGGGAAACTGCATTTAGATACAAAATCTCTTGTACCGTAGATATACTCGGGGGTGCTGCAATGGGGCGATTCTCCAGATGTCCTTATAGAACCATGTGTGAGAAATATGCATGTACACATGCAAACGCGTAATGATAAGCAAATGTTTTCTAGTTCTGGATTTTCCTCTTAAGAAAACTACACCACCCTCAAATCCGCTCTACATCATCTCTACTCCTAACTCCTTAGCCGGCCGTTATAACGTTCATTTGTTTATCGATTGTGCCCGTACAGCTATGGATTGAAAACTTTTATCGGAACATCTCAATCTCTGATACTCTTCGGTGTTAATCGAAGCAATATAGAAGATGGAAATATTTAATTAGTTATATTTTCGCATCGGTAACCCAGAACTCGAATTACGCAAAGTAGATGTATAATAATCAGTGTATACGGCAGTTAAATAGCAATAAGTTTTCTCTCCCATTCCAAAGTTTTTTGGTTATTTTCTATAAGTAGGCGTATAATACTATATAGTTGGTTAAATTACAGCCGAGAGTTATACTCGTTCTGTTTAGTAAGATTAATTAAAAAAAAATTTCTCTTATATTGTTACGCGTGGTATATCTCTGAAGAGAGTTTCTTCGGAGTGGGTATATGTACATATAACCGTTGAGCAAAAAGGCGTCTTTTCAGCTAAATCACAATCAGTTAGACAGATACAGAGAAGAGACGAAGACCGTGGTTGGAGAGTGTATAGCCTGGATCTCAAACATTGACGGTGACTGACTAACGGAATAACTAATTTATCAATTCTTCGCTTGGGTTAACTTCGATTCCTGCGAGAGACTATTTGCAATGTCGTACAAATACCGAACCGTGCTTTCAGAGAATGTACACTATATATACGTCTTGAAAATTCTCTATATATTATATATACCAGGTGCAGCGGCTGGCAGCGGCTGTTATTTTATCAGGAAAACTCCCGCGCGACTGATTGATCAGGCAAAATGAATTCATTAAACCCCCGTATAATTATTATCACGAGCATGTCAAATATATAATTATAGCCCGATATTTTAACGGGTTAATTGAATGTAAATTCAAATGTCTTTGTTTTTATTTGTCGATTTTTTCTCTGTTTTTTTTTTTTTTTTTTTTTCATCGTCTGTTCCGCGCTTTTTTCTTCGTTCATCAGAATTTAGGATGCCTGGTTACAGGCACATGCATTCCGCGTGTGTAATCAGTATATACGTTATCCCGTGCATCATGACTAGGCGGCGATATTTCATATTTAACGAGATTGAATGGGATATAACGCTCGGTATGGCGGCAGCAGCTGTCATATTGGATGGAATGGTGGCGTAATTGGGGACAGGTAAGACACTAAGCGTAATGAATCACTATATCCGAGAGGAGTAATGCGTCTTAATTACGCCCAGAGGCGCGATAATAATTATCTAATTAACCGTTGTTTACGTACACCAAATGTGTACAGATAATATAGTATTGTATATGATATAAATATACAAAGTACTACGTCATCATTTTATATTCGACTACATCTGAGAAGCGCTGATTAAGAGTTGTTCAAACATACACGCATATTCACGATTCTCGAATAATTCCAAACATCGATATAGTTTCATCGGTTAATTTCCACCGTTTCAAAATTTCTTGTACAAATATTCTGCCAAGGTTTATTTATACTCGACCGGGTTGCGTCCAAGTCTAAAGATTTACATCTTTGCCTGTTTGCAAAGAAAAAGATGGAAAGAGAGTGCGATACAGACGGTACGGAGTGAGGTGGAAATCTAGAATTACAATCGAGTATGTATACGTATAGTTGGCTCTTATTGTAGGGGGTGTCGGAATGGAATTAATCCTCAGTTCCCGGCTCACAGTCGAATGCAGATTTTCACCTGGTTTTGAGAGAGAGATGCGAATAAATATTTACCGAACACATTTCCCAGACGACTTTACAGCACGATCACCACCGGGTTCGAGTCGTTCGCTACGTTCGCTACGAGGAGTACGTACATTGATTATGCCACTGCGTTTCTAGCGGTTAACTTAAACCCTCTTAATTATTATGCACGGTTTGAACAATCGCTAACAAGCTATATAACCTAGACGTACAATATTTAGCTTTTGATAACGTCGCGTACAAAATTCGCAACGGAATCTTACAAATTTTGTTACACGTTACGCGAAACGCAATAATTACAGGTCCTAAACTCCAACGATGACATCCCTTCTCGCCACGACCACCAATGCAGAAGACAATGCAATAATAATTCATGTACTTTTATCAAGTTAGTTTAATAAACTAAAAGTGAATACATTTGTCAGAAGGTCGTCTACTGTGGAGCGGTGTTGCTTCGCTGCACGATGTAAGAGTCCTGCAAGGGCCGTTATAGGACGAGAAGATCCTTCAGGAAGGAAGTATACGGTTGTAAATATCCGCAGGCAAGACACTAGCCGTTGGGTTTAACCCCGTGCGGTACAAGCCGTATCATGGGAAGGGAAGTTGCTGTACATACACGATAACACCTCAGCGCTTTAATTTGCATGTACAAAGGTGCCAGAGAGTCAGACAAGAAGGGCGGTTCGGTCGGGCTGTGGAGGGCGAGGGGGAGAGGAAAGAGGGCTCGCATCGTCGGAACTCCAAGTTTCTCACAGTAGTTAACATCCCTTGAAATGCACCTTTTCCAAATTTCTCGAGGCATGCTTTTTAAGGGATTTCACTAATTTTCGAACGTTATCGACTGATTATACATATAGAATACCGCGACACAATTCCCATAATTATTGTTCCACGGAAAGAGATTCATTTTTGTTCTCTATTATTTTTATTTTGTTACAAATTTCCGTCTTGTCGACTCGTATTCTCGTTCGAGCGGTGGATGTTTTAATTTTTTTGTATGAAATAAAAAAGGTAAAAATAAAAAAAAAAACAAAGTTAAAAAAAGCGAGCAATTAAATTATACTCACCCTATATACTGCAGTACGGTATGGCTACATGAGCTGCTAGCTGTTGGTGCAGGACGCGGCCCAATCGAACGAGGGTAACAAACCAAACCAATTAACAATCAATCACGCGTGTCTCTCGCCTCATTGAAACGACGTCAAACATTGTATTTGTGTAATTGTCCATTTATTCCTGTCGGCCGGGCGTCAACTGACAAATTGTGTAGCCGTGTATATATTCAGTATTTTCCACACGCACCTATATAGGAAATGCACGTATAGGCCCGTAGATGAAACTGTATGTTCGAATAACGTGTGTAGAGAATTTTGCGGTTTGTTCCTACACGACACGTTTCATATATACATACCTATACAATAATTTTACTCGCGTCAGTTGTGACAGCGAATCGTTACGTACGAGTCGGCCGTTATATTAATTAGCATCACTCACGATTCATTCACGCTATATATATAAGCATATCTATACCTATCTATATGTATAAATAAAATTCTCGCTAGTGTGATGACTTTATATAAGAAAAATAAAAAAAAAAAAAAAAAAAAATTGAAAACAAAATCAACGATCGTTCGACAAAAAGTTGCGAGAAATGATCGTCGATCGTTTTTCTCATATTTATTATCATTTCGTTTCGTGTAATTTCTTCTTTTTCTTCTTTACATCGGTGCAGTTCTTACGTACGGTTATACTACATGCGATATGTGTTGCGTACGTAGGCATCTGTATGTATGTATATACGGGGTCAGGCAGCTTCAATTCCTGCGATCCTTTTCGAAGGGAGCCGTGGCTGGAACTCACCTATAGGGAATCGAGCTATACTGGCTATATACTCGGCAGCCAAGCTGCAGTTCGTATGTACGGTGAATGAAAACTTTCTGCATTAGTTACGTGCCCTTCTACTTTTCCGTCGTTTCAGGAGAGGTATATATCTATACGTATATAGCTTCGGCGATGCTGCAATGAGAAAACTGCAGGGGGTTCGTATTACGTACACTCGTTTTTCTCTTTATAAAGAATTAAACAGAGGATTTTCTCTCGGTATTTTCTGTAGGTACTACAAAATCGGAATTTGGCTTAAACCTTTTTTTCACTCTTGTCTTCGTCCCCCCCGCGCGCACGTACCACTATACGGTGTTACTCTTTTTTTTCTTTAAATTTATTTTCTTTTTTTTTTGTTCTTAATATTTTTCATTTTGTTGCACGTTTTCATTATCATCCATTTTCTCATCCGCAAGAACAGGCAAGAGTTGGTAGCGTTTAACTATATCTTCATTCCCCGGGTCACCATGTACATGTATACCTACATATACCTACACATATTATATATATGTATACCTCTTCCTAACCTAGGTGTCCGGTATGCAAATGAGCCTTTATTATTACGAGACGTAAAGTGACCATCGCGACGCGAAATTCGTCGTATATTAAGGTGGAGGTTGCGTAGCGAGGTAGCATATACTAGTATATATATGTATACGAGTATATATAGGTATACGTTGCGTTAACCCGTTGACTTAATTTCATTGGTGCATCAACGGTTAATTAATAATTACTTTGCCCCGCGCGATAAAATTAGTTAATTTTACCAACGTTTGTTGTCGTCATCATCTTCGTCATTGTTATTATTATTATTGTTACGGTTACCGTTGTCATCATTTTGGGAAAACGTTTGACCCGCGGCTCTCCGCACACATATTTAAAGAACCAAGGTGTATATAATTTGAATATATGCAAAACAACTTTTCACGCGTCCTTAATTTCGCAATTGCGCGCGTGCTCGACCGTAGCAGGTAGTATATAACGTATAGGTATACCCATCTATTATCACCGTATATACGCATAGAATAAGAAATAAAAATTGTACTTTTTGTAGAAGAAAAAATAAAAATTTCCTTTTTTATTTTTCCTTTCTATCGCACGTTTTCGCGCGTACGATATCCTTGTTATAGATCGAGGTGAATCAATAATTTGTGTTTCAACAAAGTGGGATAATATTTCGCGGTTATAACGCGAAGGGATATTTACCGTAGGGAATACCGCTCTTTTCATAGGCGATAATTTGACGCGGAAAGGACTCGCCCTCACCGTGTTGCACAATGTATAAAGGTATATATGGATAAATTTTTCATTTGAAAATGAACCCCCCCTTCCCTCCCACGCCCCCTACTTCACCCTCGTCTGTATATAGTATATTATTGTGTATGTATAGGAAAACTCGTGCGAGGCTAAGAGACAACGTAACGAGACGTACGACTGATACTTTTCTAATTTAGAATTCACTCGTACCGTATCGAATATTATTATTTTTTTTTTCCTTTTGTTTTAGAAAAAATATATGTATTTCATTTCTCGGGAAACAATTTTTATCATACTTTTGAATTTATTTGGAATTTTCGTTTTTCTCTGTTTTTTCTCTTCTTCTCCTTTAGCCTCCGTTTTTTGAGAGCGGATGCGCGGGGGTTGTTGCAAAATAGAGCCGGCAAAAGAGAGTATAAGGGAGTATAGACGGGACGGAGGATGTTGAGGTGGAATCGAGTGAATTTTCTACCTCACGGGATGAAATGAAACTTCCACATTGCTCCCACTGGAGTACTTAGATGACCCGACGTCAAACTTGGACTACACATTCGTATATATACGGGTGGAAAACTCGCTTACAGGTATACATATATGATGCTCTATACCCATATGTACGTACCTACATATATACGTATGTAGAAATACTTGGCACGAAGCTAGCAAAATAAAACGAACAATTGAATTAGTTGGGAAATTAAGCGCACGCTACGTTTATAATCTTTTTACCTCTCTCTCTCTCTCTCTCTCTCTTTTTTACTCTCACTTTATATCCGTAGTATTCGTACGAGGGTGGGAGGCGTTTTCTTTCCATCCTTATTCTCGTGGTTCCACAGTTCACCGACGCACGCACATTTTAATTATAAATGAACCCTTTGCTGACTGTTCTAGCCACGTAAACAAAATGCAATCAACCTAAACTGAATCGCCCTACTCGATCTATATACATACATGCCAATCGTTATCCTATATACAATATAAGGGATGGAATGAATTCGACAAAGAAATTGTCCTGGCAGAAAAACAGCTGCAATTCTTGGTAATACTCTTTTTGTCTCTCGATACGCCTAATTCTTTTAGTCATTTTGATGTATACTATTGATTACGTGTAGTAAATTTTTTACTCGAATTAATTACTTTGTCTCGGTAATTTTTTTTTTCTCTCTCTTTGTTACTTTATCGGCTCTCGACGTCTTTCAAGGCTAATTCATTAATTCGGTTGGCACCGTTCACCTTTCGTATCAATTGTATATTATGCCCTCATTTCTTCGTTGTGTATGTATATGAGCTGCGGTATATCGTTCGTGAGAGAAAGAGAGAAAGAGTGCGAGCCGCGCTCGTTAATTGCTAATTACAGTAATTACTAAATAAATTGCAATTACACTAATGGACTAACGCGAACTTGGTGTAATATGTATATGTACAGCGCACTATACCTACATGATTCGCGCGAGACTGAATCTCGAATATATAATATGTACATAGGATGAAATAATGATTATAATGTATAATATACGCTAAATTAGATGATCATTTAATTATTTAATTTAATTTATTTTTTATCTCGTATTCATTCTTTCACTTTATTCCTCTACTCGTATCACTGCATGCGTCGCGAGAATCTCAAAGTGTTTCTATAAAAGATCTGTAATATTATTTCTTTGGTAAAGAGAACCTATGTATACCTAATACTGCATAGAATCGTGTGGGACACTTGCACCTGGAGAAGGTGGTAATCCTTCCTCCTCGTCCTCCTCCTTCTTCGCTTTCCTTCCGGGTGCGGGAAATTCTGAAATGGGGGTGTGTTCGAAAGGGACATTACAACGCGATCGTTGGGAGGCACATTTAAGCAGCTTGTCTCCGTTTTGTGTTACATACAAACGATACCTACGCCATTCGCTTGATGCACTCCCGTCCACTATAGGAAAATCTTACGTCTGTTACACGACTACACGACGATTCAAACGTGCGATTTCTAGCTTCTCTCTTATATCCGCACGACGAGATTTCTAAAGCTTTATTACACGTACATCTATATACGTTCCATTCATCGAAAAGACAGATAAACCAGATACGTACAGTATAGGTATATATTTCCTTTACTGTTTTTCCTTCAGATACTTTTTTCCGTAAAAAAAAGTATGAACCAAATCCCTGTCTGTTATAACGTAACCTATAATGCGATCGTTTTGTTAAACGATCATTATATTATTTAACGTCCATCGAAATAGACGGCGACTTTTATCTGCAACGTTTTCGATATAAATACGTGTAAAATTTTTCTTCCGCAAATGTGGGAAACCGACAAGTGTTTTTTTTCTGTATAGGTACCAGGATTGATTTTCCTACCCGCAATCGCGTCTCCGTTCGTCGTCGCGGTTCGCGGGTTGCCGATGCAGATTGAGTCGAGCGCGATTTATTTTACATGCATTATACTTATATATATATATTTCGTATAATATTCGAGCTCTGCAGGTTTCCTTGAGGAATTTTATTTTTTGAGCTGGCTTATGTCTGTAGGATTTGAAAAGATGCCGCGGACGCGCGTCGATAAGATCCGCGAATTTAAACGAGCGTGAATTATGGAGATTTGAATGTTCGAAAGAATCAAAATAAAAAAAAGAAAACACCGATGAAATTGGAGAAATTTATTTAAGGCGCCGTGGGAATCTTTGACCACGTATATAGGTATTACGTGTATGCGATGTATCGTTCGCGGTGAGAAAAAGTGATTATCGTATAGCGTATGCTATGTGTAGGCATATATTGATTTTATCGATAACGAATTTTGAGTCGGTAAACAACACACTGTGCAACTACACTTAAACGCACTCAACATGAATTTGTTCTATTTTATGATATTTACAGCCGCTTAATATTTTGAGCAAACAAATAAAGTGCCTCTAAGTGGTCGGCTCGAGGGGTCCGTGTAGAAAGGAAAGGAAAACGACGGGTATCGAGGAAAGCCGTCCGCGAGACGTGTGTCCCATAAAGTATATAAGCCGTCGTTATTACTGAGCGATGATCATCTCGTGTAAATTTATTTACACGACATGCGTTATACGTACATTACCTGTACACATATCCACTTTATCACCAACTTCATTGAACAATTTGTAATTTTTTTACGTACCTATCGATATATCACAAATATATGTACAGATCTCCTTTTTATACTTGAGAGATTATACTAATACTATCGAGTTCTTTTGGTTTTGGTATTTTTTTTTTCTTCTTCTTTCTTGCAAAATCTACATCTGTAGAAGAATCTATTTCGTGTCTCCAAATAAGTATACACGTATGTATGTAAATATACGTATAGTGATTATTAAATAAATATATGTGTGTAGAAGAACTTCGAAACATACCTATAATATACCTATATGTTTGAATAGCGCGGCGACTTCTTTGCCTCGTCGTACCGTTTTTTTTCTTCTATTATTATTACCTAGTTTTTTTTCTTCTTCGTCTAGAAATTTTCTATATATTATGCTTAACTTCCGCGAATCATTTTTTAAAAATTCTTCTCTCTTTTTTTCTTCAGAATATACGTGTGGATCCTTTGGAAATTTTTGTCGAAGAATTATTATCAGAAGTTTTGGAAATGCGTATAATATCTATGCAGAAGAGGATACACGATTCCTTTATTTATTCCTTTTTTTTTCTTTTTTCTTTTGCTACCGATAGCGAACTAGGAAAGAGTTTCCCTAATCGAATATCCATTGGCTAGTGGAATTGATTGGAGTTTTATTACGGAAGTTTGTTCGAATCCTTGGAGAATATGTTCTTCTATATATGGTGGTTACATATTGGGTATAAGGGAAACATTGAACTCTTCGTGCCGCGCGTGTTAAAAACTCGTTAACACGAGATTCGGTAATATCTTTATGTATTTATTTATATATTATCTAATATTTTTTTCTATTTTGTTTATGCAATACCCTGGACAAGATATAATGATTTGAGGGGCTGAGTGAGAATTTTTATTCGAAAATGTGTCCCCGGCATCGCCAGCTTTTAACAATCAACGCCCGGTCTGGAGTGAACAACTGATGAGGAAAAAAAACAAACAAACAAAAATCAAATATACATAGAGAGAGAATAAAAGAGAATCTGCCGCACCATCTTATGATAATGACCCTTATTATCTATATATGAGCGGCTAATTAATAATTCATAATTCGCCGGCGACCGCGCTGTACGGGTGGCCCGGGTCGCGAATTAACATATATAGGTAAATTAGGGAGCTACCAGCAATTATAATGATTGCATAATTACCGTAATTACTATGCTCTAAATTACTCCCACACATAATCAGACTTAAAGAGCATCTGTCGCGAAGTTTTTTTTTTTGGTATTCCATCTATGGCTATTTTTATGTCAAAAACACTCATTCGCTGATCACTCGATCATTCATTACGGGATAATTCGATCGTTCGAGCGATTATAGGTCAATTAAAAAAAAATCGAGTATCGGTGCAGAACAAACTACATCCGGAGTTTGGAAGCCCGCTTTTGAAAAGATAGACTGTTTTTTCGTTTTTCTGATTTTTTATTGATTTGCTTACCGCGTACACCGAATACGAATGTTGACAAAAAAGAGAAGGGGGGAAAAATGTCGAATGGAATCGTTTCGCGTTTGATTCTCGATTTTCGGCATATAGCTGCGGTGCAGCTGGAATTGGGAGCGGTACAGGTTATGCCGACACAAAAGGTGGCGAGAGGAAGGGGATGGGAAACATACATACATAGTTTTTTGAAATTTCACCGCGGCTCGACCGCGACTACCCTCAAATATTTGACTGTTTGTCTTTCGTTGCCAAGAATTTATACATCTATATAGCTCGTTATTGACATTGAATAATTGTGACTCGCGCGCGGTGTCACTTTACTCAATTTGTTATGTATATTCCTACTTCGTTCGTTGTTGTTATTATCGTGAACGTTATTGAAATCAATTTCTTTTTCGAAATCCTTCGCCGGAATATATCCTCGTTGACGGCGGCAATTATGTACCTGTACCATGTGGAGAAAAAGATCCCTCATATTTTTCTCTTCGACCGTCATGGACGGTGTTGTATCGTACAGTGCCTGCGGTTTAGGAATCGTAAAATAAAATATACATAGCGTACAATGGCGTAGATGCGAAGAATGAATATTCACGCTTGTTTCTCTGCAGACGTTTGCTTTATGTGAACTGCAGTATATAAAATAAAAATATGCCTCTGCTGCATCACCCGCGACGTCGTTTTTCACGATATATATACGAATCGCAGGGCGTCACGTCGACGTCGCGTACAGGTGATATACTTATAACTATATATATATATATATATATATATAACGTGTTTGTACATCTATAGATATATATAGCGTATATCTCGCGCTGCTACTGCAGCAGTTGGGAGACTTTAACGTCCTACAGGCAAGGCGAAAACAGCAAACGTGCAACGGAATAAACGGGGAAAGGGGATGTAAAATGTAATTTTACAACAAGTATAAGATATAGTATTGCAGTTTATATCTGTACATATATATAGGTATACGTATAAACCCGCGTCACCGATCACAGTTCAACCTGATGTTTAACATTTTATATACATATAACCCATATCTGCACACCTATATCGTAAAATTTCTGGTAGCGTAGGTGCTGCTGCTGCTGCTGCAGAGAATGCTACAATATAAGGGATATCTCGTGTTAAATGTTCCGCGGTACTTCTGAACAACGCTACATATTTTTCTCCACCGCTTACCATCGCTTATATGCCATAGCTCCAGGAAATGCTCTTCGCGCTATATATATTATTTGCGGGAAAAACGGCAATCTGCAGAAAATTCTGCATTTTTATATACATATATACATACAGTGGATATATGCACTGCACATACATATATATACCCGGCTGTATAGCTATTTGAAAATTTCAAACATATTTTTTTTTATTTTTCATGTACGCTCTCGCGACTGACTCGCCTACTTTTTATTTTTGCTTTCGTTTATCTGTTTTTTTTCCCCCATTTTTCCGTTTTGGTAATTGAGCCCGTTTCGTATCAGTTCACAAAAACATAAAAATTAGGTATGCATATATACCTGTGCAGAGACACGCGTTTACTTACGCCGCAATGAACCCTTGCACTTATAGTACTACCCTTGATTTTTTTGTTACAACTTTTTAATTTTGGTAATGGAAATATTATACGCTCACGACAAAACTATGATATAATGCAGAGAGCACGGAAAACCTCAAATAAATGAAAAAAGCGAAAAAAAAAGAAAGAATGAAAAATAATGAACAGATTTCCGAACAACAGTTGATTATTATTTTTTCATTCTATAATATTCGTTATTTTGGAGAACAATGAACGAAAAAGAACATCAAGTGTTGGATATACGAGATCGATATTGTAGAGCTATATCATATCGTGCGGTGCGAAATCGCAGGACAAGTTTAGCACCTATATTACACGTGTGTAACTACATCGTTGCATTTTGTTGTTATTACTGTTTTTATTTATTTTCGTGAGTTTACATGTGCATTTTAACTTTCACAACGAGCGATAATAAATCGCCGCAGGGTGTACTGCAGGTATACACTATTTTTATATTACATTCTTATTTTATTTCATTTCATACCGGGTAATATACACGTCAGTTTCGCGACGATTAATCCCTCCTGTTGTATCCTTTTTTCCAAATTGTTTTTTTTTTTTTTTTCATATTATTCTCTTCCGATGAAATTATGTTTTATTTTTATCCGTTTATCGATGACCACGAACGTAGAAAGGAAACGAGGTTTGAACTCGAGTGAGTTACGATAAATGCCATAGCGTAATAAGTTAGTAAATATAAATATTACGTGTATATAACTTTTGAGATCTGCTGCTGCTGCTGTACGGTAACTCGATTACGTCATTTACTGCAAGATCGTGACGTGCGCGAAAACGTAATGTTTTACGTAAGCTTGTGACAGGTATGTAAGAAAATTTATAAGGGAAATAAAGAAGAATTCGAGGGATAATAAAATAATACTTACATATATATATGTATAACTGTCTAAGGTTTGCGGGAGAAAAGTTTGCGGTTTCTTGGTAAAGATAAAACAAGAGATAAAGCGAATGTTTTTTTTTATCCTTGCAGCAGTGGATACCCTACGGGAAACGAACTGTTACCTTATCCCATGACACGTGCGGGGAGTTGAGACTCGGCAGTACGTATATATATACCTTTGATGGACGGAATATTCGAACTTTTGACGTAAGGACCGTAGACACGGACGTGTACAAGTATTTACGTAGATGCCACCGTGTACTCCATTTCAAGATACGTGCATGTACACGTATACGTTTGTCCTATTCAGACACTGAAAATGCCCGCGTCTTCATACATATTACCGCGGCAGCAGAAGTCAGCCAGTCCGCAACGATGAATTACGGATGAGACGGACTACGATGTTCTTCTTTCTGCATTCGTTCGGTACATAGGCATATGTAACGTACACCTTTTTTTTCATGTACGGCCGGTATACAGATATACTGTCGTTTATGTACGCGTTACATGGATGGCGTTGGTACGAAGTGTCTTCGAAACTCTCACGAAACTCGTTTGATAATGCGATGAAAATCGAAATTTTTGATGAATTTGAAAGTGGCGATCGAACGTCCCACGTGCGACGAAGGGAGTGAAGGCTCCGATGCAACGGGCTGGATGGAAAATTCATCCTAATTTTTCGGCATTCTATCTTCGCTGCTGAATCTTTTGCCATATGTACAGTTGAAATAATCGTTTTAGTTTTAAAGCAAGCGCCAAATGTCCTCGTAGTTGGTGGAGAAAAAAAGAGGTGCTTCCACAAATCAGATTCACAGAGTTGAGAAGGGATGCTGCCCCAGAATCGTCGACCGCCGTTCCACCGATTCTGATCCGGCCTTCTATCTTTTCTTTTTCTCTTTCTTTCCGTCCACCGTTCGATCGACGCATGCTCCATTCTTTCCGCCACATGCATGTGTTTGGTCAGTTCGTAGCCTCAAGTTGGTTTGTAATTAGAGCTTGGACTCGAAACATTGCGCTTTGAAGCATCACGTACTCACATGTTTCAGGTCTTCCGGTGAGCTAGAGATTCTCGTTTGGAAAATGCTCGACTTACACGTGATTGTTTGAAATTAATCGGAATCGCTGTATATCGCAGGTCTTCCAGTGAGCGGGGTCTTTGTCGGCGAAGTCCTCGGATAAGACGAATTTTCCACTCACCGTTGCGATGACAATAACAATGGGACCGATGACGGTGGAAGACCTGCCGTATAGCCGATGATCAATCAACGCTTCAGGACCCGGCAACCGCGAGTATAGATCTGAAACCCATTTGAAATATTTGATTTCTTATTATTTTCCTAACCGCGAAGATACAAAATAGCTGCGGAACGATGCCCCTTTTCCATAGGTTTTTACGTTTCAGCAAGGGCTCATTATTCGTTTCTTTATCTGTAAACTTCCCGAGGGTAGACATTACAAATGTTGTATACCTGCACGTTATCTGGTACCTGGATCACACGATCGCCTCCTTCATCTCGAATTCCCGATGGTATAAATATAAATTGTCGAAGCATTTCTTATTGTCGGCCCGCTGCAGTCCGCCCGCCTTTGGTGAGGTTCGGTTGGGTTGGCTCAAGTTGCCTCCTCTCTGCTACAGCTTGACTGAACTCGGGACGCGATATCCTCCGACCGAACCCTAGCTAATTGCACGCCAAAGCCTTACAAGTGTTCTCGCGTTGCCTCGGGCCTCTATTGTCCGGTTCGCTTCATCGCCACGTACATATGTACGTTATACATGCATGCACGGTGTACGATACTATAGGCGAAGAACGAACGGAGAAACTGAGAGGACCAAAGTACAGGGTATATATTAGAATTTATGTATAGATATACGATTGTAAATGTGGACGAAAAGTAACGCAACGCAACGTAACGTAACGTAACGTAACGTATGGCTGTCTCATGTACGCACATATAGGTACACGGGTATGGTTATATCCGTTGGCGATCGTGGTTCGAACACATGAACGCGTAATTATAGTCCGCCGAGAAACCGGGAAGAGAGAGCCTTAGGGAATGATTTCGATCTCCTCCTGCTCGCGGTTCGTCGGACCCCGACTTGCAACTTCGTACAAACATCGACATACCTACTGCGTACCGCGACTCGATTTACGTACACATTTTTCGTGTTTTTCCTGGACTTTGCCGATTTCGAGGGATGCGTCCTTCGCGAATAGGCGACTGGAAAACCGTGGGTCACGCTTCTCCGGTTCTCCGGTTCATACAGCCATCGATATATTTTCCCATGAGTGAAATGAATCAACTCGGTGTTCCCAAGGCGGGCGGGCGGGCAGGTGCTTATTACTCGCGTTAACCTGCAGCGGCAGCAGCACCCCTGATTCCTGAACCTGCACAACCGACTCACCTTTTTCTCTATCCGCACGCTGTACTTAAAAAGTGCCTTTCGACGCCCGTAGGCTAACAATAAGCGAAGTTATGGGTACGCGTTGCAGCCCAAATACACCGTGTACGCAACGATCGTACCACCTCATTCGCGGCACCCTCGAGCGATTATTATTATTCAAAGAATCGGCATCGCGCATGAAACGAACGTTGGGAACTTTGAATATATCGAAACCATTTGGACCCCGCGTAATCTAAGATACAACAATTTTCATTCTCCTTTTTTTTCTTTCATTACATAGGAACAATGAGCAGATTCTATAGCTCGTAGAGAACATTAACAAAAATACAAGACAAAGAAAGAAAAAAGGTACGACCTGCTGCAGTTATATACAACACAGAGCTTCTGCTTCAGGGGTTGAATAAAATGAAATGAAATGAAATGAAATAAAATAAAATGAAAAAGTAAATTTTCGGGGTAGTTATTTAGGTCCGGTCTGCATTCGAGATATTTATGTATACATGCACTCATACATACGTACACGTGTATGTATTCGTACAAAAAATATATGTGGCCGAACAGAGGGGTATTAGTGCAGCGTGCTGACCCAACCCTCCGAAGAGAGTTGGTTGGCCGCTGCTTTATTATACCTTTATAAGACCTCATACGTATAGATATATGTAGGTATATATAGCTATACATGAAGTGTATGTTCCGGACTTGCGAACGTTTCTGTCTCTAATTCGTCTTTCCTACTCTCTCTATTGCTCCGAATGTGTACGTGTGTAAAATGTATGAAATGTATAAAATGTATAAAACGTATAAAATGTGTGAAATAGTATGCGCGTGTACTACATTCATTCGTGTAGGTACTCGAGCGCGCGGAGGCGAATAGGTAAAAGAAGATAGGAGCTTTGCTGCCTGAATATTTTCCAGAGTTAAATACCTGCACTTTGGATTCCGCTGCGGACGGAGTTTTAAGCTTTCAATAGCCCCTCTTTCTACTAACCCCCTGTACATTTCTCTTTTACTGTCTTCTTCTTTTATACGCCAGATACATTATACACATATATGTTTAGGCAGTTGTATCCTCCGTATATGTTGATACTCGGAAATCTCCGCCCCCCACCTCCCCGCCCCCCGCCCCCATTAGCACCCGAATATTACGATATTATTTACATATTTTCGTAATATTTTCTTTCTTCGTAATCCGTCCCGCATATGCATCGCTGTGTATACCCACCCCTGCGCACGCTCGTTTTTTTTCTCGGCTTGACGGGGGAAAAAGCGAATAAAATATATCATGGAATGTTTTTTTTTTTTTCTAAATACTTTTAATCGTCCGTATAAGTTGAGTATGATCGTTTTTTGAAAATTTTCGACTTCCGTTACAATGTTCATGTTTCGTTGTCGGGATGGCAACACAAAAGGGAAAAAAATGAAATGCAGCATATAAGGCAGCTGGTGCACCGCGATACCGTACGGCGGAGAAAAGACAATGGATAGGATAGCTAGGAGGCTTCGATCGATTCTTAATAAGTAGGCGCGCTCGTGATTATTCAACTCTTATTGAAGCTCGGCTATCCGGTTGACCAGAATCGCTAGGAATATAACCATACCTATACCTACCTGTTACGGAGGGTACCCACTCTTCTGCTAGGGAAAAAGATGGAGGTAATCAGCGCCTCAAAATCTTCAACAAAAGATGGATTCTAGATTGTTAGGACTCTCTATGCATACCCTGCACGGACCTCTTGGGATTCCTATTATACGCCCATAGATCCCCTGTAATTGTTGCCGCACACGCAACTGCACCTCATCCGTCAGACGTTTACACATCCGTCGATACGTATCTATGACTTGTGTTCTAATGCGTAACCCAAAATCCACGAAAGGATTCGCGATTATTTACAACACGATTTAACCCGTCTTAGAGGAATTTTCGCTCGACGTCTCGCACGTAGAATTTCGATCAGAGGAATCTTCGTTTGTAGTTTGTTTGTTTCTCATTCGGTTTGTGATTTATCTGTAATTTTGTAATTATATAGAATACGCCATGGCATCGAGGGGCGAGGTTATGGTATGTGCATTAGAACTGCAGAGTGTAACTAAGATCCGTGAGATGTTATCCCGGGCAATTCGTCCTGCAGGACGGGCAGGACAATTACGTGCGGTGCTAGTGAACCGGTTGCTTCTGCCGTTATATACCGTTTCCTGGGGATAAATTTTCCTGCTAATTGGCAAACAATGATTGCTGCTGTAGCTTCCAGAAAACGATGCCTCGGGATAAGAGACCTCAGGATTCCAAGATGGGCCATTAACCTCCGGAGTACAGATCCTATCTTTCTTATCTTCTATGTATAATTATATCCATAACCGTGGGTCATGCAGATTCCCTGCGTTACACTCTACTACGATACGATGAATTTGGCACATTTCAACACCGGGACGTGTCCTGTACATTGGTAGATCGAAAAACATCTTTTTTTTTACGTTTGGATCAGGAGAAAATTTTGTTTTGCGGAATAGTATTGCGTATATATAGAAATATCTCTTGCTCTCTTGCTATATCCTGGGCTACTGCGGTTGACCAGGATGAAAATCTGGAATCCGGTCTCTTATTCTCACTCGTTTCGTGCCCACGTGATGTATATAACTGTATTCGTATACGCACAGGCAGTTCCAGGTATATAAAGACAGGGTATATATATACATCGCGTGGTCGTCGTGTTTTCGAATATAAACTGCAGCCTATAAGTATAACATAGTATCGTCAATTGGACCCTTCGCCGATCCTCATGGATGCTTGGCGCTTGCAGGAACGAGATATAGCCGGTAATAATAGTCCTTTGGAATTTTTTAACCGCTGTGACGAGATGATGATGACGATGATGACGATTATTATTGTACCTTTCAGAGTTAGGATAATTCTAGATTTTGTCACTATCTCACGCCAATCCAGGTACAGACACCGCGTTTCGAATCGTAAATCATCTTCGTGAATCCAATAATTCCGTCGACCGCGACGATCCGATGTGCCCGAATATGGTTTCGGAATATTTTTCACTGTCCGAAATTTCTTTCAACTTCCGCAAGGAGAGTTATTTCCAAGTTTGCAGTGGTCCGAAAAAATCTGAAATGCACAACGATCATCTCCGCATCCCGTGGCAATAATTTTTGAATGAAGAGATTGCTACGGAGGTAGATTAGACGGCATTTTTCCCGATTACTTCACAATCAGCTAAGCTCGTGCATTTATCCGCCAGGTATACCTGGGCGCGTGTTGTATCCCGGAACTTCTGTATCTTTATATTACACGGTAGGATATCTGCAGAAAATCGTGTGGAGGAGGATGAAAAGGGTTTTAGTTCGACGAGTGTATGGTTTTAACGTTGAACAACATTTGCCAGTGGCCGGAGTTGGAACAGCATCAGCATCAGCATCGGTGGTAGCAACGCAATGTGTGGGGGACAATAGATTCAGTTGAGCGTTGCGCCCGGTCGCGCGGGCATTACTTTAAATTCAAACAGCGAACATATCCTCTTTTGTTTCACGAACAAAAGACACCCGGTTCTCTCTCAGAGCTTCTCGGTTACATACCGCGCGCACGTATACCTATACATCGCACACGCTGTACGTCCGAATGTCGTTTGGTTTTTTTTTGTTTTGGTTTTTGGTTTTTTTCTCTTACCTAATGCTCAACGACCACACCGTATACATAAGTATAATAGGTAGAACACAGCATCCTAAACCCTCGGGATGATCTACTCACTTATATATATTCCCTACCAGTCCCATTGTAGTCATACCCTGAAAAAGGTTGTACTTTATCGGAGATTAACTCTGAACAAAAATTTTCACTTTTTTTTTCAATCTTAAATAATATACGAGAATTGAAATTCTCATGTCTTACGAATCAGGGGCATTCGGTACGTGTCTTGTTCATGTAATTATATGGGTGAATACCTTGGCAATTGGTCGTTACGTTACTCACCTGCACTCTTTTCAGGTGGTCAAATCTCAACATTTATTATTGACAGGTGAATTATCTATACCTGCAATGGGGTACAATATGCAAGGACGTGTTGCAGGTATGAAAGTGGAAGAATGAAGGGGGGAAAAGTGGTGACGAGGGAAGGGAGTTGTTACAACCGCAGCTGCAGGACACCCACCCTCGCGTGTCGACGGTCATTTGTTTCGTGTTTGAGGTAGATTATAACCCTGTATCAGGACGTGGGTAGGACGTTATAACTTACGTACATATCTACTTCACTGGTAAATACCTCTCTGCACAGTTAAAATTATTACTGTATACATACATATATCTATGGATAGATACTATTATGTATATTATTACGCCATATGTATATATGTAATAATAATATAACGTACATCGATTTTCAAGAGGCAAATTACATACCCCTGCAGGCACCTGTATTGTACTTTCGCGTTCACCTTTATTCGTATAATTATTCATTTTTGGCTCCTCTCAAACATCACACAGACTGTATTTTTTCATTAATTTGATATTTGCTTACAGTTTCGAATAGAATGTGGAATCGATGCACGTAGAATATTGAACCTCAGATTACAGGACGTAACATATGCCGATGTGCTCCTTGTATATGGTAAATATAGAATCATACAAATGACTGTTCTTTTTCGTATAGATGTAGATTTATTTATCTCGAATGGGTGTGTTAACGAGACATTGCCCGCGGTCGCTGCGACCTTAAGTTAAAGGTCTCGGCGTCGGCGTCGCCGTCGTATCCTACCGCGAATATACACGTATACGACATACATATATACGTGTATATACAGGTATGCATAATCTGCAGTATACCTGCCGCTTTGGAAGCCGTCGGACATCAAAGCGGTCCGCGAGGCTTCCTGGGTAATTAATTCCTCCCCCTGCCCTCCCTCTCCCGAACCACCCTGGGTGACCCTATCCACCCCCGACTCCGAACCCTCGCAAATTAACCCCCTTACCTTCCCTTCCTTTTTCCCTTGCGCGCACGTACAAAAACACGTATGGACGTGTACCGATAACAGTGTATGTTATTTATATATACATAGGTATTATTATATACACATTATATAATGGACATTATGCAGACGACATTTACACACATATATATATATGCATGGGGGCGGTATTTAATGGGGTCACGTGACAAGAAAATTATTAATCTACCCATGAACCATATCATGGAAATTGTATACCCATTTACATGGTTGGCAAGTTGTTTCGCATAGTATACTTATACTTGGCGAAAAAAAAAAAGAATATGGAAAAATTTTTAAGATCAGATGGTTAAAGATTTTCCATTTAAATTGATCGAAAAAATATGAGGTCCTCGAAGTAGAAGGGAAAAGAAACGTGAAATAAAATAAATGATTACTACATTTGAGGCTCGATAGTCGGTGGTGGCGGGTGGGGAGAGCGGTTGATTAATAACGTGAGGCAGGTGCATTAATATATACTCGCGGGGGTGGCACCGCAGGTGACGCTTCGTCAACGATTTTCCTCCAATGGTAGGTGAGTCTTTTCAACGTGGAGTTTATACTCGCACCGCCTACTGGTCGTAACAACTTATCACCGGGGGCAGAATCGAGGAAGGTCGCGCATGCGTATCGCACAAGTCCCGCCCACATACCGAATACGTATGAAACGAGCTGTTTCTTAACGTTGGTGGGGCCCCCGAGGTAAATAAGCGGGGAATTCAAGAGGGGAACCAGGTGCGAAACGATAAGGAATTTTTCAAACGTGTTGTTCCGAAGCCGATTTTATCTCAGATCGATCCGATGGTTAGAATAATTACTGTTCTTTCTTCAAAGGGTTGACGATGGAGTTGATTATTTCTCATACACAGCGACTTGTAAATCATTTTGGAAAATTGAAAAATGAGAAGAATTGATATGTGAAACAAAATTCCGAGATGACTGTGGATTTCTTGTGAATAATTACCAGAATTTTCAGGCTCTGTGTTCAAACGCAAATATTTTTTATTTTTTAGCTAAAATTTCACACGTCTGTTTATTAATTTTTTTCCAAACGCGAAATGAGATGGGTGAAGGAAAAATGAAATTTTGAAAAATTCAAATTTTCATGGACAGGTATTTTTGATGGAATAAATTTCTAAAGGAGCGGAGAAAATTTCGTGGATGTTACGGTACTGGGAGATATATAATAAACGGAAGGGATCTTTGGAAATGAGGTGGTTCCTCCAGGAGATGGCGTTTGCGTCTAGTTTTGGCCTGTGAAGATATCGCGGGATGTTCAGTCGCTCCGCGGCGCCCCGTCAGCGCGGTCTTCTCTCCTCTTCCTCTCATCTCATTTTTACTCCCTTTTGGGTTTCACAAATCCCTCCCAACTTTCTCGCCCTCATATTCCTTCGGGATGGTAAACCCGTTGGAGGGAGGGAACTACCCCCAACCCTCTGGCGCCGTGCAGTCCACCAGCAGAGCCAGAACCACCACCGCACGATATCTCATCGTCAGTATGCCGCGGGCAGCCGTCGCGCCCTCGTGTCACTCCGATAATAACCAGAGTACGAATCTACGAGGGATCGGACATTTATTTTATTCGTATCTCAATTGTAAAATAATATATACCTAATACGTAAAGTATAATCAAAACGTCGCTTCGTGCTACGATTTTATCCAATTAATTATCAATTTCATTCCGTTATCTCTCAACCCGTCATTCTTTCCACATACACCACATGTTGTTATCTATAGTATATTCAAGGAATGTTTGGAAAAAATATGTGCAACATTCCGCATAGTAATTATATGTATTTGATATTATAGGTGGAAACAAAAAAACTATTATTTTTCCAATTCGATATTGAGCTGGCAATTTTATTTCACCCTCATCAATTACTATTGTGCTAATTATATACATGATGACGAAATTTTAGTGCGCTTCAAACTACACGTATCTTAACGTATACTTAAAAAAACAATATGGTAACGTTCAACTGTATTCGGGATCGAACAATTATTTATTTTAATATAATATTTTCTTTATCGTATCCGAACGACAATATCGGCGGTATGAAATAATATCATTCCGTAGATGAGAAATAAAATAATCACTATCTACAATAGATCTGAACAGTTTTCCCGCGCTTCGTTTTTCGCGATTTCAAAATCACAGAGTGCGGTAGATCGTTATCACTATCATTATTCGTATTTTTTCATTCGCTGTTTAAAAAAGGTGCTGTTCAAGAACTCGATGTTGAATATAACACTGTGTTTGTAGTTGTTTTTCCTCTTCAAAATTCTCGTATCAAAGAATGATTTTATTCCTAATCAACCTACACCGCATGATATAGTGCAGCGCATTGTCACGTGGGTGATAAAAACAAAAAAAGAAAAAAGTCGCAGCTCGTGCTACGAATTTTGTTGTTTCTTACATCCATGCAGTTGCACATGCTGCGTATCATCCTGCTGACAATTTAAAAATTCCGTTGAAAAACCAGAAAAAAAAAGATTTCCTATCGATACACGTTCTCAAGAGTAAGTATAAAATATCATCAATCAACAGTTATATCGCAGCGCAGCGTTATTTTATTTTTTTCACATTTTTCAAACTCAATTCGTACTTTATTCAACCCTCCGATCTGCAACCTCCGTATACTTAAAGCTGCCCTTAAAGCTGGTCCTCAAACGTTCCGAGGCTCGCACACCGGATTTTCGAAATCGATTATTCGGGTGAATGTGCAGGTTATATTCGGAAAGTTTATTAGTTTTTTTTTTCTTTTTTTTTTCGAAAAACTTTCACTGTGTAACGTACGATGATAATTATTTATTTTTTTTCTTGTCAGTTGGTTTCTATGTATTTATTCAGCTCTCTCCGCATGTATACATATATAAGCCATGTGAAATATATATAATCTACCCAGCTGTATCCGTATACAGCGATTTGCGGGGGTGAAAGTTGAGAAGAGGAGAGGTTGGGAGTTTTGGGGGTAAGAAGGAAAACCGTACCGCGTGCGCGAGCGAGAAACTGATTTATTCGCAAATATAAAATCTGCGAGATCCGAATCTTCGCTATTCGGGGCACGATTTTCAAAGCAATCCTGTAGGAAGATACGGATCTCATCTCGGCCGAGATATTATGTCCTCTGAGTTTCCCCTGCCTTCCCCTTATGCGCGCGTACATACATATATCTACATATACGCAAACCAACTGTTCCGCATCTCTCCACATATCCTTTTCACCCTTTCTCTGGTGGGAATACCCGTGTTATAATTGAATATGATACGTGTGTGAAGTTGAAATTTTTTATTTCCTTCTTCTGGGGAGAAACATAGAGTTACCTATGATAATTAACGAATTGAATCGATCGCGAACGTTGCGATATCGATTTGTGTATAAATAATTTATGTAAAGAGAGACGTCCGCAGACACTACATACAGACAAGGACATATTAATAGATAGTATATCCACATAGGTATATATTCTGCATACAGTGCTGGAGAGAGAAATGACTTTGCACACAATTTACCCATTAGCGAAGACCCTGCAGGGCTCCTGGGTTAATCGAAGGCCATTGTTCACACGACCTATCTTGTCTATAAACCTATACACACAAGTTCACCAGACGTCGCACACATTCGTACGAGTAGATGGGATACAAACATTCGCGTGTATGTGGATTTGCAGGGTGCAGCCGCGAATCTATGCACACATAGCGATGATATCTCCGATGTATAGGTGCACGCCGCACGCTGCACGCTGCACGCTGCACGCGATATTCCGATGATCTAGGCCTACGTTCATACGTGTGCCGTAGCTTTATTCATATACCTGTTTCGCTATATATCTGCACTATAACGTCTCGAAGAGAGAGACGGAGGGAGGGACGGTAAAACCTTATTCGGACTACATTGTGCGTCAAGATGAGATCCTATTAGGATTACGTTAATTAATCTAATATCTCCAGATTTATCATAAATTATATGGCTGTTATATACGTATACATAGAGAAGTTTACCGCACGGCAACGTGTATCAAAATTTATAGTACTACATGAAAATAGGATGTCTGATCTTTTTTTTTTTTCAATTTTCGTCTCTCTTTGTCTTAAGTTTTATGGGAAACACGAACCTGGTCACAGGTACAACTAAATACGGAACGTTTTTCGTACGAACTTTTCGCGGGGAGATTTTGTAGATTTTTCGAAGAGGACACACGGTATGTAGTTATTCATTTGGGCCTATAAGGTGATTTATTATTTTATTATCGCGTTGAGAATAAATGCTGCAATGAAGTATGTATGTAAGAGGGATATAAAGACGGAGAGAAATAAAATCAAATAAAACAAAGACAAATAATATCGAACGATGAAATCTAGTTTGGCGGGGATTTTTCAACTGCTTTTTTTTCTTATTTAGCCGTTGAATTTAAAGGAACCGCGGTTATAAATGGCGCCAAAATCGTCCTGTCGGTACTAGGAGGTTAGCCGTAGCAGGAGGTTGCACAGGATTGCAAACCGGAGCGAGACAGGAACGTCGAGGCACGCCAAGTATCGAATCCCAGGACGTTGCACCGCCACCTTCGACCGGCCCCTCCTCCTCCGCCGTCTTTTCCCTCTTACTCTCTCTCCTCTTCCCTTGGTCTTTCGTTCGTACCATCTCCTTCTCATTTTCATTCTCCTTCTCCGGCTATATCTCGGTTGCCATTTGCGTACGTTTATAACCGCGCCTCGCGTCGCCCGTTTATAGTCAAACATCTCTCCCCTCTTTTCTTTCTCGTATACAGCATCTGCATCGCCTCACAGGTATGTACATTCGAAGAAAACAGAAAAAAAAAGAAACAAGTCCGTCCGCTGATTTCTAACGATCGAATTATTCTCACTGAAAAGCGAAGAGAACAAAAATTGGTCGAAGCCAATTGCGATGACGTATGTAACAGAGCCGATTTATATGATATTTTACATAATACTGTAATAATTATTACACTGGACATTTTCACTCCTACTCGCCGAATGTCCTTTTTTGAGGATCCTTCCGCAAGAATTCACGGTATATACATGTAATAAATCTTATATCGATGGATTACACATGTGCACCGCAGCATATAAACGGAGAAAAATTGAAAATGAGTAGAGAAATTAAATGAAAAAAAAAAGATTTGAGAAAAGGAAAAAAATTAAATTGAAGGAAAAAATGAGAAAGAAATAAAGATCCCGCCGCCGGGGGTGGAGGGGGGCAGGGGGCAGGGGGAGAGGGAGAGGATAAGAGAGGAATGACGAGGGGCTGAGCCGAGGGAAGAGAGCGAGGGAAAAGGCTGAAGGCGGCCTTTCATTAAAAGTCCGGAATTAATATTTTAACAAGACGCTCGTCACTTGAACGTTGTCGCGGTTCCCAACTCCTTAGGGATGCACTCCACGTAAGAGATTTTTAAAGACCCCTTGTACTTGGGATTTCATATCACCTCGCGTTGCCACCGCATATATATATGGTCGCTTTTATATTTCTTGTAGAAAATACATTTTCTTATATAAATCTTATTCACAAATACGTATATATAAATATAATAATTTTTATTGTCTCAGACGCGGACGAACTACTTGTTGCTTATGATCATTTGATTAAATTCTTTCTACACACATGTCGATGAATCGAAGGTGATTAATTACGATCGGATATAATCTTACGTGTTTTTTATACGTCGGATGAATTTTTTTCTTATTTATTTTTTTTTTAACGGCGAGGCGGGAGGCTGGGGCCAGTGACGTCGTGACGTAATTCTATACAGGATTATTTTTGTAAAATTTAGAAATCGGTTGGGAATCACTGAGAGAGTCTCTCGTATTACATCCAGGATTAATATTAAATTTCACACGATGAGTGCAATTTCATTATCCCATTTTGCCTGACTCCAACGGCCGCGCGCACCTCAACCTCGCGCGTATGGGCCTGACATGGTTATGGTTCTATATAATATGTAGACTATGTATAGCTATATAGGTATATAAATTAAACATACATATACCACACACTCGTATGCCTGATACCTTATATCCTGTACGCATACTTGATATGTCATGTTTTTTTCCCCTCCTATTTTTACACGTATGCTTTTAATCTCATTTATTGCGTCTGCCTGTAATTGGCGCTGATGGGCAAAATGAATTTCCGAATGATCTCGCTGCTATTTTCCCGTACAGTGTAATATTTTTGAACCAAAAACCCATCTTGGATTATATTCGTATAGATTCTAGATTCTACCTACGTTCAACCTGCGGACCATGGTAGCGAGTCCTAGTCGATCAATAGCTGTTGGCATGCGTTTACTCCGCATATGTATGGTACATGGTATTCGTCTTTCGTCTTTAGATATGTGAAATATATACATTCATATACTATATATGTACGTAAACGCTTATGAATTACCACGTGAAAATTGCATCTGGTATTTTTCGTCCCAAAAGCCCGCCTATATAGTCCCAGTATCTTCAAATTTTCTTCAAATTTTTTATAATTTAAATTTTTTGCATTTATTCCAAATACTAATTCCATGTCGTGAATTTCATGTACTTGGTACAATGATTGATTTGGGTCCTTCTTTCTACGAAGAATTTAATTTACGGTCATTCTTGAGAAACGGTGGGCAACCGCTTCGTAATTATCATTTTATATTTCATCAAAAGCGCGAACGTCGTTACCATAAATATGCACGACTCGTATGCCACCACCGAGTTTTGCTTATCGTGATCGTAAACAAACATCCGAACACCGCAGCGCTCCCTGACGACATGCGGAATGACGAGTGAACTCTAGACGATACAGTAGAGACGTCGGTAGCCAGTTTGCGCGTTAGCGAGAAATCGAGTTTACGTTCTACCGCATCTGCGTCGCACAGGAATAGAGCCAAGTGGCGAAAAAGCGTCCGGAGGAGAACACGACTCGAGCATGGATATAACTGTTGTGAGATCTCATCTCTCCGACCATCAGTGTCGCCGAAATTAGACTCGAATGAAAACTTCACTCCGTTTCATATGGCGTAAGTGCATCCAAATTTTATTTTAGAAGATACTTAATAAAACGGTCGGCCCTACAGCGTTTTCCATGTCTGTAAAGAGTCTCGCTGCGTCGTCCCGTTTTTTTTCAAATATACTCGGCGCGAGATTACCAAGTCTCTTGATCTCAAGAAATTATCTCGCTATCCATACTGCCCGGATTATTTAGGTCAATTTTTAGAAAAATTTCAACGCCTAGCTGAAGCAATAACTGCGCGCTACGGATGTTTTTATTTTCATTTTCATTTTTATTTTCATTCCTTTTTCTCAAATTGTTGTTGTTTTTTTTTTTCCTTTCTACAGTTCGTTCCCCGGATCTTTAGATTCGTTTTTTGTTTCTATTTCTCACCGCTGGAGTACAATAATAAATACTCGTAGAAAAAACATAGAAAAAGAGAAAAAGAGAAAAAGAGAGGTATGTAATGCCCTATACAAGCTACAATAATTTCACGCCCTTCCTTTAGATTCTCGTATACATACAAGTTCCTTGTTCATTTTTATAAAAATATGTATACCTACCTCGAACAATCCGGTCACGATTCCCCAGGGAAACTGCAGTTTGTATATCCGGAGCAGCGTTTTCGTGTAAGGTACTTTTTCTCGCATCCGTGTGTATCCGTATACTATAGTTTTCTTGTCGTCGGGTGAAGCGTTATATGATTCATGGAAGTTTGATAGAAATATAGTAAATAGTATATACAGAAAGTAGAAAAAGAACCGAATTACATTTGTAATCCGATTTTTATTTTCTCTATATTTTTTCGCTTCTTTTTGGGGGAAGGAAAAAACAAAGGCAAAAAAATCTTTGGGCACGCGAAAGAGCGAGGGGGATATATGTGTGTGGAGAAAGGTAAGTAAAAGTCGGAGTCTACTACTTGGCGTGCGGAGACGGGTGGTCAGAGGGAGCGTCGAAAGGGCGGGGGGATTCAATTATCCGATATTAAACCACCCCTAACCACGCTGGTGTGTCCGGCTCGGGCTGTGGAGGGTGCGCGTTGAAATGGTTGTTCCTGTCCGGTAGAAGTGGAAGTAGAAGTAGAAGTAGAAGTAGAAGTAGAAGTATTAGATTGAATGGACTCGATGTTGTAGTAGTTGCTACCGCTACCGCTGCTGCTGTTGCCTCAGACTCTCTTTCTTTCCCCCTTTCTCCCTCTTCATTCTCCTCTTTCTCTCGCAGGAGCTTTGTCCTTGATGCTTCTTAGCGGATAGCATCTTGGAATTTTCACGTCTTCGATTAAGGGAATGAACCCTGAGGAAAAGCCAATGTTTTTACTCGCCAAATTCCTCTCCACTTTATACACATATACATAATATATATATGTACACGCGTGTGTTTGTATGTACATACTTTTCTATGTAATCGATTTTATTGCTTTTCTCCTATACATGTAAGAAGCTTGTTCCCCGAACCCTCGTGTAATACGATTGACATTATAGTACTGGTATTTGGTAGAAAAATGAAGAAGCGAAGTTGGCGCTGCGAGTTGAATATAATTATCGCTGTACACCGATGATATTTTTTTATTTATTTTTTTTTTCCAAGCATCTTGCCCGACAATTATCGATGTATTTTTTAATAATAAAAACCTCATTCTTGCGACGTACCTATATACGTATTATATAATACATCTAACAGTAGACCGCAGGTAAAATCGTGAAGGAGATCGGCCGATGTCTATAAACCCGGGGAATTCCGTATATCTTATATATACCGCATATAGATGTGGATATAGATATAGATGTAATATATATGATATATATCTATATCTTTACTTTTATTAAACGAAAAATTGGATCGCGCGCGAGTTGGAATGCAATATTTCGACGGATTCATTTGGTGGAAACATTTCTTCCCGCTGAAAAAATTCAATCAAATCCAGAAATTGAGAGAGAAAACTTGTGAGAAGGAGATGGCACGAAAGAAGGGATGAGGTTATAGAGGAAAGGAGCGAGAAAGGGAATGATAACCTTTCCTCTCATATACAAAGTACGTATACGTATCTATACAGTTTACATATATTTGTACGCCGGAATATCACCGTTATTGCGTGTTTTAATCTTCGTGTCTTCCCATCTTATCTTTCGTGCCTTTTTTTTTTCTTTTTTTTTCTTCGGTTTGCCCATAGCCGCTGCAGATCTCTCGGTTAGAAATACCTACTTGCGGTGAGAAATTTTTTTTTTTTTTTCACGCGATTTAATTTCGCGCATTAATAAATTCCTACGTTTATTATAGGTAGGTACACAAATAATAACGTTATCGTACATTATACTTCGTACGATAACTAGATTGGCAGTTCTCTGGTTTTTCATAACCTGCGGAATATAAAATGAAAATTGCCAAAGTCAAACTTTCTATCTTTTTTCTCAGATCTGCAGCCTACCTCAATATTTTTGCTACAGAAATTACCCGATTCCAAAATGGTCAGGGCTAGGATGGGTCGATACATGGTAGTTGTGAGATTCAAGAATTTTGGAATTTTTAATATTCGAGGCATACGAATAGGTGTATACACGGTGACTTAGGTGATATCTACCCGTGTAAAATATTAACGCGAGGGGATTTCTCATTCGAGCATGTCTAACCAAAGTCTACAATTAACACCTGGCGCACGCTAGGCCGCATGCCTTATACGCTCGAAGAGTGTTAATTGGCTACCTGCGAGACAAGAGTGTCGTTTCTTTTTATCTTTTCCTTTTTTATTTTATTTTTATTTTTTTTTTTTACGTCGCCTGGCAATGGAAACCCTATAGCTCGGTTGTAAAAATGTTTTTTTTTTCTCTTCAAGCTTAGAGAAAATTATTGAATGTATCAAGGAGAATAAAATTAGGCAAAATCTCGCGCGCTTCCAGTTTATTGAAAATTCCACCTGCAGCGACGATCTTTCATTTTCATTTTTTTCTTCTTTTTCCTCTCTCTTGAAATTATCATTAATTATTGCTCATGTGTATTATGACGATCCACAGGAGTGCAGGGTAATATATAACATTATGTATATACAGGTATGTATAATGCGTTGGTCGGTCGGTCCGTTCGTTGGTTATACCTACGTTCGTTCGTTTTGTTGGTATATATGAGGGTAGTTTTATTTTTTTGGTCAATTAATTTTTTAATTACAAACTCAATTGCGTCTACTGGCAGGTAGGCAGGCGGCCGGGCAGGGATGGATGGATGGGAAAAAAGGCTTGGGGGGGGGGGGCAAAGGGAGGAGGGGGAGCTGGGTTTGTGATTTTCAATTTTTACACTAATTATTAAATATTGCTGAGAGTCGGAATTTGTTCGAATCAATGCGTCCAATCAAGGACACACGCTGCCGCACCCATCACAATTTACCCTATACCAACCGGTATATAGCTCAGCCATTTATAGTTATTGAATATAAATTTGTGTTTCAGAAGTATGTATGTACGGCACGTATATGTATATCGTGTAAATCGAGAGTAAAATGAAATTAAAAAAAATCTGTTAACTAAATATATTCTAATACATCGAATGTAACGAAGGAAAATGAATTTTTCTAATGGCATAAAAAATGTAAAAAAAAAAGTGGAATCGTAGCCCGCAGTTGATTTTTTTTAATACACGTGTAATACGGTTGCACTTGATTGAATCGTTGAAAACTAATTACTCGGATTGTTGCAGTATATCCGTGTAGATATGCTATCCCGACTAATTACTCGGCGTATTATACGAACGTAGGTGGATTAAAGTATTGTTGTAAAAATTAATGTGTGCGATGTAATAACTGCGTGTATTCGAAGGAAATCTTTATAAATGATCGTGTGCAGCGTCGAGTGACGAGTTTTGTAATTAAAAAAAAGTCATCGTCGATATACAAAAGTATATTTCGAATGACTATGCCAGGGAATGTAGAGAAAGTTCTTATATCGGCACGCCGCAATGTTAATTTATATATCTGATTTTAAAAATGATCATGTTTCCAGTGAATTTATACATACCTACGTACGAAGTTTGTTTTATTTTATGCACCGGGAATATATTTCTCGCAACGAAATTCGTGTTTAATTGCAACTTATCTATATTATATCTATAATACGTATATCCTTGATCGAGAGATTATAAAGGTGCGAACAGGTAGGTGTACACATACCACACATACGTATATAATAGTTACGAAACGTGTATGCTGCTGGTGTAAAAGGGATATCGAATTAATGGACCATAATATATTATTGGTTACCTACTATTTGCGTAGAAATGTTTATATTACCTGCGGTATATGATTACGATAATTAATTAACGCGATGCCATTATACATATCCGAGTATTTTCACGTGCGACTCTACTCGCCGTATAATTCCTATATAATATCGTTAATTTCACTCGATCATTGATCGACAAGCTTTTCATTTACAAAATATAAGAAAAACTTTATCCATAGAAATTCTATTCTTTTTTTTTTTGTTTTTCTTACAATTTTCTCCGCAGCGTTCAAACGATCGAGTTTAAAAGATCGATTCGTCTTCAGTTTTCCAAACTAAAACTATATAGATACAGTTGCATGTGTTTTTTGTTTCTTTTATTTTTGTTTTCATTTTTTTTTTTTCTAAGATTTAGAATCACTTCCAGTGCATCGCCGTTATGCGTCCGTGCTATGCAACATTGCGCGGAGTGATTGATTTCATGATACCGGTTAATGAGCTTGTACCAGTTAAGACGCTGTTTAATTTGACTTTTAATTTCGTCTCCCATAACTCTCGTCTCTCACCGCGTTGGTTGGTATCTTGCACCGGCACCGGCAGCGGCATCGTATCGTTCTCATGGCTTCGCGTTTCGTATATCTTCGTCTCCCTGCGCTTTCAACCTCGGTGGATATAAACACGTGGACATTATATCTATACGTATACCCGTACACCCATATGCATATGCATATGCATACGTATACAATATACATATATACCTATATATCGTATGACCTGACGAACGTTCGGTTTATAACGAATAAAGAAGAGAGAGCTCGTATATACGTAATTATATGTATATCAGAAAATAATCTTTCAACACTTTCTATTTCCCGGTATATAGTACGTAAAATACATGTACATTATACGTGTGCGTACACGAACGTATATAGTTGGGTAATTGAATTATGCCGTGCGCATGTTAATCGGCAGTTCGATTGAGTCAATTAATTATTTGAATATATAAAAGAATATACGTATATATATGTTAACGGCGACAGGACGTTCGCGGTGCAGTTTTTACGACGATATCGATATCCTGTTAGTTTTTGAGGTCGATGTACAAGTTTTTGTCATATTCGGAATGATTTCTTCTCACTATATGCTACCGCATCATTGTAATTATCATTGAATGTTATTACTATTATCGTTATTATCGTTGTTGTTGTTGTTATTGTTATTGTCGTAATTATTATTGTTGCATATTATTTTGGTCGGGGCATTAAGCAGTCGCTGAGAGAAGTAGTTATAAGGTATATACCTTATATACCGAGTCAATATACAGGCCGAGGCAGCGAGCAAACGTTTGGACTTTAGACTTTCCAGGTGCGCCGTGAAAGTTCATTAGAGCGAACGATGGACACGTACATTAATCAAGGTTTTAATTACCTCGGCGTGTAGCTACGTCTAACTAAAAACTAAACATACCCACCACCACCGCCGCCTACATACATAGGTATATTACATACACTTGGGTATACATATACATACCGTACGTATATAGGGATATAGCATATATATAGTTCACCCCCGGCTCACAACCTCATAGCTCTAATTAAAGCTGTTATCGAGTCCAGAGATTAAAACTTACCCGGGTTAAACTGACGGTTATAAGTCCGCTGACAGAGATTCTAAGGCTTTAGTTAGATCCTATTTATTATACACGGAAAATTATAATTCATCATTTTTTAATCATTCGACTTTATTGAAATTCTGTTCGTTATATTGTACACCTGCAACTGCATATCTCCTTTTTTTTGTTTTTACTTCGCCTTCTTCTTTTATTACTTCTTAACTCGCCGAGATTTCTGTCCTCGTCTATCTATCTACACATCGCGACTCTTCGCCTCTCGTCTTTCTATGTTGACTTTCACTTGAGAGGTGCTAAAAGGTTTTAAAACTCTTATATCACCTCCGCATCTATACGGAGGATAGTTTTCAAACGCGTGTAGATAATGTTTTCTCGCGCATCGGGTGTATTTGGATAATATCTATTTAATTTCGCATCGTTTTCACACCTGTTACGTTTGTAACGACAGGCTTTCCTAGACCGATCATCTGATTCCGTATCGCGCTTCGTCTTTCATCTGCCCGGAAAATAGGATTTTACCTTTTTCTGCTGGATCATATAATATAGATTTCGGAGTCGCACCTAAATCGGCAATTTGTAATTGGAACGAATCAATTTCGACTCGACGTTTTCAAGTACTCGTCATTATTACAGATATTATGATGCATAGCCATGTACACGTAGGCGACACGTGGTACGGGCGACGAGGTACATAAATATGGCAGGCACATATAGATGTAGGTTTGTCGGTTGGTTGTTCGTTGTATTATACCCACAACGCGTGGGTTGGCGCGGCTCTCTTCTGTTGGTTCGGTGTGGTGGTGGTGCTGCTGCTGCAGAGTCTCCCTGACGATAAATTTGTCGACGAGGTCAATAACAGAGGCCCGTTTCTGTGATTTAACGACAACATACTACACAGGGAGAGAGAGATTCCCCTGTTCGGCTGTATTAGGCTGCTAAAAAACCCTTTCCATACTCCGACGGCGACCGGTACTCCCGGATGAAAAATTGTTTTCACTTTTCAACGAACCTTTTTTGGTTTTTTTTTTGCTTTTTCTTTTTTTTTGGTCAGAAATTTATTCACCTTGCTCCCGATATCCTGTACTTTACGTTATATACGTACCCACGTTTTCTTCGCTTCGTTGACTTTTTTTTCGCCATTTTTATTTCGTCTCCGCGAGACATTCGGATCCTGCATTTTGAACAAACGAGTGATTGTCATTCATTAGGAATAAGTTGAATAATTTTTCATTGTTTTGTAGAAAATTTCATTACCTTTTCTACGAGAAAGAGGATTGTGCAGGGTACACGTAAATCGGAGTGGAAATGAACAATCATTTTAGTCAGTGAACCGACGCTCTGAGAAACTAACGTCTTGTGGATAACATTACCATCTCGCACCTATAGGTATACAGTAACTATAGCTGGAATAAATGGATCGGATACGATTCGATTCTTTGTGATTTTTCTTTGTCGAAGTTGCGTAACTATATAGTGCAGGTACCGATTGAGTTTGGACTCGAAATTGAAATCATACCGATCGATCGAGTCGATGAATAAGTATAAACATCGATAACGATTGCACGTTGAGAGAAATTCAGGATTTTGATCCGTAAAAATATGGCGGGTAAATTGATGGAAAATTTGCACCGCGACTAGTTTTTCATGGAAAAATAGAAAGGGTGATCGATTTTTTTTGTCATACGAGTTAACCGTATATTCGGACACTCGGTAGCCTCGGGTCGAAGGAGGTCTTGGGCTGATAAATTGTTTCTGAAGGGCATACGAATTAGCCAGAGTCGGAGGAGAAAGAAAGAATTGAAACAAAAGAAGAAGAAGCAATCGATCGTGTACACGGATAGAGATCGTTCGTTTCGATCGTTACATGGATCGAAAGGTGCCCTGGAGACGAAAATAGAAAATTTCAGAAAACTGATGGTATTGGCGCGTTTTGACCGGAGGTTTGCGATATCGTTGAAAGTGCGGGGTGTAATCTCATGTAGAATGTAAAATCCGATAAGCCACAAAAGGCTATTTGTCAGTATAAAAAATGGTTTCCGAGTCGGTTCCGGTTTGCGATGTACCGCTGCACGTATAATCGCGTATACGTAGGCAAATACATACGTACGTACGGTAGCTACTCTGGTTTGCGTTGTACCGCTGCAGATCATATCGAAATCTCTACACCGTCAAAACGGTATGACAAAACAGAAATGCAGGCGTGAATTCAATATGTATGTATATATATATACACTATGAATTTCGTAACACCGTAGATCGTCGAAAACGATATATATTCGCACGTTTCCCCGTTCCACAAATACATTATAACCTGATGCAGGACGTCATACGCATCGGTGCGGAATCGAAAGATAAATATATACGTGTGTACCGGTGTGCATAATGTCAACTTTACGGATACCATTTTCAACAATTTTACGGGCCTGCGGAGACTCGTGGTTTTTATAGATCGAGTGAAAAAATCGGCGAGATGAACAACAAGTGTCTTGTGATATTTTCGTTATTATTCTTATTACGGCCCATTCGTATATATGACGTTGTGTCACCTGATTTAGCGCAGGTGACGCTACACGTTGCGAAGTCACGTCGTGCGTCGGTTTGCGTTCGTATGGGCGGTGCTTTCCGGATCGTATAATTGAACCATTGTTGAGAGTCCAGGTGGTCCAAGCCCGGATTATCGTTCGCGACAATACCTGGCCTGACAGAGATTGATTAGAGATTATATTTCTATCCGTAAACACGCACACGTGTCACACTCGAGAGTATGCGAGCGCCTTTGGACGCGTAGGAAACCATTCCGAAACAACGTCTCACCTTCCATCACATAATTCCATCCCGTGTGTATTTAATCGTCGTTTCGCCGATCCCTAGGTTACACCACGTTACATTTTACATTCAACTATTCGTCGTCTATAAACGTTCTTTTTTTCGTTTTTTTTTTTTTTCATCTCCATGACTGGAGAAATGTACACACGCTGTGTTGTGATGTTTGGAGAGCGGATAAGGAATGAAAGAGACAAGGAATTCATTGATTCGGAAATGGGGACGTATTATCGGTGTTAACCGTTATTTATTCTATTTTTTTTTTTTTATTTTTATCGCATCGCCACCGACACATGGAGACTCAGAAACTTCATAACTGCTCGAAATTCGTTCTCAATCCATCGTCACATTCAACGAAGTTTATTCACATTCGCACGCTGATCAGGAGTTTTGTTTTAAAAATTCACTAAAAATAGTTCGATCTGCAGAGATTGCTGTCCACAAAATTTTTATCACGACTAGCATTACCGCATTTAATTTCATTTGTTTTTTAAATTTTGAGCTCAAAATACATAAGAATAACCTATAAACGCCTATTGAACCATATCAAAATCAAAAGTTGATTTTGACCCTGAAATCAAAAAATATCTGAGATATACTCCGTTGGATTATTCTCGATTTTGGGGTCAAAAATGAAGTATTGCCGAAATTGATTGCAGGACACGTTTCCAACGTATTTTGATCTCAGGAACACGAATCCGTCAAGTAAATTGAGCTAGGAATGAATCCCATCGAGACATCCTTATTTTTTCACTTTTTGAAGCGATAAATTGGCGATACCTCGATCAATTTTATAGACAAATCAATTTAGCTCGTGGATTCGTGTTCCTGAGGTCAAAATACGTTGAAAAAGTGTCCTGCAATCGATTTTAAAAATACTTCATTTTTGGCCGCAAAATCGAAAAAATCCAAAGGGGTATACCTTAGATTTTCATCGATTTTGGGGTCAAAAATCAACATTTTTTTTTTTCGAGTTTGCTATGATATTCTTATGTGTTTTGATCTCAGGAATTCGAATCTGCAAGACAAATTGGTCTACTTATAAAATTGGTCGAGTTATCGCTAATTTTTCGCTTTTTGGAGCAGAAAAATTGCGATATCTCGATGGGATTAATTCGTAGCTCAATTTACTCAACGGATTCGTGTTTCTCAGGTCAAAATACGTTTGAAAAGTGTCATGCGGTCAATTTTAAAAATACTTCATTTTCGGCCCAAAAATCGAAAAAAATCCAAAGGGGTATACCTTAGATTTTCGTCAATTTTGGGGTCAAGAATGAAGTATTTTTGAAATTGATCGTAGGACACTTTTCTTACGTATTTTGACCTCAGGAACACGAATCCGTTGACTAAATCAAGCTACGAATTAGTCCCATCGAGATATCGCAATTTTTTCACTTTTTAGAACGATAAATTTGTGATAACTTGATCAATTTTATAAATAGATCAATTTGACTCGCGGATTCGTGTTCCTGAGGTCAAAACACGTAAGAAAAGTGCCCTACGATCATTTTCAAAAATGCTTCATTTTTGACCCCAAAATCGACAAAAATCTAAGGTATACCCCTTTGGATTTTTTCGATTTTGGGGCTAAAAATTAGGAATTTTCAAAATCGATTGTAAGATACTTTTCCAACGTATTTTGACCTCAGGAACGCGAAACCGTCGAGTAAATTAAGCTAGAAATAAATATCATCAAGATATCCTTATTTTATTATTTTTTGTCATCAACTTTTCAAGATAGGATGGATGTGCGATAACGAAACAAAAAAAAATAATCACTCGCCTCTTTCGCAAAAGATTGATCCTCGTGCCTTTTTTTTCGTTCGACATTTCCGAGTTATTCGAAGAACGAAGAATCGTCATTTTTTTTTTCTCCCGCTTTCAATTTTCACTAACAATAAGAATGAATTCGCGAGCTTTATAGTGACCGATAAATTTCAGCATTTCGATACGATGTTACATACCGTGTAGATCGGGATGCCGCGGTACGAACTGACCTGCTGCACTGTACCGACCACTTAATCTCTTCTCGGCGTTGTAACCACCCACTCAAGACGCGTTTAGTACGTTAAATATATATATATATGTATGTACAACACGTATATACACGTACGCATGTACCGACTCGACACACCCACGCGACTATAACGCAAGAAGAGGGGAATCTTCTTCGTTTTTTCTTTTTCGAACTTTTTTTTCTTATTTTTCGTGTTACTGCAGCGAGTCGAGAGAACACCTTTTATATACATACATATATATCCACAATGCGCATGGCACCTATATGTGCACCCATATTCATATACCTGGGACAAATTTCAATCGGGAATACACATCGCCGAAATCTATACCTCGATCTATGCGCTCTTATATTATTCCGATCTCCGTGACGATCGGATGGATCGTGCCCTTGTGGTCGTTGACCGAGACCTGGGGGTCGCTGAACTCTGACCGTTGACCTCCCCCCTTTCCCCAGATGGAGGCGAAGATTCAATCGCGCGGTTTACAAGATTCGATATATTGTATATCATATGCATGGAATCTACGTGTACATTCGTGCACCAGTTACGTATTTACATGGAATAAGAATAAACGTGTAATCGTTGAGACCTTTTTTCGCATACTTTCGAATCAATCGCTTACGAAAATTGAAAAAAAAAATCGAAAACCTTTTTTTATCCTCTAATTTATTCATCAACGTTTTTGCATGACGAAACTTCGGGTAATTTCGGTTTCATCTGTAGCGAGGTTTTTGCGACGGGTTGTCTTTTTTTCTTCTCTTTCCTCTTTCCTCTTTCCTCTTTCCTTTTTCATCCCCCTCCCCTCTCCCCCCCATCCGTTATACACAGACCGCGCGCGGTGCTAAGAGGATCAATTTTGAGGGGATCAAGATAATATCTACAACGATGAGCTTGATGGGAGGGGGGTGGGGGGAGGGGGGGAAAACCGCTGAAATAACAGGTGTCGAAGTGCTAAGTGGTATTATCTCGATTTTGTGAAAAATAAAATAATAAAATAAGATAAAAAGAAAAAAAACGAAAAGAAGAAAAATTATTACATGCATATATTCGTAAGCTATATTTTAGCTTCGGAAGTAGCTATCTCTGTATAACATTCATCAAATGATCGCACGCCTTTTTTTTTGGACACTTGGAAAATTCATTTTTTTTCTAAATCATTAGCTGGGCAGAAATAGTTATCGTCTGTGGTAATCGCACATGATTATCGAGGTGACGATTTCAGGTAAAATGGTTAAAATTATTACCTCATATCCGACAATGAGTCGTGGAAAATTGCGGAGCTTGAATCGGAATATATGTAACGCGAAGCACACCTGGTGGCACAACTTTCTCTGACACAGTTTTGGTAATATAAGCAGAGAAGCGTGTACATATACATGCATAACATATACCTATATACACGTATTGTATCCAACATTTTAAATCGATGTTGTCGCGGTTGAAATTTCCGCTGCTCTTTTCTCTGACCCCGTCGATACATGTTTAAGTATAAGGTATGCACGAACGTCATTGTCTATTAAAATATTATATTTATGTATTCACATAAATATACCGTAATTGTATTTGAACGTAATATAGTCGAAATAAAAATTATTTATATATGTCGCGCGATGTTCGGCAAAAACGCGATAATAGAAAAAAAGAAAGACAAGGAATTAAATTCTGCTGTTTTATTGAATCAATTCCCATGTATTAAATGATAAAAATCCCGTGACAATTGATTATCATCGATATTATTCGTATATACGTATGATGTCCGTTGAGAGACTGCATCAGGAAGAGAGTGAGAGAGTGATTTTTATTTACTTATTATATTTAGTTATTATAATTAAGTGTACATACAGGCATCGTTTATAGCCAATAACAGCTATTAACCAAACTTAATTAATAAGGGCTATACGTATAGGTGGATATACGAAAATTAATTACGTCAATTAAAATCAAACAAAATTCAACCTCCTAGCAATAAAACTGAATAAATCTTTCAGATTGATAATAATGACAACGATAACGATGATGATAATAATAATAATAATAATAATAATAGTAATAATAATAATAAAAGATTTTTACTAATTCTGGTTTCAGGACAAACATCGTATACGATTTATATGCAATGACTGAAATATCATGCTGAAGGACACGACTGTATCGACGTTGGAACTGCAGAGGTGGTGCAGCGTTTTAGAATTCGAAGTTACAAAAGTGGAGTTTCGACACGCAGGTGGTGAGTTTTTTCTAATTAATGTAATTTGCTCGATTTTTTATTTCTTTGTTTTAAATTTTTTTTCGTTTTTTTTTCCCCATTTTTCACCGCATCAACATTTGTCAGTTGTTCTTTGGTCGGAATCTTATGCATTATAAAATGTACAACCTGACCGCATATCATGGAATTTCGAACTGCTGGCGGTGTGTTTGAGTCGAGGTTTATTTTCGTTGTTTTTTTTAAAATTTTTTTCTTTCTTTTTTCCTCGGTTTTTATTTTAATTATTTTTTTCGGTTTTACGGGATGGGGTAATATACGATAGTCATATATGGTATACAAGCTCGCTAATGGAAAGAGGCGAGCCGGGCATCTATTCGAGTATCGATATACACACCGCTCTATACAACGTCAACTAATTACATTTATTACTACACTAATTACGCGTACCAGCGCAGTGGAGTAATTCGTTCTGTATTAATAGCAAATTCGATTCATCCTCTGTTCATGTAAATTGTACACACAAAACACCGTTAGGATGTTGTCTGTTACATTCTTACAGCGTCGTCTTCGTTGTGTCTCCGTTGGGCTTATTTTTTTTCTATTCAAAGGACAGGTATGCACGTGTATTGAATTTGAATTTGGATAACTTTCTCTGTTTTTTTTTCTCTTTTTATTTTCATGCAGGCGATTCTTAAATAATTAATCAGACAATTAGAGAGGTTAATTAACGAAATTGACCTCGACCGACATTATATCCCGTGTGAACAAATAATGAGAAATATGGAAACAGAGGGTGGCTCTCTATATATGTGTTGTATCCGGACCTTAGAATACATATGTAATACATATATATATATATATGTATAATTTATTTTTATATCTGTACAATAAGAAAATGAAGAGGTGAGAGCGAGGCGGGGAGGAGGAGGTTGTAGGAGAGGAGAGGCGGAGGGGAGAGCGACCTTGGTTGTCCAGGACTTTAATTAGAACGTTAATTATTTTAATCGGGTTGTTTGCGTAATTATTCCTCCACCGTGTTGAATAGCGATCAGAATCTGTGCTCCTCGAGTCTCGTAAATCAGGCTCTCGGTTCTGCTGCTGCTGCTTTCTGCTATGCCAGAATTGGGCACGCTTAAATTACGTTTCGTAATTCCTTCTTTTTATTTTTTTCAAGTTTTTTTTCCTTGTTTTTAAATTCATTTATTTATTTATTTAATTTTTTTTTTGCGCGGGTTGAATTTTACTTCTGTTATACAAATACCTATATAGGTGTATAGAGGTGTGTAGGTACTTGTTATTATATTTATTTTTAATATTTTTCATTTTCATAATTTACGGAAAAAAAGGGACGGGATTGTTTTGTTTTTTCAAATTCTAGGACCACGGAAGTGCGTGGTACGGTTCACCCCGAATTCGAGGGGTATGAAATAATGAGGAAATGAGAAATTAACGCGCGTTCGATATAATTGATGCGAGTTCTTGTCAACTTGCGGCGGAGTACGTCAATTTATTTACGCCGCTACACCAATTATAAAGATTACATACATGTGCATGTGTACATGTGTATTATACATCATATGATGTATGATATATGCGAAGAGTTAATAATAATCGTTTTCGTTAAATTAATTAGTCCGTACCCAATTTGGGAATAATAACGAGGATCGAGAGGATCTCATTTTATACGGTGGAGATGTATCGCCGCCGTTGGGGTGACGAGTAGGTACCGACGTGTTCCTTCTTTTACTTCTTTCTTTTATTTTATTTGATTCGATTCTCATCTGTCATTTTTCCAGTTTAAAATAAATATTAAGCGCGAGTATCGCAATTTAATCGCGTACCATATATACGGCGGTGAGGCTATTTATTTGCAATACGTATATATACATATGTTTTTTTGAGATTTTGAATTGCAAATCGTAACGAGTAGAACGCGGGAGAGGGATGAGAAAAAAGAAAAGAGGGGGGAAACGAAAAGAAAGGAAAAAAAATGACAAGCATTCCGGACTCGTTGCGTATGGATGAAATTGGATGGCATTGTAATTTTCTTTCGAATTCGGAGATTCTCTTTTTCCGTTTCATTCCACGGACGGTGCTGCCCGGCTGACTACCATCCTATTCGTTTTTATACACGGAAAGTTTCTCTCTAATTAAAGTTAACCCCTCGTGATCGTCGTCAGGGGTTTAGGTTGCAAGTTTTACCTCTCGCTATACGTATAGATATATATTCGTTGCGATTTATGTAATTATTTAAATACGATACAACCGAAAACGAATTATCTTATAATTAGTAGATACAACCGTGCTTTTCAAAAATTCCGCATACGATCAGAAAAATATCGTGTCAGGAGCTTATTTTTTCTTCGAAGAACCGAGAAAGAGGAAAAAATCAAATAATTGCCCTCCGCTCTTAATGAGTGATTTATTCGCGTAGAATAATCGACGAAAAATCTGCCGAGAAAAATCTTGGTAAACTCTGGTGTCGATGAAATTTGTTTGTGTTCATCAGAGATTCAAGTCTATCGCTGCCGTGGGAGAGTTTGTCAGTCGGAGGCGGGTGAAGGGAAATGAGAACGAATGTAATAATATATTTAATATTCGCCAGGTCCCCTTTTTCCCCCTCCCCCTTCTCTCTCTCTCTCCCTCTCTCTCTCTCTCTTCTATATTCCCCGGGTATTATAGTATACATATACCAGAGCCAGCCAATATTCTCGCCCCATTCATCCAAAGGCCCTTTAACCACGGCGTTCAAAATGCACCGACATTATTTCCGGTGTAGGCCACCCCCGCTCCTGCGCCCTTCACTTCTCCATTCTCGTCGTACAAAGGTCATGTGCACAGAATCGTAAAGGTGTATGTTAAGGGGGTAATAAAAAATAGGACGAATCTGTTCCTGATAGAAAATTATTGGGATACAATGCGCGGCTAATATACATCTCAATGATATCCTGGTTAACAAAATTTTGCAAGCTTATGTTTTTTTTTCCTTTTTTTTACATACCCACCTACGAATTTTCGCATATAATATGAGGTTCATTTTGTGCGGAGGGGTTTCTTTTTCTCATGTAATACGTAAATATATCTCGTGATCCTTTATTATTTGATCATGCTTTTCTTTTTTCCTCCCCCCGCCCGCCCCTAAATTTTTTCTCAGTCGCGTGTGTTGCAGCAGCGCCTCGATATTAGTTCATATATCGCGATTCTGGTAAACATGCAGCCGAGAGTGTAAAGTGTAAGGGTGGGACGTTGGGGGGTAAGAGGCTGAGAGGGGTTTGGCACGTATTTGATGTAAACTACATATACCCTCGCTTACTCTCCTTATTCTGTTTCTGCTTCTTCTACTTCTACTTCTACTTCTACTTCTACTTCTACTTCTACTTCTTCTTCTTCATCCCCGCCGCGTGTTTCGAAGGAACCCCCAAACCCCGGCGACGACCAGACCATATTGAATCTTATGAATTTCCAGTTCGTGCGTATAACCAGCATCAGCAGCAGCAGGGCCACACTAACCTGACTTAACTTAACCTAATCTGACCCTGCAGAAGATGCACAAGACCATATAAGAGCTGGAAATTTCATTTCGAAGAATTTTTATTCTCCAGTATTATAGCTCCCCTTGAATTATACATACGTATAGATACCAAGTTGCAACGAAAATCCGAGCCTCCCACAACTTGCAGCAGCATTGTTTCGATCGTAATATACATATACGTCCATGTTATCTGATTTCTGATACATCCCTGCGAATGGATTTTCAAATTCCAAGATTTTTATTCCATTTTATCGACTGACTGCATATGTTTCATTCTTTCTTTTTTTTTTTGTTCGATTCTACGGCAGTTAATGATGACCTAACTTATCGACACTATTCAATTCGTCGAGCTTTTCTCGATTCAATTTCGATCTTATTCCGAATCGATAATAATCCAGAAAAAAAAAGTTCATCCCACGACACGTCGACTCAACACTCAAGTTCAACTTTCCAACGGCTCCAAACTCCGAAATTACGTCGAGCTTGCGGGGATGTAACATTTTTTTCTGCATTTTCGTAAAATCAATGTGAACAAAAATTCTCTAAACCCTACAAGTTTTTCTACGCGAAGTGTTTCTTCGTATTTTCATCTGGCTTCAAGGAAATTAAAAAAAGCCATCTCGCATAGGTATTTTTATAGGAATATACATTGAAAATGTTTGTGATATTATGATTTCGAAGAGGAATGAATTACGCAGACGTTGCACACGATAGCGTTTGCTTCCGATGCACCAACACGGTTGCATAGCCACCCGGCCCTTTTGGTCCCCGTCCTCTGGCTACTTGATTTACGTCGTGGGGGCGTTCCTCGTACGGAAGCCTCAATTAGTTTATTAATTATTAATAAACAACACGCTTCGCTCCGCCCCACCTTCGAGTATGAGCTGCCCACAACCACCAACGTCTACCACGCATCACCTTTTACAAGATCTAAGTTTTCTTTCTTTCTTTCTCTTTCACATTTGTTTTTTCTCTTTTCTTTCATACACATCTTCGTCTTTCTTTCGGTCTCTCATTTACACGCACGCGTGTCTCGATGATCGTGAAGAAGAAGCGGTCCGAAAGAGAGGGAGAAAGAAGGAGTGAAAAATTAATTAGACAGAAAACAGAAATTATCGTAATCTCCTCGGTAATATCGTAATAACTAATTTGGGGGCATTTCGTATGGAGATACTTTCGTGTCGTTGTTCTTTTTTCTTTTTTTAATTTTCTTCTTTCATTTATTTTTTACAGACCGGGTCTCGTCGACGTGTGCGTATTTTGTATATGAGAAAAAGAAAAGAAACGGATGATAGAGAGAACAAAAAAAAAAAAATGCGAATGGCCACATTACGTGAAATTACCCATGTAAAAAAAAAAAAAAAAAAAAAACGATCCTGCAGTAGCTGATTCATTCCCTCATGTGAAACAAAGCAAAAGTTGATTCGATCATCACAATAGGTATACGTTGAGATCGTTGTACATGATTTTTTTTGATTCAGCTTTTTTTAATTGCAGTTAGAAATTAATTTCGAACTTCCTTTTTTCTTTTCTCATTTTTTTTTCCTTCCAAGGTTAATTAACGACAATCGTGGGTGAGGAAAGGAAAAACATTTCATGTCACGGCGTTATAAATTACGTTGTTTAATCATAACCAGATAATAATTCACCGTGAAATAGTAAACCCCCATGGTAAATTTTATTTATTAAGTTACATTTGTAACAGTCATTCGATTTCTTTATTTATTTTTTCACATTCATACAACGGACGGTGCACATCTTCAATTATTATATTAAAAATTATTTCAATATTACATACCTTGTATGCATTTATTCCGATAAATATTATTTTAATTTATTTTTTTTCATCTTTCTCTTATGATTTTGAGATGAATTTGCAAATCGAAACTCATTCAGGTCATATTATTGTGTGTAAATTTATACACGCGATCGGTTGAATATAGATTCTTGAACTTTTTTGTATTTCTACTGCAAGGTATACGTGTATAGATATAGTTTGCATTTGTGGGCGCAGATTATAATATTTCGTGACTTTGGTACAGCCTCGCGGGGTTATTATTATCATCATTATTACTTATATTAATATCGATATTATTATTATCATTATTGTTGTTGTTATTATTGTGAGAAGGAAATTTAGGTGCGGCTCAATCGTTCCGGAGGACAGTTAATACCGCGAGGTATATAAGATGACGAAATGACATCTTGTTTATTATAATTGACTATTGGAAATGAATTATTATATCTGATCTTTCGTTATTATAAATTAAAATACGATTCGATTACTCATATTGAGACACCGGGGAGATCGGGTCGGCCTTGAATATTTATTTAAGCCTGCAGTCAAAAATATGCTTTCTTTGTGTTTGATATTTTTTCGTTTTCGATTTTTTTTTCAACCTTCGCTCATCATCGATTACGTTATACCGTATCTGTATACGTGCGGTACTTTTTGAACGTGCGTGCGCTACGGTTTTTATATAATTAGCGAACAATCTTTTCTTTTTCTTTTTTTTCCTTTTCCTTTTCCTTTTTTTTGGGTTGGTTGGTCGGTTGATTGGTTGGTTGGTTCGTTGGTCGTGTACGGCGTGGGCTGAGCTAAAGCGTATCGTTCAGTCAGTCGAGTTGAGTCGAGTCAAGTTGAGTCGAGTCGACGTACAAATTTGCGAAAAGTTTCGCTTAATAACCCATTTCTAAAGTAGGCCGATATAAAGTGGGCCGTTAATTTCTTAATTAAAAAGAGAGCTTTAAACTTTCGCGGGAAGTAACGATAATTGTTACGGACCAACTAAACTCGTTAGGTTTTGGTATTGAAACAATACATCTTTCGAAATAACGATTTAATTAATTTTTCATTTATTATGATATTATATATCTTCGGTATTTTAATTTCATATCATCATTATTGTATTTATTCATTTATTTATTTATTTCGTTATAACGTACAATCGGAACAAATGTTCGACAAGCCGATGTATAGTATACGGATTATATAATCAATGATGAAATATGACGTCATTGTCGCCCAAAAGTCCTTTCACCACGCTTCGTCGTGATCGTAATTTGTTTTTCCTTCATTTTTCTTCCTTTTTTTCGTTTTTTTTTTGTTTTTTTTTTTATCACACATCCGATTATCCGGAATAAATTTCACACACCAAAAAACAAGACCCTCTCTCGCCATACCCTAAAAAGCTTTGTTGCCTAGATTTTGGTTTACCTAAAGGTGAAAGGTAAAGGTTTAATATCAGCTCGCATGAGGGTTGTATATTTTCATTTCGCTTCGTTCGCACGCCGCCGTGCCGAACACCTTTTGGTAGATTTTATATACACACACGTATACGTGGTGTGTATTATCACCTTTCGACGAAAGAAAACACACGTATACAGGGCATTATTGTACATCGGTGAATGAAAATTAATTAATTTGAAATAATAGCGACGTGAAAAATTGACGAACTAATTACGGTTTTGTTCGAGATCATATCGCGTAACTGTTAATTAAGAAGAAATTTACAACTTTAGAAAAGTTGCAATACAGCATCCGAAGGTCGGATCCTCCTCGTCGTTAGATATAATACATCTACCGACCATATACTGTGTAGCAATGAAGAGTTTTGCTCTTCTCCGTAAGGCGTGCGGTCGGTCTCGCGGACGTGACGCCAACTTGGGAATGAAATTCCAATCGAAAATTACTACGAGCCAATCGCAGATTGCAGGAGATCTTCAGCCGCCATTCGTGTATCCCTCACGTGTGCACCTATATACCATGTATAGTCGTATACATATATATGCCATATATCCATACATACGTCATGCGATCTGCAACATCGCGCGCCTGTGTAATACACCTTATTTCCTCATCGCGCGGGCACATGCACAGAGACACACACCTACCTGTTTGAAGAGGCACAAGCAGGGGGGGGGGGGGGGAAGGGTGTCCGTATATCCGCGCTGATTCATATAATGAAATGTCTGTGAGATGATGAGCTCGGGGGCCGTAAATATAGCGTTGAAGTCGCGGCCCCTACCCGACTGACCCTTTTGCAAAAAGGAGGTGGGGAAAAGTATCTGGATATAGATACGGTGTAATGGTGCTGATGGAAATGGGGAATATCACGTACGATGATATGATGTGCCGCGAACAGCGATCGATTATCTCCGAATAAACCGACCGTCGAGACACTCTCGAAACCGCTGACAAATGTCACCGCGTCCATATTTTATGAGAACCAAAATGGCTGTTATTTTGTTATTTTCATAAAACAGGGCATGCGAACAAAAGAAAATTTGGCATCTTTTTCAGTTCCAAAAGTTCCCCTTACGTGAAATGTATGGAGAATCTAAAGAAAGTGTTCGATGTGGGAAGATACGATTCCATCGTGCGTCGTTTTTTGCGTCAACTTTTCGTTTCGAGTGAACAAAAAAAGTCTGTGAATTTTTTAATCGAGTCGGTGTTCTTCTTCGTCTTCTTGGCCTCCTCCTCGTCGGGGGGGGGGATGGATTCCCGATTACGTCATTGCGGAAGTGATGGGGCGTTTTAGTGAATTTACCCCTCAACCCCCGTTTCCCGGTTTCTCGGTCTACAATTCTCCCTTCCCTTATACTCTTCCTCCTATTTTACTTGTACAACGTTAGGGATTTCCATGCAAGGAATATCTCGCGGAATAGACAGGCTTCCGGCGATAGATTTCCCTTAGCTTCGACTGCAACTACGGGTGACTCCCGGCGACCGAGGGGAAACCCCACGGCAAATACAAACGCACGCGTCGCGCTGCACGTATAACTCTTGCGTCTCCGCGTAGTTTGGGGTCAGGCTGTTGTACGCACAATCGGACCATTGTACTCCACGACGGTAAACCACCGCCAACACCGCCGCCTTTCTGGTGATTTGTGGGGAATATTTTTCGACTTCCGCATACGCCGACTCGCGCGCCGCCCGGACGGCAATTTCAAACGGAGGGAATTTCGGCGGCGGATATCCGTACGGGGGAGGTAAGGAGATGTGCGGGGGTGAATAAAAACTGAGAATATCATTTATATATGTTTAAATTATGCGGGAGGAGTCAAAGGTCGGAAAATTGATCTATGGATTTGTCCGGAAGAATAATCCTTGAACGAGTGATTTACGATCAACTTTTCCTTTTTTTCATCATCTACTCTTCATTTTCCAAATTATTTCATCACCACGTATCGTCGATGTAATTTTTCAAGTTTCTTTCACCTTATCATTCCGAATTTCTTCGTATATTTATTTAGGAATTTTTATTCCCGCGCGCAAAGTCATCCGCTCCACACACGTAGATACATACCTATGTGTGAATAAAGGTGAAAAATTCACGATTTTCGCTCGGTATATTTTACACACGTATAAAGAAACAATATGAGAAGAGAAAATGAGAGAAGAAAAGGGATAAAAAGACGTAAGCCCTCCCACTCCTCGCGTACCTCCCGCGTGACACACGCGCAATGTTCGCGTATTACTATACGAACATACAACATATATATGCTCGCTCTGTTTTACGAGTCTGTTTTTCGTCTATGCTAATATATTTATACCACCGGTACATTTTTCGTAATACATGTGAATTCAGCGAGGCCTTCGCATATAAAACTCGTAATCCTCTTAATACCTTATTTCGCATAATATTATACGTTACACTTAATAGGAAATGTTTAAAAAAAAAAGAATCGTACGTATCCACGGAAACGTTACACGGTTTGACGTTCGTTAAGATATCTCTCTGCACTCGTTCATTATTATTAATATTGTTCATATTTTTTATTATTATTATTTTTGTGCTCTCCGTCGAGGTGAACGAACGACGAAATAGCGTATCCACACTATACATGTTCCCATATAATGACAGCACGGCGGTAGGATAAAATTGTTTGCGGGGGGAAAAAGCAATAAGTTATGCTTTACCTGGTCTACAGCAGTTCGAATGATTGGATGGTTCCCGGGTTGGGTTGGGTCGGGTCGGGTTTGGTTTGGTCTGGTTTCTGCGTGCGTGCGATGCGTACGTAGGAGTTGAATTTTTCGGTGTTCGTGTTTGAAGAGCGCACGTTGCATATTTTTCAATTAATTTAAACAACAAAATATCAGGGTAATAACGCTACCCCGTTTCTACACTGCCGTTGCACATCGTGCAGGATTTTACTACGCATGTATCTATGTATTTCATGTATATAATGTGCACCGTACCGACGCATACACGTATATAGATATACATGCGATGCACATATCTCAGCTAAATACGGGGTAACGAGATATGCGATGATTGTCAATGTACTACGCGAGTAATCAGTTTCCCAGCCGTATTCCATGGATTGAAAACGAAAAATCAAATAAAGTACAAAGAATGTACGTCGTGAAAAAAAACCAAAAAAAAAAATTTATATTACATTTTTCACAAAAAAGTTTTACGACTCCTATACGCGGTATAACGAGACTGTATAGCTTGATATTTGTGCGTCATTTATCACATATACATAACAATTCGGGCGTATATAATAATTATATATTAAATAACAATTTTTCTTTTGTTTTTTTTCCATTCCTTTTTCCACCACTTTGTTCGGACGGGAAGATAGCACAGGGCGAGGCTAACGGAGCTCTCTTCAGGTTTTTTAATACTTAATTCTCGGCGTTGATTTTTTTTCTTCAACTTTTTTTTGTTTCGTTTATTTTTTTACAAGTCATAACGGATCCATTCATGGTTGTGCGCGTGACTGAGCGACAAGGTATATAATATAACACTGGGTCTCTTGTTGTCGGTAAAAGATTCCTCTTCTGCTCGGTCGTTTTCTTCGGTGATTTTCTTTTTTTTTTGTTTTTCCATTTTTTTCTGCATTTTAATCTCGCGGTTTACACGGCGAAACTGTTGCGCTTTACCCGAATGAAATCCGATATTATCGCTGCACTGAATATAAGTTGTTTTAAAATCATCGTTGGCCTCGTGTGATATGAAATTAATTAAACTCATTGTCACAGTATAAACCCTTTCGAGGACTCCGGATTACCTACTTTACTTTTAACTTGCTGCAGGTCGCATGTCTAGGGGAATGCCTCGGGAACAAGGAGATTCTTAAATTATTAACGAAGATCCGTCTGCAGCCGAGCTAATACATGTATGCTCGCGACGTGCACACCTATTTAAATTGTTAGGCAACGACGGAAGATAGAAATTCGTCGGCCGGTCGTCTGCCGGCTGCTCGCAATGCTATTTCGCATGCTTTTCGAACGTTTGGATGTCCGGTAAAGTCGTTTCAGACTTCCATATACCGAATGTCCGATTCCGCTGGACGCTGGACAGTCTGCGAATTTAAATTCTCTGAAATATTTAGCGATCGCTTCGTCCGGTACGGTCTGCAGGTTTGACCTTGCACCGTGTTTTCTATCCCTGTTTTCTCTGTTTCGCTTATTCATGGAAACGACAGAGAGAGAGAGAGAGGGTGAGAGAAAAGGAAGAGGCTGAAGAAGAGGGAGAAAAAAGACAAAGTGGGACGGGAGAAATTAGGTAAATCCCGGCTGCTACTGCTGCTGCAGGGGATGTTATCGCGGTGTTCTTTGGGGGTGTAACAGAAATATAAGTTATCCTTTCCTTATCCCTGCGTCGAGGCTACGGAATCGGAGTGGGGTTAAGTAGAGACGCTTAGACGACACCAAAGAGTCGCTCCGACTGCCTCGCCTCGACGACTTACACCCTCCGAAAAGGGGACGGGAAAATGTGGAAGGAGGCAGGAATGAGGGGTGGGCGAATCTTCTCAAACTTTACCGCCGTTTATTCGTGTAAAGAGGAAACTCTGCACGATATACGGAAATAAAGAGATGGGGTTATAAGGCGCAGTGCGCCGTATTATAGCCGACGTCGATAAGCCTCTTCAGATAACCCCTGAGTATAATAATAGATCGTTTCATAAACGATTTCTTTTTTCACACACACGTTTATCATTTCGAACCAAAATTTCGGAATCTCTTGATTAATTTTTTCGTACTTTTTTCTTCTTCTTCGATTCATTCTTCATTCTCTATGCGTCATAAATTAGCGATTTAGTTTCAAGCTGCGGATAAAATTTTTTTTGTTTTTTTTCTCGCCATCGTATAGATACACCCTTTCGATTAACGTTTTATACACTAAATATATACGCGTTTAAGGTATAATGTAAAACGTAATATATGTAAGCGTGGTCTTAGCCGCGGGTATTAAAATCTTTCTAATCTCAGACGGTCGCGGGTATAATTAACGAAATTCATTATCTTTGCCGAAACTAATTTCGCAACAACTCATCGTCGTCGTTGTCGTTGTCCTCGTCCTCGTCCTCGTAGTATGCCATACCCTGTAGTCGTTCCTCTGTCTTTTAATCGTGAAAAACGTTGAAATTTAATTAAATTTAGTACCCGTACAAGCGAGAGAGAGAAAGACGTATGTACAAAGTAGGTAGGTATAAGCTAACAAAAGGGGGCGGAGGGGGGGGAGAGAAAAATATAAGGGGATGATCGTGCGCTCCCGCGTTACCCAAACTTATATATCCTTCGCAGTGGCGCAACTGATGTTTAATTTATCGATTCAGAAAAAAAAAAAATAAATAAAAAAATAAAACATTCAAAACAAAATCTCTGCTCACGTGTTAACGAATCTTCCCCATCATCCCCATGTCGTGCACTGCACTGCACACCTCTTATCTGTACACTTGGGAATTCGCAACGATCTACATAACCTGCAGGATTAAACAGAGTTTTTCAAAAATTCTATACTCAATCATTAATCGCGTTCCGTCGTTTATTCGTTTGCGGTAATCTCATCGTCCGCGCTAATTAATACGAGTTACCTAACCTAACCTCGGCTCACTTTCTATACACGAGACTCGCAGCTATCGTCAAACGGAAGTAAAGAAAATCCACCCCGGGTTAATCATGCCTCTAAGGTTTTGAGAGGGTCGAGGGTCGAGGGTCGAAGGTTACGGGGTCGCAGGGGGGGGGACGGTGAAGGGGGAAGGGGAAGGGAGAGGTGGGGGAAGAAACCTCGACAGTGCCGCTAACTTATCAGCACCGAGGCTCTCTCGAACCTTTGCCTTTCCCCCTCGCTGTATCTCTCCAATGTATCTACAACGCGTATTACAATCCCCTTTTTCCCCTAACTTCCCCCTCCTCAAATGGATTACTCGTTAGGTATATCAAAAACAAATCTTTTTTTTTTCTTTCGTCCTTTTTGTGTCTTCTCTTTCTAGTCTTTCTATCCGAACGAGAATGCATTACATGGAGAGCCGAGGGGGAGCGAACTTCTTCTTCCGGTTATATTTATTTAGGAAATTACAGTAGGTCTGATTTCCGGTCAAGTTATTCATATTATGCAAATTCGTTTTAATTAATGCGCGTACTCTAGAAATACTTACTATTAGCATTATTAAAAAAAGTAAATTAGGGGGAAAAAAAAAACAGAAACAGGTGTACAGGAATCCATAACGATAAAATTTCGGAAGGAAGAAAGTAAGTTAAAATTTTCGAAAAACTGCAGAGAATTTTTTTTTTTTTCCCCAAGGATGTGCGCGTGGATGATGTGGTGCAGAATTTTTTTTGCGATGTTTTTTTTTGTTTTCTTCTCTTCCACTTGAAAAAATGTTGTTTTATTTTGGAAGGGGCGTTGAACGGGGGAAGTGGCGGACACTTGTCTCCTAAAACGAGATTCCCAGACGAGGTAGGCGCGGTACAGTCGCGTGCTCGGGTATAAAGGTACACGTGAGTACATCGTGTATGTTACGATTTACGCTCGTGTTCTTCGGGTTTTGTCTTTTTTTTTTTTGGTTTTTTGTTTTTTTTTTTGTTTTCTGGTAGGCGTTTCTCATGATCCTTCAGCACTTTTGTGTGTAGGGGTACGGTAATATACTTACCGTAGCTATTTAAAGTGTTATTCGTCAGAGAACTCGCGTTACCAGAAGACGTATGTTAAACGCGTACGCGAAGTCATGTGTCTTCCACGGATGAAATCCTTCGGGATATTCCATCCCTGGAAAATGTTGAAGAGATTTTCTATTTAAGCGTAATTCTCCCTCTTTCTCATTCTCGATTCTCGCTTTCCAACAATTTCTACTGATGTAAACTGGCCAAAAATTCTTTACGCCTCTTGCACGCGTGTATATAGGTATGATTTGTTTTTTTTTTCACCGCACATTCTTCTTTGTCTTTTTATCATTCTTATTTATAGTTATTTTACAGCTTTAAAGTAACGTCGCCGATTCTTATGTACTACCTATACCGGTATTCTTCTACAGCTGGCACAGCTGCTGTTGAATTTTCTGAGAAATTCTCCTACTCGTAAAAATTACTCTTACTCCGTTCTTCATCAGTTTTACTCTCGTCTGTCTGTCGCGTTCATGTCGCTGAAAAGACGCTGACGGATGTCATTTTTCAACCCCTTCTCAGTTCCGTTCGGTTAATAGTCCCAGTCAACCTCGAAGTTTGTTCAATTTTTTTTGCTTTCTTTTCTTTCTTTTTTTTTCTCCCACTACGACCCCCGTTATCTTTTCACAATTTCTTCTTTTCTTTACTCGTTGTTACCGCGATTATTATTATTATTTTTTATTATCGTATCATTTGTACGGGAATGGTATGTACATGTCTTCGTATACTCTTTATGGTTGGTATTTTTTCAATCCACGGTAATTCCCCGATGGTCGATCGAACGGTTTAATTCTTATACATCGTACAGTATATGCGCGGGTATAAAAAAATAGATCCTTCAACAATTGATCTATTAAACGATCTATACGACGCTTATTGCGGTCGATAATCTACACCTCGCTATATCATATACCATATAATATATAATAAATATAATATACCTATTGCTTTATGGCAAAAAGCTGTAAACTTAATTTTTCCCATTAGCAGTGGAGTTAAGGAGGAGAAAGGCCGCTCGACGCGGTACATTAGCCTTAACAGCTATGAAATTAAATGAATATTAACAATTCTTTCTTCGTTCCTTGAACCTCTCTGAAAACCACCTCCCACCTCTGACCCTCCATTGACAATCCATACGCACCGCGATCGTAACCTAACCTAAGTTATTTCGTGTTTTTAGCGCGATGATCGATGATAATCACCATCGTGCAACGAAAATTAGTATTCAGTTTTTAAAATGATATCGGTAGAATTAATTAATTAGTGAGTTGCTCCGATTTATACGCACTATGCGGAGCCGGTATTGGAATCAAAGTGTACAATTAGTGGTCTTTTCTCTTTATTCTAGTTTTTTAGCCTCTTTTATGATCGACGTTGACGTAATAGTTTGACGTAAGATCACGGGACCAATCGATTAAATGGACTGTCTAAACAAATGAAAGCTAATGGATCCCGTGTGCAGCAGCGAGCAGCTCTTCCAACTCTCTTAGGACCCCTTTATTTTCTCTCTTTTCAGCCATGTCCCGTTTCCTTCTATCCTATCCATCGACTTCACGTCGAAAATATTTGAGAACTTGAAACAGAGAGAGAGAGAGAGAGCCAAAGAGACCGAGAGATTCTATCGATCGGTGAATCTTTCGATCGCTACCAACGGCAGCAGCAGCTCTTTACGGTAGCGCGACTAATGGTTTTTGACGTTCAAATTTCATCCCCCCCCCCATAAGTTTATGAGTAGACAGTCTTTCTCTTTTACTCTCTCACTAAATTCTTCTCTTGATTTTTTTACATCAAATTACCTTTTACCTCATAATCTCACATCTCTCCGCATTCTATAATAGGAGATCTTGCGAGGCGAGCTTTCAGCCTCGATAATAATAATTGATATTATACATATATTCAGAATTTCTTATACAACATTGTAGACATGTACGTCATGTGACTTGATGGAAGATTTTTCACACGAAATGAAAGAATTTTTAAAGATCTTTAATCGATGTATTATTTTTTTTCGTTTATATTTATATCAGAAAAGCTTTCAGAGTTGATCCGCATTTTTGTTTTATTTTATTTACCTAATATCTACTATTTCAATCGTATATTATGAGTTTTTTGTTTTTTAGTTTATTTAAGAATGTGGCGAGAGAAAATATTTTCGTAATGGTTTCGAAGTTTCTATTTATATATTATTATAGGAAGTCGAGTTAATTAAATCTGGATTGATTGATCGAGTGAGTGACAGTATGCGTTATATATACATCGAGAGTCCTCCGTATACGTACAAACGTACGGGAGAGTGATGAGGAAAATACGAATAACAAAAAGTCACTTAACCCCTTAGCCTCGGATTGGCAATTAATTTGCGCCAAGTGATGCCAGGGCTCTTAAGTCTTTGCGTGGCTCCGTGAGAGAAACAGAAACGAAGAAAAGATAGGTATAGAGAGAGAGAGAGGGAGAGGGAGAGAGAGAGAGAGAGGTATATACGTGAGATAGCGAAAGAGCGAAAAAGAAGAAATAAATGAAAAAAACAAAAAACAAAAATGAATAAAAACAAAAAACCAGAGTAAGAGAGAAGGAACGGGGCAGGAAAGAAAACGACACCTCTTAAATCGTCAGACTCTTTCTCTAATCTTAAACCGATGTAGCCACTTAACTCGGACACTCAACCTGATTGACAAATTCCCCCCAGGGTTGCCGTGTCCTACACGGATTCCACGATCACCTTATAGCGCGCGAGTTGCTTTTCTTTTTTTTTTTTAAATTTTTTTGCTATTTATTTATTCATTCGAATGTTATTTTTTTCTCTTCACATTTATTACAAGCAACTCGTTTATCTGAAATCTAAATTATTTCTACACTCTATTTAATTTAAACAATTGTCTATGCAAAGTAGTGATCGGCGAAGCGACGTACGGTTATAGGGAGGGAAATAACATTAAAATTCCTAATAAAGTGCACATATAACATATAACGTATAGCCCGCGGAAGGATACACATGGAAGAGAGACTTATCGGTACGGTATAAATACCTATGTACGTACCATATACCTGTATACATAGCGCGAAGGTAGGGAGGTAGAGGGAAGGTGCGCGCGGCACGGAGGAGAGTTTAGCGGCGTCCAACGGACCTCGATAAGCATTCAGATTAGCGTGACGCCTGAAATGTGTTTACGTTTAATTACGCTAAGAGTCTCCATTAGGCCGGCTGGACCGTTGCCAGGCTTGATTCGCCCGCAGAGAAAGGGGGGAGGAGGGAGGGTGGCTTGTTTTACCGACGCAGCATCTCCTCATCCTCGTTCTCTCTACTCCCCCTTTCTCTTCCCACCACCCGCCGCCCTTCTCCCTTCTCCCTTCTCCCTTCTCCCTTCTCTCTTCCTCATCCTCCGACGCGGACTGGACTCGAACTATCCGAACGATCCGAACGACGCCGACGACTTCGCTTCTCTTCTCTTCTCTTCTCTTCTCTTCTCTTTTATTTTCTATTGCCTGCAGCATGTGGAGAGATGCGCGCTATACGTTCCATGTATCCTATACGCCGCATAAGTCACCCACTTAACACTTTTTCCATATATTCTCTCACGGCCGTTCCCCCCACCCCTCTCCGCCGCCCTATTTGTCCTTTCCCAATTTACGCCTATAACCTCTCTCTCTCTCTCTCTTTCTCTATCTCCGTTTACCGATCCCGCTGAGAGAATTACATGTAGATACCTACATGTATACACAATGCACTCCCATTAGAAAGCACCGTAGAATTTAATCGTGAATCATAAAATTTTCAAGCTGGATCCTGGATCAAAATTTGTGCAAGCTTTTTTCTCTAACGATTCATCGTATCTATTTTGAAACTCATTGTCAAGTATGGGGAAAAAGTTAATTGTAATTGCACGTAGATCGGAATGCCTGCGGAGAATTATATCAAATGTTTTCAAGGTTTCGTGTCGAAAAATGCGATTTTGAGTCGTTTCTCACCTTGTTAAACGAAGGGTTTTTTTTTTTGTTATTTTTTTTTCTTTTACTTTGTTTTTTTTTTTGTACGGTACACATTTACAGAACCGACTGAAAACGAAGTTGGCGAAATTTAAAAGCGCTTTTAGCTTTTAGCTCTTCGTATATATCAAGAGAACGCTTTAACGGATTTTTATTCAGTATATAGCTGTATACATAGGTATATTTATCTATATATATTCGTATGTATTGCATACGACACCGTATAGTGTCGCGTATAAGAGTGTGTACAGAAAAAGGGTGGCGCGAAGGGTCGCGGATTTTGCGGAACCGTGCGGCTCTTTTTTTTTTAGTTTTTTCTTTTTTTTCTTCAATTTTTTTAAATTTTCTTCCCGCAACTAGTATATTTATAATATGCATCGAAATCACCAACGGCGTCTCCTTTACACACCTATAGAATAATACGCCGTACAAGACTATTGTATCGTATATACCTACTACGTATGTAAATTCGAGGTGAAACGAACCGGCGGAAAGAAAGTGGGAAAGTGGGAAAGTGTGAAAGAAAATTGGAGAGAATTATAGCGAAGCAAGTATGAAGAGAAAAGGGGTTGGAAATGGGAATGGGATGCAGAGCTTGAGTCTTGGCAACACTAGTAATATTAACTACGTCAGCGAGGGATGAATATTTAAGACGTTCAACAAGTTGGAAATTTTTCTCAAGCCCTACAGAGTTAGGTATATATACCCTGCATACCTATATACATACTCGCTGTCTCTCCGTTGCTTAGCCCGCCCGCTAAAAGATGAAAGATAAAAAAGTATTGATTGTAGAATGATTGTAGAATGATATTTACACTTTGCGGTAAGGTTTTCAATTTTTTTTCTCACTTATACCCAAAATTATTTTTTCTCACAGATATATAGGTACCTAGATACATACAATTGCGGGGGATATAGATTCTATTTTTTTACTCGTGGAAACGACTCTGTTTAAGTTGGCGCGGAAAAATCCGCGAAGCAAATATACTTTTTATAGTTACGGTACGTGTATTATACCAATACCAATCTAACGGGTGTCGGTGGCACTAACTTCCCCCCCTTCCCCCCGCACCCCCTGGTCCCGGGGGAGGCAAACAAGTTCTCTCGCGACTCTCTACTTCATCTGAAATCCGCACATCGCATCTCTCTCCGCCCTGCGGTGGAATCGGGGCTGGAAAACGGAGAGGGGACGAAACAGAAGAAAAAGAAGGAGACGAAGTGCCCGGAAAGGCGGGGGGGGGGGAGTGTATAAGCTTTTAGCAAAGTGGCTGATTTATCAATGTATTTATTCCGAGATATTGAATTGATTTCGTTAAGTAACGTTACGCCGCCACCGTGCTTCTTATATATCCTCAGCTCTTCCACCGTTTCACTTCCCCCTTTGTCAACCCCGTGAGGTAACGCTTCTTCTTCTTCTTCTTCCTTCTTCTCTGTCTCTCTCTCTCTCTATCTCGAAGCTCTTCATTTTTGAACGAGGTCAAATTTACGGACTAACGCATGTGAAAATCCTATATTTACAAATGTTCTCACAAAGTTACGATTTAAGTGCTAAGAAAATTCACTTGATCTTTCAACGAAAAAGAGCGATCTATATTTCTCACTCATACGCGTCGTCAACTTTTATCTTCGACCAGTTTGTTCCGTTTTTTTTTTTTTTTTTTTCTATTTTGCTTTTAGGTTTTTATGAGTATAAATTAAACCAAAAAAAAACTATCAACTTCGTTTAATTTTTCCTACGAGCTTGTTGTGTCGTGATCGCCGCGATGCACAAAAGCAGCATATACACGGTAGATATATATCTATATTCGTGGCTACCTACCTATACCGGGGGCCTTCAACTATCCCTTCATCTAAATGCACTCTAATGGACTGCATTAAACAGAGCGGAGGGACTTTGCGCCGCCGCGCGAGGGACGCAAGGGGTGATGAGAGGAGAAAAAATAAAGGAAACGACGAGAGGGGAGGAAAGAAGGTAGATGAAAACAGGGGTGGAAAGTGGAAGCGCGGCTAGGAAAATGATTAGAAATTGAAAACCGATGCGACGATTTTGTTTGTCGTTATTTTTCTTCCGTTCGTCAAAATCTCTTGCTCTTCGTGCCCCGGGATGGGAGGGTATGTGAGGTGTAACGCGTTTCTTCCCGAAGGATTCGAGATACCGGAGAAATCAATCGTCATCGACCGTGGTTTCTGATCATTGATTCTATTGCCAAATTACGGGGCATATTATTCGTTTAGTACCCACGTACCTATATGGGGCATGCGCGTATACCGTGCATGTTATACCTATACGAGCGAGTGTTTGGTTACTCTGTTGTAACACGCGCGTTACATTAGTGCATTAGCGGGGAAGTGCATTAGTGTGAAGTGGTTTTTAATAGAATTAGTTTGCCTGGCTTTACGTTATAGACATACTAGGTATGTATGTAGTACATCTCTGTTCGTCCGTCTGTCTCTCTCTACCACCTACTCCACACCCCCTCCCTGCCCCTCTCGCGCTCCTTCCCCCTCTGCCGCCCGTTTCCATACACCTGCAGATTCCCTATCCAGGCAGTTGCTCGAAAAAATAAATTAAAAAGTAATACATATATGCGAAACAAAATCAAAATTTGCATTCCAATTTATAAAGTTCAAACAATTGAAATTCGCGTACCTACAGTTTAGTTCTGTTTAACCGTGCGTATATCATGGAATCTCTTTTACTTTTTTCTAGTTCATTTGTTCGTTCGTTTTTACCTCACTTTTCTGACCAATGATTATTTTTAACATATTAATTCACATAGTTGAATAGAAACTCATATACCTACACCAGTAGCAACAGCTGTTTCTGTACCGTACCGTAGAATTTCTCGCTCTATTATATCTATACTATCCTGTGATTATGTAATACACAACCTAGAGTTTTAGCAACTTCTGCCAACTATTTTTGTTTGTTTGTTTGTCTCTTTCTTTCTTTTTTTTTTTTTTTAGTTTGGAAATAAAATGGCTGGTAAAATAAGCAATCATTCGTTTTGTTTTTTTTTTTTTTTTTTGTGTTTCATGTGTTTTGGATACGATCTTGACTTTGTAATGATCCATGAAATTGTTGCTGAAATTGTTTGTTTGATTTGACATCGGAGTCTGCGTTATACGTATCACAAAAAAGGTAATTTGACGTGTAGGCAGATTCCCGAAGCTTTAGATTTGAGTTTAATCGAAGATTGTTTTATATGGAAATTCTGAGATGAATGTCAGCAACAGAGTATTAGAAAATTGAACCCGTATTCAATGAGGTGGATTCTATATCGCTTATGGTATCTGGAAATGGCAGATTTTGTTCTCTCGCTTTATACTTCCAGAAGAATGTCGGTGACAATAATTGATTAAATTGATCATCCCGGTGTTAATTCGAGCGTAATAAAATCGCCTGGACGCGATATAACATGATCGATAGCACATTGTTTCGCTACTCAATTTTCGGATAAATTTTGCCACGGTGAAAATTGTCAGTCGTCAGTCGCCCGTCCAACTGCAGAAATGCAACGTCTCGAAGTAGATTGTCTTTTTTTGTTCTCAATTCCTAACCCAACCAATTCCGACAAAGCGTTAGATTTAATCCTCGATGGGATATTAATTGCATTTTCACGAAGCAAACGGCATAGCGGATCCTCCATGTGTTTCGTACCTCATCAGCCGGGTCGGTGTAACCCTTTTGATATCCTCCTTCGAAATCCTTCTCTCTACTGCGTTACGTCTACCTTTACAATGGGACGTGCCCCTTATCTCATGGTGTACACGGGTGTCGGAACACACTTCGCGTCGTTGGTAGGCTGGGCTCCTCCTTTTCCTCCTCTATATCTGTGTACGCGTTATGTTCAGAGAGAAACGTAACCCACGTCTCTACGCTCTAGACGGAGGTATAAGTATATAATGTACAAACCTACCGAGTCTAGAAGGAATTGTTAATTGCTCATGCAGCGGCAATTTGCATAAATCAATTTTAAATCAACGCTAGCCTCGCGGCTCAAGTGGGTTGGAAATGCATAAATGCTTGCAAAACGGTGATTAAACTCGGTTCTCTACGCTATATAGGTGGGTAACACTCTCTTCTGTATTATAGGTATATCCTTCAACACCGTATACGTATAAACCTTGTAATTATCGCCTTCGGATTATTCATCCAACCCGCATCTGACGGATGCAACTTTCTTACCATTCTCATCTCGTGTGATACGGCGGAAATTAATGATCGAGATGTTGGCCGTGACAGAAGTGGATTCAGGTTGGCGGCACACGTTATATTTAATCTCTCGATAGTTTTGCGGGGTAACCGCTCGAGACACCGAATACGCTGGACTCTGTTTTAGAAAATCGATGGGTTGATTTTCACTCGTGGAATTTACGTCGCTACAGCTCATAGCGAACATAATTTTCGCGTCCTTTTAATTAGCATAAATGCTAAATGCTAAATTCTCTCTCCGCAACACTCTCTTGGTCTTGTTCCGTCTTTGTCTGGTTTAGCACGGGGCCGTATAACGGTTCGTATCCATGACACCAACGAGAAAGTCTAATCGTGCAATAGCACGGCTGCTAGATTTCTCTGTGCGATTAGTTGTGTCGTTCCCAAGTAGAGGAATAATCGTACTATGGGTATAAAATAATATATGTTATGGTACCTCGAATTACCGTAGGATCGGCTACTGATAATTAATACTGAATTAGAAAATCCTCCACACTACATTTGGTACGTACAGAAAATTCTTTACCGTTATATCCCCGGAACGGGATTCTCGTCATTTTTCGAGTGGAAAAACAACTCTTGCAACAGCATCCCATTTACATCGTCGTGTTCGACGTCTTTTTGACTCTTGGCTCTTGATATACCGGAATTGGAAATCAAAATTTACTCATTTTCTTCCACCAGCCCTTTCGAGATACTCGAGGATTTTATTCATGGGATCCAATTATACAGTTTCCAACCCCCGATTCCGAGTTCTGTTCGGTTGTTCGTCTTCTTTTTCTTTTCTTTTATTTTATTTTAACGTACGTATATACATGTGTCTGGAGTTTGGTTGACACCAGAGCGTGCGCCATATAAGAGTTGAAGGCAGAGGAAGAGTATCGTATGTGGTAACCATCCATGGGGGAAGTCGACGGTTGGTTGGTTGGTTGGTTGGTTGGTTGGTTGGTTGGTTGGTTGTTCGGAGCGCCCGTAGGAATGCGCTAATGAGATCATTTAGCGACTCTTCGTCGTGGTCCCTCCGGCTTGGTTGACCTTGGACTTTGCTTGATTTACGCAGACCTTCGTTCCGTGGCTTTTGCTGCCGCTGCTGCTTCTGCCGGCTGCGCGGCGCGAACCGCTTCGCGTCTACTTCTTTTAAGTCGCTCTCACGACGCGAACTCGGATTCAAATTCGAGCTTCTGTATCCGAGTCAAAAAGTGTAATCGAAGATTCTCGAAGAAAAAAACGAACGCTTATCGCACAGGCGGATATTACCCGAATTAATACAGTTGAGATCGTTTAATTCTCGGTGCAAAACGAAACGGCCGACTAAACTTCTCTCTGGCTTATGTCCATCTTTCTTTCTCTTTCTCACTGCGTTATAAATAAGTACGTTCCGTAGCTAAACTGGCTCACCAGTTGTAACCGGTGATCCAACATTGCAGCAGCGGCAGCAACAGCCTCGGCGAAGAAGCTATGATATTATACGAGTCGCGTCGAGTCTAGTCTTGTATTATACCAGCGCGGTGCGGGCGTTTCGGAACATATGTATATCGCCATATATATTCATACGTACGTAGCGTTGCTAGATATATTTATAGTTTTTAGTAGGGCGAATATAAATTTTACCAGTCAGTTTATGTAGTTCGGAATGATTTTTACCCAGAGTCACGTGGGGACTCATTTAATCTTCCTTTTTCCGCTCATTTCAGTTTCCACAGTCTATGCAGTGAGAAGCAGGGAAGTCGGGACTCGACTTTTCAAAAACGAATGAATTAATCGTAACAATGATCATAATAATATACCAAGTCGTTAAGCTGATGTCAGAACGTGACCCTGGATTTGCCACTTTTTTTTTTCAATTCTTTCATTCCCTGCAAAGCGTGAGAAACTCGATCGAGTACGAAAATAATTCTTGCGAATAATGATACAATTCTAAGGCGGGATGCGGCGATAGATTCGAAAATCAATAATTTTTTACCATCGAAGGCATCGTTATTAAGAGAATTTTAAACCCAAATGATCATTTTTTTTCTCTTTGGGCATTAGATATTCCGTTCTCTTTTCTCTCCTCTCTCTCTCTCTGTCTTATCCTGGTAATTGGTGTATAGAAGTTCGGTATAGAGAGAACCCGAGCCATAAATATTCTGCCAAATTTATAATGACAATCACCATAAAAATTGTCACACAATAAAATATTTCGGTTGGTTATTTATTATCCCGTTGCGTTGGGTAGTTCGGCTCGGATGAGGATTTTATTTTTCGATTTTCAATCACCGCAGCTCTTTAGAGTTTTAAACTACCAAGTCACGGGTGATGGTGATGATCAGTTTTTCACGTTATTTCCAACTTTTTAGACGCAACGCGTCCCAGAGGCGTCCCAGAGGGAATGAGGAGGGGGGAGGGGGAAAAAAACAAGCTATTGGAACTGGGATAAGGGAAGAGAGAAGAGCAAAAAAATAAGAGAGATACAATCCCATCTCTCTTTCACGTATGCAACGCGCTCCAAACTTTACAGCCAATTATTTTATACACCGTTTTATTACACCTACGTCTCACCTATCCAGAGTTCCCCTCCCGTTTTCGGTTCAACTACGTATTTTATTTATTGGCGTTCTTTTTCTTTTCTCCTTTTTTTTTTTACCCCTGTTTTCGAAATCTCTTTCTCCCTCTCTCTTTGTCCGATACAGCTATTTTTATTATACTCATATTCCTCTCGAGCTTTTTCTGCACCTCCTCTATACCTATGTATATATATTCAAAGATGTAAATAGGATCAACGACAGGGTGATCTTATGTTCTGGATACACCTTCATCCCAATTTCCATGTCGGCCGTAACGAGAAAAGAAAAAGTGCGTGCTGAGTGTAGCCGAAAAAAGAAAAGGAAACGAAGAAAGGGGAGTGAAAGAGAAATAGAAAATCAAAGAGTACGGAGTCCTGTGGGTGCACGGAGTCGAAGGAATACAAAGACGGTGGTGCGCGGAACTCTGGACGAGGAGAGATAGGGCGAATCCTTGTAGCGATTTTACGAGGAGGTGAAATTTATTGCTGGAATTGCCCGGTGGAATATTAGAAGCTGTAAACAGACTGTATCACCCTTCCACCCACCCTTTTCTACCCCCCTTCTCCCCCTCTCGCTCCTTGTTGCTATAACACCGACACACGTTTACCTTCATACGTATACATACGCAGTATATACATAGCACATAGGTATCCCTGCAGCGTTCGGATGAATTGATTCCGCAAGAAAGTATCATCTTCGATATTACATGCGCGCGATGTGCGTAACGAGATGTAAATATATTTTTTGTCATTCATTTTTTGTTTTTTCTTTTTTTGTTGTAGATGTTGAAAATTGTTGGACAGCTTTTCCTCTGCTATATATATACTCTATATAATTCGTTGTTTCGACGTTGAGGTTATTTTATTTTCTTTCTTTTTTCATAGATTAAATCAACGATTACCTCGGCATAAACTTGCGCCGCCGGTTGTCACAGATGATAAATTTCCAAACACAGGACTTCCCGTCGCCTGATAATTTTTTAATTTCATTCCACACGATGTTTTCATTTTCAATTCATATCTTCGTACGAATTCCTCGTGTTCAAGTTCGCGTATTATGCGTATCCAGGTTGCCGTTGCGGGTGCCGAGTAGGAGGAGGAGGAGGAGGAAGAAAAAGAATTAGGGGGACAAGTGAGCGTGTCAAAACAATCCAATTTGAAATATACTCGGAGCATGAGGTAATAGAGATTAAAAAAAATTGAATAAGGGAAAAGGAGGAGCGTCGAGAAGAAAAATGAAAAAAATATATATTTAATTTATATATAATTCAGGCGTTTTCTAAGTATGCGTATATAATGTGGTATAATCTATGTGTACGTAGGTGTTGGCGGGTTCGCGGATCCGTGAAGAAATATACGGGAGAGAAATAAACAGACAACACAGTCGGCGGGAGTGTTGTGTTGTTCTGGAGCGATGACGTCATGGACAGGACACGTCGCTCAAACTCCATAAGAATGGCAGGAAGTCGTGAAATGAAATTAGTACATCTCCCCCGCGCCTTATACCTCCGTTCATTCACGTACAATTTTCATGTCTCTACGTGCGTGCGTTGTCTGTACGTAGAAAATATACAACCGCTATTGGGTTAGGTACAGGTATGTGGCGTACAAATCAAACGGGTAGATAAAATAATGTGCATATATATACAATACCTACGTACGGATAACACAGCGTGAAATGCGAGCACAAACCATACAGTGAATAGATCAGTTGACTTCCGTAATTCATTTTTCTTTTTTCTTTCTTTTTTTTTCAAACGTAATTTACCGCTACATACTTTTTTCTTATCTCGCGAGTGGTTAATTTATTTTTCAATTTTTTTGTTATTAATATTATTATTATTTTCTTTTTACAAACGTCAAATGACGATGAGAAGAATATACCATGCTTATAGATACGTCCGGATTCACTGTTCTTTTTTTTTTATTGTTTTTTTTATTTTTATTTTCCCTACTTAATAATACCGCTGCCAAGGCCATTATAAAAGGTCCTGAGGGATCGAAGAATGTATATCCGAATATGGTGGTATGTCCAGGCTGTCATCTTTTTTTCTTTCTTTTTTTATTCATTTCTCTACATCACACTCGTTATCGCCAGGATACGAATCCTGGACCTCTCCGGTGCCATTTTATTTGCGTCGGTTCATTTTTACGTAGCTTTGATTCGTCGCGTTTATTATTCATTTATTTGTTATTGTTATTGTTGTTATTGTTATTTTTTTAAGATTTCCTTTCTATCGTAGGTCCTCGGACCGACGGACGTCGTGACGCGTAATCCTTGTGCCGCGATTTTTCACAATTGGGATCGGCAATGTGTATGAAAATCGGTATGACTGAAATTTTCTAATATCCTTCGGCAAGACGAGGAGAACAGAAGGTATAAAGTTACAGATATATAGGTAGAATTTAGATCCTCGATCCATCCATCTGTCTCTTTATATCATCGCGGGGTTTATTAAATTCTGCTGGACGAGTGAACGGAGTAATTTAAAGATTTCCACAATCGTTATTATTATTATTATCATTGGTATGATGTTCGTAATTATTATTATTCTCGACTCGTCGTCGCCATTATTTCATACATAATTGTCATTGAATATATAATATATTTTTTCGCGTAAGGTGCAGCTCGATAAGGATGCGATATTATTATGTACTTTATCGTATTCGCATCAAGCATCGGACGATGTGGCTTTTGTTGCCACCTGATCCTCGAAATTATGGATCAAAAAAAAAAAAGAAAAAGAATACTTTCCACGAACCATGCCACATAATTTTTTTAGGGCAATATTATAAACGGCCCGAACGCGCGCCCTGCTTCCGCAGGTGAAAACTTATACGAGGCGCAGGTGAAATTTTGGATATTTCTAAAATTGCCTAGAATTTTTGTTTTTCTTGTTCCTATATCTACATGAATTCTTGATTGAAACTTACGGGAACGTTTGTTTTTCGAATCCCTGAGAATTATGGTTCGATCAATCGTACGTAGTCGTCGGCTATTTTAACTGTCCGTGCAAAAAAATTTTTTAACCGAGTCCTTTATTTTCTCATCCTGTTTTTTGTTTTCCGCGAGTTTGCGCGTTGCATAAAGTAAAGAGAGTTTGTTGTTGCCACTGGGGTTTAATTATGTATTTATTTTTAGCCCTTTGTCAAGCGCGTACCTTCCTTACTCGGGAAGGAGTTATATCAATTCCTGGTACATGCTTTATACACCCGTACAGTACACGCGAAACTTTGCCTTTTGTATATCTATACATTTCATATACATTTCTCTCCGTCTCTTTCTTTCCTTCTCTCTCTCTCTCTCTCTCTCTCCCTCTCTCTCTCCCCTTAAGGTTCCTTGTGCCGATGCCGAGGCAAAGTGGTGAGGCGAGGTGAGCTCTCCCGAGTAAGACTGCTAATGAATTTTCACTCTAGTCACTTTATTTGCTCGTTAGTGTCTCCGATTTTCTCCATATACGCAGACGCAAAACCCCCTCATTCTCTTCTTCTTCCGATTCCCTTCATACTTCTGACTTTCCTTCACATCATTCTCCTCGTCACGAAGCAACAGTTCGTTTGTTTATTTATAAATCATATATCTAATCTAAAGACTCGGTTAGGAGATACGAATAATTGATTACAGTCTCTTTTTCCTTTCTTCCAATTAAATGATACCATGATTATTTTACCTCCGACATCTGTTGAACCCGAAAATTAGTTCGTGCATAGGTTAATTAGGCTGTATTCGAAAACTTTGAGCGAAACATCTTCCGAGTGCGTTCCGGTATAATACACGGGACATCGTTAGATACGTCCGTAAAAATTTCTCTCCACCCTAATGTAGTCTCTGGTGAAAATGTGGTTTTAATGATTCTCTCAGGGGAGTTTAAAATGAGGACCAAAAAGTGCATCGGTCGACCCCAGATTGAATTATATGTATACTCTAATACTAGAAATGTCTCACTTTTGTTTTATTTATTCCAGATGGAAAGCGACCAGCGACGCGCGGGCAATTCCGTTACACTCGAATGAAATCGAAAAATATTTTGGGTGAGTGAAAAATCTTATCGTTATTCCAAGTTTTCATTTTCAATGTTTCACATCGGATGAAAAGCAGTTGGATAATATACACGGAGATACGACTTCGAAAATTATCACCCCTTGCAGAGTCGTTACTTGATTAACTTGCGGAGGTAATTAGTTTCTCCGAACTTCTTCCAACTGTTCTTTTGTGAAGATTTCCTCTCGTTTCCGCGTGCAGCGTCATATTACGAATGCAGTATACATATACAAATATGGCCGTTTGTGTTTTAGCGAATAATTAACAACCCCTCGGGCTTCTCACTCGATTCGCTATGATGCGTTTACAACAATTATCGATAGCCGCCTTTCTTACAATTTCGTTTTTCTATTCATTTCCTTTTTTTTCTCTCGCAGAGAGAAAGTTGTTAATTTGATAAATTAATTCGCGAATCGAGGAATGCGGTATGGCTCCGCGTTTGATCGCAATATTTTAAACCGTTGTTGTAAAAACGACAGCAAGAAAAAAATCTCTCATATTCATTGGTTATTTTCTTGTTTTTCAATGTCTTTAAATATTATTTTATCGTTGTTCTCCGGAACCACCTTCGGGGTAATGATCCAGAGCTGCTGCGTGTAATCGTTTATGAGATTTCGATAACTATATGTATATCTACGTTACACCGAAGATGAATGTGATGTACGGTGGATCAGGATCGGAGTTCCTTCGTCGCTCGACCACAAACCCAATCGAAATTCGTATCGAGACGGGGATAAAGAGCGGGAAGAAATAAAAAACTGAATAAAAAAATAAAATGAAATATCAAATAAAACGAAGACGTCCTCAATGGACGAGGATCTATAAACTGTGCGGTGTATAAGGAGGGGTATATATAACCCGTACATAAGTGCTTGTATTATATTTACCTTGTGGTTTCAATTCGATCTTATTTCAACATAAATTACCCAGGCATCGAGTCAAGCCTGTATAGATGTATAAAAAGGAAGTGCGCACTTAGAAGAGAGATACTTTTTTTTTTCTTTCTTTATTCTCTTTTTTTTTTAATGTTTCGCGTCTGTATATACCTATATATACACTCGGCGCCCGCGATTGTCACTTCGCGGAAATCACGTACCCGTAGTTTTGTTTCGTTAATATTTATTTTCTCATCTAATTCTTCGTTCCACATTTCGTGTGCGGTAGGTAAGATAAAATCTTGGGGATGCGGTTAACAACCTCTCTTTTCCTATTTCTATATTTTATACGTACATATCTAGCTATATAGGCGACGTGGCAAGGTGTTACAATAAATTTCGAAGAATATTTTATTCAAGCGGTTTCGATCGCTAGTTTTCAATTTGCCGGCCCGTATATATTTCCAACGGTAAGAGCCTCGCCCGCGCCGCTCCTCCTACACACGCTCGCGAAGCGAACCTCCACGTATACGTAGTATGAGAAAACGAAAAGAGCAGATGAGAGCGGAGGAGATACTCGCGCGGGCGAGAGCTGGTCAGAAAGATGCAATTTATCAGCTCGGTCCATCCGTCTCTGAAATATCCCCTTCCCCTCGTCCGCTGCCCCCTTCTGGCTCGCGAGATGATGAAAAAATAATAATCTCTGGGGGTCGGTCAGTTACGGAAGCGGGAGAAACGGGGAGTTTTGGGATTGGGGATTTGGGGGGGTCGAGGGTTGAGGCTCGAGGGTTGAGTGGGATTCTCCGCGAACCCCACCGCGAAACTATCTTGTCTTTGAAGGGGAAACTTTTTGAATTTAATCAAATGATGCCAACCTCCTTCCCGTAGACATTTACCCACCTCTATATACCCTTCGTACCTACATATCCATGTACGAATAAGGCTAACGGTGTGTGTTGCGGGCATAAGAATCCATATCGACGAAATATTCATTTCCAAAGGTATCGTCGATGCGGCAGAAAACTATTTACCTATATCTATAGGTAGACGCTGTTACATACGTATGAATGTAATTTCGAATCTTATTTATGAATATTGTATTTTATATCGACTGAAATTGAATCGCGCTATGCTCGAGGACAGGGAGAAGAAAAATCGACGGTTTTGACAAGCGATGATATCGAAGGATGATTCGTCCGATTTAATTTATCGTTCAGCGTTCAGTTTTTTTTTGTTTTCCGTTTCTCGGACCGCCGGACAGGTGCGTTATCGCGCTGCAGGTATCGGCCGATTGCAGTCAAACGTGGGGAGGGATTTCGGTCGACAGATGGTGTTACTTCCGGCATAGATAGATTAAAACTTTATGGGATTTGTTAATTCCATTAGACCCGTAGTGTAGCTCCTGCGAACCAGACCCCCATCACCCTCGAGCACTTCCTTCTATCCACCACCTTCGAAACTTCCCATATAGGCTTAATGGAATATGATAATTGGGCCCTGCGGTGCGCGTCCAGCTGTCGCAATAATCCGACCTATATGCTTCGTACAAACATATAGATACACATATGTTCCGGACACGCACATAACACATACGTAAATGTCTTCTCTGTAACACGTGTGTTCTATTTTTTGATTAAATTATATGAAACCAAATGGATATTACGCTATCGATTTGGGCCATACGATCACGTGCTGCAGATATTGAGAGAAATTATAGAATCCTTTGAAAATTTTCTTTGTCCCTTTCCGTTCTTTATTTTTTCTCTCTTTTTCATTTCGTAAGGAGGGTCGGAAGAAATGTTTTTTCGTACAGCGATAGTTAGGCGGCTTGTGTATAAGGTTTGGAGTTGGGCACCCCTTGACGGAGTATGTGTTACAGGGTAGGTTATTTTAATTACTGTCCAGCGGGCCTCTAAATTAAAGAGCATTGTTCCAACGGAGTCTAGGGGGGCGAAAGAGGAAGAGGAAGGGCGAGAGGGGAGAGGGGAGGGTTTTGCGTTCACCCTCTTCCTGCGCAACGGTGTTCGCTGATTTTCTCTCTGTGTTGGTCCGTAGTGTGTTTTTGGTGTAGTACAGATACGTACAGTCGTATCGTTAAACCCCTGGAACGAAACGAAACGAGACTTTGTACGATGCCATCTTTTACGGGGGGATGCCCCGAAACGCGGGGGGTTAAGCATTACGTTTGACACTAACCGGCTGACCACTGTAAATTGTTTCTAAACTGCTCCAGATTAAGCGAAACCAACCCCCTTCTTGTTTCTCTCTCTCTCTCTCTCTCTCTCTGCGTTCCTCCGCAAACTCGTATAGATATTAAACGTAATTTACGCCTTGGTAAAGAATTTTGTAATTGAACCTATACATGGACATGTACAATGCACGTATACGTACATATATACATATCTGTGGATACCTAAATGTGTAAAGAGCAAGTGCTGCTGCTGCTGCTGCTGCAGACGATGAGAGAATAGAGAGGGGTGAAAAGGATCGTTTCATTTCGTATGCTTGCCAAATAAATAGCTGCAGTTTAACCCCCACATGTGGTGTTGAATGTGGGTTTAACTTTGTATTATTTTATTATTTTATTTTTTTCTTTATCTTTTTCCTTCTTCTCGCTCAGCATATTTTTCTAGAATCGTAACGTGCAATGAGCGTTAGGGTTTTGAATAAAAAATGAGAAAACTGCCATCTGCCGTATGCAAAAACTTTAGCGAATCTCTTTTTGATTCGGTTATATACTATATATGTATTTTTCTAGCTTTTCCTTTGCCCCGCGAGAAAGTAAAGAAAAATTTGAATAAATCCCCATAATCGGACGGCCAAAGTTAGTTATATCTCTTTTTCTCCTCCTCATGTCCGGCGTTATGCGGTGTGTAACGCATTTTTAAACACTCGTTTTTGTCGGATAAAATCCTACTGGGATTCTCCGGGATTTTTCAAACGTTTCTGCCGGCCAGCTGCCGCCATGACGCCGCAAGGGGAATAAATAAATTCAACTTTACGTTTAGAATATGTAGCTAAAAATCCCTTTAGTACGGCAGCATCTTATGATTTTCCAATGGCGATTTAGTTCGCCTCTAACCGATGGAAACTTGAAAGGAAAATAAAAAGCCGAAGGATTTTCCTCACCGACCGAATCCCATCGATTGACTGACTGGGCGTCCAACTTTTATCCCCCTAAAACTTAGCGTACGTCTTGTTTTTCAATTTTCACTTACTGCCGTTACGGTACACCTTTGATTCCATCCCATCGCCATATTCTTTGTAGTTTCTTCATCTCGTTCCGAAAACAAAAACGTAGCGAGAAAAAAAAATTCACCTCCAAGACCCGCGCCGGAGATGATGAAATGGGAGAAAATCATAATAATAATATTAATAAGATCAAAATTTTTTAGACGATTACTTAATGACTTCTTTCTTATATGTATTTTGACTTTTTATAATCTACTCACGATACGGTTAGAAGTCGTGCCTCGCGTATGCGTAGGTAATTCTAACAGGGAATCGAACATTCTTATACGTTCTTTATAGCGGTTCTCGTTACTACCGATTAAGCTCGTACGTCATTTGTCAGGGTAAATTACTCGGTAAGGGAGAGAGAGCCGGTCGCTCTTACCCCATAACTCAGCGCCTGATTTATCGCTTTGCTCTCCCCCTCCCCGCCGCCATTTTCTCCCCAGAGACCGCGAATTAACCGTCTTGCGAATAACGCCCCGTGCCTACTCTTCTCTTCCTTTTTCGCCAACCCCTCGATCGTACGGACTGTTATATTTATGTGGAAAAAAATCGAAATATCTAACAAACAAGAAGAAGATTAAAACGATCGAATAACGCGATGAAAAATATTCGGCATTACCCCGGGCCCTTTTTCTCCACCGTGACCCGGTCGATCGGAGCGAGTTGGTACACTATAAACCCTCTCCCGTTACAAATCTGTTATACAGTATAGTCAACATCGTAAACGGTCAATAAAAATTTGGCGCGGGTGTTTCAACCTGTCATCAAGCTTTCGGTATAAGGTACGCCGTACGCTAGCCTCTCTGCCTCCGCTGCACGTGCCATCGATTACCGATTCGATTTATTATACGCTCTCCTCTCGATCCCCTCGCCCACCCTTTACGACGTAGTTTATGCGTATAATAGACGTTCGTCAAAACTCACTCTCAGAAATCGGACGTCGATTTGAATCGATCTTTTATTCCAGAATCATCGAGAGAAAAATGAATTAAAAGTATCATGGCAATGGTAGTTGAGGTCTTACGGTGTATTCTGTAAAGCTTTCCCGGTGATCCCTTGGAATCGTTGAGTTTCTCACTTCTCACTTCCATTTCTCTCTCTCTCTCTCTCTCTCTCTCTCTCGTCTTCTCTTCTCCCAGTTCGGAGCGGTGCGCCCCGCCTCATTCGTTAACTTAACACGATTTATCAATTAGCGTGAGAGTCCGCAATTGATAGTGATTCCGACGCGTCCTTCCCTCCCCCTAAAACCCCGACCCTCATACCCGACTCTCGCCGGAGCGTTTCCATCTTTTTCTATACGCACAGCTTCCCTGTGTGGCCCGCAGACTTTCGGCTACCGATTTCACCTCATGAATGGAGGGGCAGCGTCTCCTTTCATTGATGAAAATCAACGATTTTATCGGTAGTTCTCTTTTTTACCGATACCATATCATCGAGTTAAGCTTCCGGTGGTGCTAGTGATTTTTTATCCATTTTCTCCCCGTTTTTTTTTTTGTTTTTTTTTTCACTAGCGCGTTATCCTTGCACGGATAGTAGGAATAAGGACGACCGTGAAAAAAGTGAAAAGTTGCTCCATTGAAGCGTTATTTTTAAAAGTCTGTATCGGTGTGTGCATGTATAGAGATATATGTATATTTTTATATATACCATATGCGCATATAGAGGAACTTATCTTTCGTTACTGGAAAGCTTTCGAGTGTCCGTGGCGATAGTCGGTTAAGTGGCAGGACATGGTCTCGCCGTAGGTCTCGCACTAATTGACTTAATTCGATAAAGTACAATCTTCTCCTCTTATATTCCATCCCTATTATATACCTTCGGTATTTTTCCCCCTTTCTTTTTTCCTTTTTACTTCAGTTCCTTCTATTTTATTTCATTTTTTTCATCTTCGTTTTCATACCGCGCTCAACGTCAAAAAATTCTGACCATGTTTACGCGAGAGATGATGGGAATTCAAAGGGGCAAATTTATCGGTAATAATGAGTCGAGTCTTATTGGAATGTAATTGAAAGATAACCGGGAGAAAAACGAACGAATAGATGAAGAGAAAAGGAAAAAGGAAAAGAGAAAGTGAGCGTAGGAATCGGGCGAACAATTATTTATTTAATTATGAAACAAGCAAAGTTGTAACTGTACGCGTATAAAATGGACGTACATATAGCGACTAATAATCATCGAAATTTAAGAGTGAATAGATCGTTATTCTCGATCGAGTTGACAGTCGATTAATCTCCGGTTGTGATATAGAAATGATTTCGATGTAATTTTATCCGTTCGGTCGTCCCCCTCTCCGACAATGAGTCAGAGACGTGATATTATATAAGTAGAATTGGGAGGAGATGGTAGAAAAAAAACACAAATCTTTACAACTATCCGGGGGTGGGGAATATTTAATTGGTACAGTTTAACGACATTATATTATTACACGTATATATGGTCCTGCGGATTTCTCGGCGTTGAACGACGATTTATTTAATTGGGACTATAACACGAGATCGTAGCATTCTCATTCTTAATTCGAAGATACCTGTATGTATATGAAATGTACTTGATGGGACGCCCGCAGCGAACTACGATTAGGGACAAGAAGAGGAAGAAAAAAAAATAAAATACAAAAATGAAGATCGAGTCTTATGATTTTAATATATCCCATTTTATTTTTCATCGCAGTCTGTAATGTATACCTCGTTTTTAATATAATTATACAACCTGTTTCGTTACTTGCTCATGCTATTATAAAGTTATTATAAAATTACTCTGCAGTTTCTTATATACGGTACGAAAATAAAAAATCACCGTTTACCGAACCCCGTATGTAAGAAATTTTTTTTTATTTTTTGTTTTTTTTATCAAAAACATCAAAAGTAAAGAAATAAAAGAAAGAGAAAAGAATTTAACTAACAACAAGTAGATTGGAGTGAAAGATCTTTTTTTCTCTCTCTCTCGTTCTCTTTCTCTTTCACACACCCTTCTCACTTGGTTATTTTTATGATTATAATACGGAGGCAGAGAAGACGTTGAAACTAATTGTGAAGAGTAGCTGGTGAAATTGTGTTGGGGTGGGGTTGGGGTGGGGTGGGGGGGAAGGAATACGTCGTCGGCGTCGGGCGTCGGTGTCGGGAATACGTTGCGCGCGTTGCACCTTTGCGTGAGAAGGAGCGATATATAAAGCGGAAAGTTCCCTCAGTCTCTCGGGGGCCGAGATTAAAAGCTCTCTGTATGGCTTATAAGGTTTAATCGAATTAATAAATCACTACTCGCACGGCTAATTCTACGGCTGATATTTTTATTACGTATAGATGTACGTGTGCATGTATCCAGGTACATTGCACATATCTGCCCGTGTACATGTTTTAAGAAACAAAAAAAATGAAGAAGACGAGATCGAGGGAGGAAGGGCAGAGGGGGTGAGGGAAGAGGGGGAGGAATGCTCCGAATTCTTTCGCGTGCCTCATTTTCGATTCTTCGGGACACCGCAAAGTTGCACCCGCGTTTTTACGCAGCAGGGAAGAGTCCGCACTTCTATCTTATATACCTATACTCACATACATTCTGAATTACGCGCCCCCTGATATTAGACGTATTGCGATTTAAAATTCCCGCTGCGGGGGACTGCGTTTACCTTTTTTTTTTTTTTTCTCATTTCCCATCAGTCGGTCGGTCGATGCCCAGGATAAATTAAGTTCAGAATCTAATTGCGTAAAATTAAATGCAGTTTCGTTAGGTCAGTTTCTAATTTTATCACGTGAGTAGGTAATCGTCATGCGAGCTTGTGTATTATTATATGGTTACATAATTAATAATTACATAACGGACGAGGCAATCATCTTCTTTCTTGGCTACCAAAGTCGGATACCGCGGTATATGGATAATAATGAGGAGATATATATTTTAATACGCGTTATATGATGCGGAGGGAGAAAGGGAGGATGAGAGAAAGAGAGAGAAAGAGAGAGAGAGCAAGGGCGAAGTAGGGCCGTTGATTGCCCATTGTCCAGCTAATAAGATATTCCATCTGTCGCTCGGGAGAGCCTTAGGGATAATATTTAGAACCTAAACTCCACCGCGGCCTTGGCCAATCAACAGGCGTTTAAGAGCCATGCAGGCTGACCAATAAACGTAATAATAATAATCATGATAATGAAAAATTTACCAAATCCTCAACCCAGTTTCGGCCCAAGTTCCATATTTTCGTCAATCTATTTTCTCCGCCCATATGTGAATCGAGCAGACGATGAATAATAACCATACACATATAAAGACATACGCCATGTAAGAGCTTTTATTTTATTCCTATGTGTAATGGAATTGCTGGTGTGGAAATCTAATACCGGCTTAATTCAGCTTTCGAGATCATGTGCGACTAAATTATTTCCTTTTTCGCGTTTACTTTTTATATTCATGTATATAAAAAAACACCCGATACAACCGGTCGCATCTATCTTGGTGGTCCAGATCCTGCAGGCCTGATGCTGAAGGATCATCTCTGATTATATTCAAGAGGGTATTATAATACCATAATAAGTATAGCAAAAACTATACATATTACACGTGGCTTTTTTCTCGTGTAATATTTAGTTTATTAATGATTTAGATTGATTTTTCGTCCCTCTTTCGCGATATATTTTTTTTTTTGCTTCTTTCGAACAATTTTTACACCCCCATGGGGGTGTGAAATTTTCAGATCCTACAAATTCTTCTAGAATTTTTCTACATGAGACAAAAAATGTTTTCAAAAAAGTGGCGCACAGCTACGTGCATGTATAAGGATTGTCGGAAAAGGAATGAAATGAAAGAAGTATATAAGCGAAGTGGCGAGGACTTGGAAGAGGCAGCGTGATGAAAGGAAAAGAAAAAAGAGAAGAAAAATTGCAAGGAATAAAAAAAGGGAAATAGAGGGCGAGGGGGAATGGTGACAAATAAATATTACAGAACGCTATCACTCAATTAGCACCACAGGTCGGTGTGTCAGACCGCGGTTTATATCGCCACTCGCGCACGCGAATTCTTCGATTTATTGGACTCCCTCCCTCCCGCCCGCCCGCCTTCCTTCTCTCTCCACTCTTCTTGTTGTTTTCGTTTTTACTTCACCCTTTTTCAATCTCTTACTTTTTTCTTCACCTTCTCACCCACGCGGTATAATATATATTTTTTTGTTTTTTTTTTCTTCTTTTTCTTCTTTCATGCGTCATCGCGAACGATCTTCATTATTCGAGATCATGCGGTGTGCCGTACCATACGTACAACGCGTAGACGGGAATTCCTATTTATTTCGGTGTACATACACGTATATGTGTAACGCGAACGATGTAAATGATCACCTTTGTATATTCTCATTCTTATTCTTATTCTCATTCTTCTCCTTCGTCTTGTTATTTTTTTTTCTTCTTCTTTTTCTTCTTCTTCTTATTTCTTCATCGCTCTTTTGATGATACGGTACTCGTACAACTCCGTTTATGTACCACATGAATCCCGTATTCCTGTAGAGACATGCATACTATTATAAACTTTCCTGTGTATAAATTGTACCTACGTACGTACATATATATATATACATATCTCGAAGGAGAATAAGAGGAGAGCACTACCATCAACATTACACTCGCTATCACCATTGCCATTGCCATTGCCATTCGCCTCCCCCCCCCCCGCCCCTCGCTCCTTTCGCCATTCGCCATTCGCCATAGCCGCGCGGCAGCCACCCGGAGGAGCAGAGAGAGATGAGGAAGATGAGGAAGATGAGGAAGAGGAGGACGCGCGATGTCCGCACGAGAAAGAGCTAGTCGATTGAACATTTGAGCGTGGGTAGCGGTTCGCTCTGGCTAATGCGAATATGGTGTCAGGCGGATAGAAAGAGATACCAGATAGGGGAATCCGTGTACGACATGGATGTCGAATTAGCTTGAATTTAGGTTGCCGGAGAAATTGACAAATAGTTGGTTATTTCTCGATTATATTGCCAGATCCACTCGCTAACTCGTCCTTCGCTATTTCTTCTGTACACCCACCTAATTTACGTAGCGCACAAATATGTATATCCATCCGCAGATGACCGAATCATAATCCCGCAGACTGTAGAAGAATATCCAACCGATGCAACTTCGAAGCGTAATATTACGTATTCAAAATAAATCTAGAGAGAGAGGGAAAGAAAAAAAGAATAGTTCTTTTCAAACTTTGATTCCGAGTCGCGAATGAGTGGTCAAGTTTCTATATATCTATAACGTTGCGTTGCCCGCACATCATCATCTTTATTTTCCCCCCGTAAAAATTTCAATATTCGGACAATGCACGGCGGGTAATACATCAAAATTTTATCCAAACATATCTCGCGTCAAAAGTCTGCCAAGATTTTTTGAAGATAATTTACATCGATTCAAATACGTATACGAATACAACCGATGTATAACATCGGCTATGAGAATTCTACAGGATTTCCCATAAACATACATTTATATACGGCAGACACTGACCGTCGAAATGCACGTACCCTATAGCTCCGATGGTTATCACAGTAACAAGTACCTAAGCCCAATTCCCTCCAGTATTCCCGATTCTGAGGGTTGGAATGAGTAGGGACGAAAGAGGCGGGTCCTTTCTTCACCGAACAGATCTCTCCTCCTTGCAGCACAGCAACAGCAGCAGCAGCAGCAGCAGCAGCAGAGCTTGCAAGCTTTCGAGAGTGTTTTAGTTCAGTTGTGCTGCGAAGGGGTTAAGGGGGTTTTGCGAAAGTCTGATTAAACTAATACCGCATGCTTTCACCACACTTTACGAGATAGCCAGCGTTATACCAGCGTTCGAATTACTCGCACGCAGATACATAGGGCCGGTTCTCAGCTGGGAATTGCGAAAATCCTGTCCATACTCATTTTCATAGTCGATCAACGGTGCGTTATCAACTTACAATTAGTTTTAACTTCTTTGCTTGGAATCAAAAAATAACGGGCAAAATTCAAAGCGAAGTTATTCACAACATTTTCTATGTTATGTTTGATTTAGTCAGTCACTTATTCAAATCTACCTTTTTTTTTCATTCAAACTAACGATGGGAAAAGTTGAAGACTACTTACAATTAGTCAGTTGAGTCGAGTTCCTCGTCTATGGTACTACATACTCTATGGATAATATCGTCCATTCCATCGACTTGTATCCTTTTTTATTTAGCGAGGTGATTTTTCGCAATTTCTTGAGAACCGGTCACACATTTTTACCGATGCTTTACAGAATTGCTTCTCTGGATTACAAGGAAATAAGAAACTCGTTCATGGACGACTACGAGATTCCTTACGTCTCGTATAACATAACCTACTAATATCATAGGGTGCATAGGAAATATTCCAAGCGTTAGTTCTCGATTTTTCAGGATACTTGAACAAATAAATTTTTATAGTTTTTTTCTTCTACATTATCGTTCTTCGTTGTATATTTTTCCTCGCGTACCGACGTACAGTCAATGTGGAACGTTTTGCTTTAGAGGAGTGATTTCAGGGGGTTGCGTGAAATTGAGGTGCGGGATATATATAACGTGCATGTATTCATATATACAGGCTGCGGTCGTAGACCAATTAGTTGCCCGATGATTGGCGCGTGTTAACCGAAACGTTGACGTCGCTGTGTGCTACGTTTTACTCTATACTCTCCACTCCTCTCTCTTTCTCTCTCTCTCTCTCTCTCTCGACCTGCAACAGCGGAATATAGTGCGTGCATATATATACGAATAACACACAGGTATATAGGCTGTAGGCGACTAATGGAATTGATTAAAATGTGTTCGATCAACTAGACCGAGAGAGGGGATGAAAGTAGGAAAGACCCGCTAGAGGGCGGGAGGGAGGGCGGATAACCTAACCCCACATTTTATCCCGCATCTATCACCCCCATGAATAAACCCCCTACACTAAACCGCGACTCGCGGTGTCTTTGTCAATTAATTTAAACCGTTGTAACCCCCCTCGTTCATTTCCCCATACATTTACCACACAGAAATACATCGTTCAAAATTTAATAGTATACGTGCGTACATAGAAATATAATCTCGGCACGAAAATTATGCAATGCAATAAATATCTAGTAAAATTTACATTTATATATGGTTCGATTTTCTTAACGCTCGATTGAACGACAAGAATCTTGTATCCATGTACTCTATGTGTATCTTATAAGATGCATATATGGGATAATCTGCATCAGGTTTAGATCGTCCGAGGGGTGTTCAGAAAAAGCGTAGGAGTAGGGAGGACGAGACAGGACAGGACTGGACAGTTGTAAGTTGGACCAGTTCATTAGTGCAATTCTTGAGGTTCGAAGACATCTATTTTCTCCCCCCCCCCCCCCCCCCATCCTAATTGCAGCCGAGTAAAACAGAAAAAAAGAAAAATTATTTATTTATCGCATATTACCCTATATACATTCGTGTGTAATAATTCTCATGCGCTTGACACTTGAAAAAAAAATGACGCGATGTAATTTTTTTATAGTTTCTAATAGCGCGGAGGAGCTGCAGGGGGATTTTATAATCGGTATATGGCATCGGTCTAATTAACGGTGCCGCTTGACTCTAATCTATAGTTAATTTATTGACATCGCGATTCCGAATCGGAGAGAGACGAAATTATACGGAGAATGAAAGAGACGATCGGGTGACCCGACCACAGAGTCACTTACGGTGATCTTGTAAGATACCGCACATATAATATGCGCGTCTATAATGTACCCAATTCGTAACTTGCGGTTTTCTTATCTAGCTTTTAGTGTGTACAAGTATATTGAGTGGGTTTTAATAATCTAGCGCAGATGATCGTCGTTTGACAGCGGAATTTTCTATTAATTAATTCGAATTAATTAGACTGGTTTGAAATTTCTTTATTTTTCATCCGTCTTTTTTTTCTTCTACTTATCTCTGTTTGAACAACAAACATAATATCATACCAGGCTTTACCTGCGTATATATTCTCACCTTTTGAAAGAGTCCGGTAATTGAGACTTCAGATTTGAGATAAATTAATCCCATATTATTACGCCTGTTTGATCGTTAATTTAATTCTATATTTATTCATTCGTTATTATTTTATTTACGCTTTGTTTATTTTTCGTTTTATTTTTTGTTTTTTTTTTCAAATACTCTCGATGATATGTATTAATTCGTTACACGTACTTGAACAATTTCAGCCATCCATGGCTTTTGAGCGATAGAGGGGTCAGATTAAACGGGAGAGGTTAGGTTGGACTATTAAAATTTTTCTTTCGGTTATAAACACCGGACGCCGTATAATAACGTAATTAATAATATCGCGAGACAATGAAACGGGCTTTTTAACCCGAACGAATATATTACATAACCAGTCAGGTTGTAGTTTAACTCTTTTATACGACTCTGGAGTTAAGGCGAGCAATTTAATCTGAAATATTGTTGTTCGTATGCGCATGTGTGTGTGTGTGTATTTTTTATAATTTCGAACGTGGTGTGTAGTGCTTATAAGGTGAGTTGGGCAATGTATAATAAGGTAGATACATGTAGAAACATAGCTCCTTTAAATTTCAAAGTATCATTGTGTACTCGAGAGAACCGTTTTGATGGGTATCACTGTACAACATAAGTATATACACGTATATACGGTGAGCATAATATATATAAGTTTAATTACGAGAAAATACGGACCTCATCAGTCAGCCGTACCCAAAACCGGCGTGCTTTGCTTTGCTTTTCTTTACTTTGCTTTGCTTCGCGTTGCTTTGCTTTGCTCGCATGCATTGCATGGTTGTGAAATTTTTAGTTTCAACCATTCCTTTTTCAGAACAGATTCATATCTAAAGTGGTCCCTGATGCCGCCTCTGCTGCTGCAACTTGTTATGTGTTGTGCAGTGTTGCCTCTCTTACGTTTTACTCGTTCTTGTTTGACCACCCTATACTGTTATATGGGTATATTCCTGAATAATATTCGCATTTCGCTTCATACACGTGTAGGTAGATATATATAAAGTTATACATATACACCTGTACTTGTATCAAACCCCAAAAAACAAAACGAAAAAAAAAGCGTTAACAAACAAATAAATTAGAATCGAGAATTAGTTCTATAACTGTTTTTCCGCTAATATATAATTCTTACTTTTTCTAAATTTCATTATCGTCGATACAGTTTCACCTACATACTTCGAAGATGATGTGAGAAGATTAATTGGAAGAAGAAAAAATTAACGAACGCAGTTTTTACTTTCTTGCAGGTCAGAAAGAGAAAGAAAAAAAAAAAACGATTAAAAGAAAGAAAAAATTTTAAGCACGTCGGTTAATGAGGTTAATGTACCATGCATATATATGTGTATAATATACATGTATATACAGGTAAATTTATGACTAGATTAAAGTTAATCTACGGAAACTGGTCTACGGAACGCGACGTTGTCGCGGTTAAAAAAGTTGGAGCTTGTTTTAGCGTGAGAAAATTGTTGACTTCCGGTCAGAACAAATATATATATTTACAATAGATATACATACCGCGTTATCTTCTGGAATACTCATACGGGTCGTGAAGATCTTTTTTTTTTTTTTATAAATACGTTTCGTTGTGTATAAAAAATGACGCAACGTCAGATCTAACAATAAATATCATTCGTTCGAGGTAATTTTTAGTCGCAATCATAGCGCTGTGATACGGAAGTTCTTGATCGTGTTTCGACGATTTTAATCTCGTTCTTTTAGTCGCTTTGTTTATTTATTTATTATATATTTCATTTTTTTCTAGCTACCGATTGTCAGATTCAAAAAGGTGAACTTGGTCGCAGGCTCTATGTGATCCTTGTCGAAATCGTCTTTCGATTTTCTATATACGCTGCGTTGGGCTTTCTCAAGAAGTCAGCGGCGCATTTTATGTACATAAGTTGGTACATACGTATGCGTTACGTATTTACAATCTTATATATAAACTTTATATCTTACATACAAACCTATACCTACTCTTCGGTTTTTAAAAATGTTTTTTTTTCCTTTTTTCTCTGCGCGGATTTACATTATTTATGAACTGGTTTCTCGCGATGTGAAATAAAAATCGCCGTCTGTGGTCCACGACCTTCTGCTTCTCAGCTGACCACGCCATCTATGTGATATCGCTATGGATACACGTGAACTCCCCTCAACGAAAAGGAATTATAAAGTGTCGAAGCGAACGTTGCACTCGTGCATATCACGTCAAATTTTTGCTAGTATAAAATCCGGAGCTTTTTCTTTGTTTTTTCCTTCTCCTTTTCCTTTTCACTTCATTTTGTTTCATTTTATCTTCCTCTCATTTCATATTCACTTTAAGCTATGCCGATGCTTATTCTGAGATGGGCTGGATTTATATCGAGATACGAAGGTTATTCTCACGCTCGATCTTACCACCCGTGGTATATATGTATCTGTATACCCATATATTTTCTGTATATCTATATAACGTCGTCAATTAGCTAATTCGCCAATTAGCCGCGGTGTTTGCCGGAGATTAATTAAGTCAGATTATAGCAAATACCGAGTATTGAAAAAATAAAAGAAATTTATTTTGCACTCTGTTCTGTCACCGGAAGTAAAATCAGCGTTTTATTTAGAGCAATCGAGGCGAAGCAGCCATAATCAGTGAAGTAAATTACAGACGTATATTTTTCTTTCTCGCCATCTTTCAAGAAATAAAATCCCACGGGTTCTTTGAATTTCGAAAAATCGTTTCCACGAAGTATTTATACAGATCTTTGATTAATTAATTAATTAGAAATTTGGATACGAGGATTATTCGAAAATCATTAGGGATACCAGTTTTTATTTTTATTTACTTTTTCATTTTACTTTACGAGTTGAACAAACGTACATCAGAAACTCTGGTCATTTCTGTAACTCTGGCAATTTACATCCATATATCCACGCGAAGTTATGGTTTTACGGAGAAATCCATTAAAAATATTACCCAAAGATCGTATTTCATTTCTATACTCCAACCGTCAAACTGCAGTTAGTTCATCGCATCCTTGAATTCCTCCTCTTTCATTTGCTTCTTTTTTTTTTCTTTTTTTTTTCAACCACGTCTCGTTCACCTCCTGATTTAACTCGCTCCGCTTCAACTTTGTCATTGCAGATAAGTAAAAATATCTCCGATGAAATTATGTTCTTCGATCATTTCCTTTGAATTCTTTAATTCCGCATCGTAAAGATTATCAATTCACATTTGATTTACAAAATGACACATACGTCGGCATGCTATCTACAAAATTGATCGAGGTATCGCCAATTTATTGCTCCAAAAAGTAATGAAATAAGGATATCTCGATGAGATTTATTTCTAGCTTAATTTACTCGACGATTTCGTGTTCCTGAGGTCAAAATACATTGGAAAAGTGTGCAGCGATCGATTTTGAAAATACTTCATTTTTTACCCCAAAATCGAAAAAATCCAAAGGGGTATACCTTAGATTTTTGTCGATTTTGGGGCCAAAAATGAAGTATTTTTTAAATTGATCGTAGGACACTTTTCTTACGTATTTTGACCTCAGGAACACGAATCCGTTAACTAAATCAAGCTACGAATTAATCCCACCGAGATATCTCAATTTTTTCACTCCGAAACACGATAAATTGGCGATAACTCTATCAATTCTATAGATAGACCGATTTGGCTTTTGGATTCGTATTCCTGAGGTCAAAATACGTAGGAAAAGTGTCATACGATCAATTTTTAAAATTCTTCATTTTTGACCCCAAAATCGCAAAAAATCTAAGGTATACCCCTTTGGATTTTTTCGATTTTGGGGCCAAAAATGAAGTATTTTTAAAATCGATCGTATGACGCTTTTCTGACGTATTTTGACCTGAGAAACACGAATCCGTTGAGTAAATTGAGCTACGAATTAATCCCATCGAGATATCGCAATTTTTTCATTTTTTAGAACGATAAATTGGCGATAACTTTTCCAATTTCATAGATAGGTCAATTTGGCTTTCGGATTCGAATTCCTGAGCTCAAAATACATAAGAATATCATAGCAAACTCGAAAAAAAAAAATGTTGATTTTTGACCCCAAAATCGACAAAAATCTAAGGTATACCCCTTTGGATTTTTTCGATTTTTGGGCCAAAAATGAAGTATTTTTAAAATTGATTGTAGGACACTTTTCTTATGTATTTTGACCTCAGAAACAGGAATCCGTTGAGTAAATTGAGCTACAAATTAATCCCATCGAGATATCGCAATTTTTCTGCCCCGAAAAGCGAAAAATTGACGATAAATCGATCAATTTTATAGATAGATTAATTTGGCTTTCATATTCGAATTCCTGAGGTCAAAATACGTAAGAAAAGTGTCATACGATCAATTTTAAAAATTCTTCATTTTTGAGCCCAAAATCGAGAAAAATCTAAGGTATACCCCTTTGGATTTTTTCGATTTTTGGACCAAAAATAAAGTATTTTTAAAATTTATTGTGGGACATTTTTTTATCGTATTTTGACCTCAGGAACACGAATCCACGAGCTAAATTGATCTATTTATAAAATTGATCGAGGCATCGCCAATTTATCGTTCTAAAAAGAGACAAAATAAGGATATCTCGATGGGATTTATTCCTACTATATATAAAATGCACATTCTTGATCTCCACATTACTTCATTTCATAATATTTGAGAAAAAAAAAATAAAAAAATAAAAACTGAAGAAATGCACTGATATTTTATTTCACATTCACAACGGATGCTCGGTTGCTGTTTATTTTCGGTTTATGCCGCATGTTGCTATAGCTGAACATAAACTGAGAAAACGGACAGTCTGGGAACCAAGAAGAACGTGGTCAACCTGCAGCCTCCAGCTAACTCAACCCACCCCCCAAAGGTATTGTTATGTAGAATACGCGCGTTCGAACATTTTTCCAAGAATTCGAAGCTCTTTTTTTACCTTACCGCTGTTCATCTTGATTTTGTAGTCGTACTTATGCAGTGCAGACTACACTCCTTCTTATCTGACCATGACGTAACGACGTACGTGTACCTTTGCTGTTTCTTTTTCCCCCCCAAATTTATGTCATATTTTTAATCATGGCCGATGCAAGGAAAATTCGAGGGCAAAGAATTTTGCAGATTTATAGAATGAGGGTGAAAAAAAAATTCCGATTTTAAGTCGTGAATTTTCAAAGCTTTTTTTTTTTTTTCTCTCTATTCTTCGATGAAACCAGAAGAATTGTCAGCTTACGCATTGTTTTTGAATATAAAAAAGAATTCTCAGATGTTTCGACCTCCGATTGATTCGACACTGATTTTTAATCTCGTGTCCCAACTGCGCGGCTTCGAATTTTATGTGACTAATATTTTTGTCGAAAGAAAACAACAAAAAAATAGAAGAAATTATTACATCGGTCGGGTAATTGTTATAAAAATTCTTCGACGATTTATTACGCATACATATGTATTTTTGCGAGGTCGTTTAGACGGTTCGAGTACCTTTTTGCGTATTCTCCACGTTCTCTTCGAGTTCCTTTCCCTTTCCTTTGCCTTTTTCCTCCCCTCCCCTCCCCTCTCCCTTAACCCTCATACCTACATAGCTGCTATAGCTGTTGGGTTAGTTTTCACGCGGGTTAAGCAAGTAATATGAGCTGCCACTCAAGAGCCGACCTGTATTACCGGGCGAGTAATTATACCAGCCCTCACATAGACTTCTCTTTCCTCCCTCTTTTTCCTTTCCCAACCCCCTTCGTTCTTCCTTTAGCCGCAGCCAAGCACTATGTATAAATATATATACATATATATATTTACATGTCCGCATAGGTATATTGCACGTATATAAACGTGCCGCACACAATGGAAACACTACAAAATGTATAACAAAACGCGCGAACGTTTTCCACGCCGATATAGTTTTTTTCTATACGAGCCCGAATTCGGATTATTTTTTTTTTTCTTCCACCTCCGGAGAGAAAGTAGAGAAGTAAGATTCGATCGAAATTTTGTTGAAAAATATAATTTTATTTCATCATATTTGAATTATACACACGTGTTAGTTATCGCGTACCCGTTTTATATAGTAAGTAAAGTAATATGATAAGGACACTTATTTATGTGTACGTACGATATTCGCAAACTAAACGTATATATATAATATGAGAACGCATATTTTTTACCCCTGCAAAGCTAACTTTATTCTTCTTCTTCTTCTTCTTATTTGCGAGATAAGCGCGAGAATTCTTCTTCTGCACCTACTCCCGATACTCTCAGCTCGCTCGAGGGCGTGAATTCTTACTTTATCTTATCCGCACTTCTATACGAGTACACTTATACCTGTACATGTGCATATAGAAACATCGGCACGTTCATATAACGTGTAAAGTAATTTCGAATCATCTATGTCGATTTAAAATTGAAAATTTATAAACGAGGGACGGTCCCAAGGATTACTTTAGTTTGAGCGGAAAATCTTCTCCCTCCCTCTCCCTGCCGCCTTTTTTTTTTATATAATCCCCTTTTACGTACATTACCCGTTTATTCCCACGGTTTACTGAAATTAGATGATTTTCCTCCCGCGACGCCGTATCTTCACCGAATTTATCCAAGGTACTATTGCAAGGGTCAACCTAATTTACCGAGCCGGTTGGAATTTCATCGAGAATTGCTTATTAGTCGGTATATATGAAATTCAGCTGTCCGTAATCCTCCGTACCCTCTGACTCTCCCTGATTTTCGACTTCTTTTTTTCCTCCACTTTTGCGGGATTAGAAAATTGCACACAGCAACGATGAATCGTTAAACCTCGTAAACTATTACACATAACTACGCGTATAATATAAATTCTTCTCGAGATAAATCGAGGATAGTTCTCATCAACGACGATAGGATGGAACAGGGAACGGGAGGATGAGAGAGGAATAGGTTATCTTAGATTGAACCAGGCCCAATTACTGCCGTTATTAATTAATCCCTCCCTCCCTTTCTACCTCAACCTCGCGGTGCTCTCGCGTCTCTCTATTCGAGATAGCTAATCTGCTTCCCCTATACGTATACGTACTAGTTATACACCAGTCGCGTACAGTCCTAGTTATTCTCTCGGTTGCAGGAACAATAAGCAAATTCAAATCGATACATTCGGCAGGACTTGGCTGGATGACAATTTTAAAGATACTCGCCGGTATCTTACGCGGCGTACATTAATTATCCGAGGACTCCGAGATGATTCTTTGCAGTGTAAAACACGGCGGTCGGTTTCCAGAGGTATAATTTCCGGCTTGACTGCTCGGATAATCGAATTTAATGAAATCTTGATCGCGGCGAAGCAACAGGCTGCCAGACCAGAATAAACCAGACGCTGCTGCCGCTGCCGCTGCTGATGCTGATGCCGATGGTGGTGGTAGTAGTAATGGTGGTACCTGGTGGTGGTGGTGGCGGCGGTGGTGGTGGTGGTGGTGGTCGTGGTGCGCTCGAAAGCAGCGATCCGAACGACGTCGAGCACCGAGAGGAACCTACTCTTGACCTCTACGCGCAGAGTCAACGTCGGCCCCACGCCCCCGATGTTGCCCCTTGTACAATCGACGTGAAAAAAACTTTCATTCATTTCTTGTTTATAAATTTCCCCGCCTTCGCCGTCTTTTCTTCTTCTTCTTTCCACTTATTTTTCATTCGCTCGATTCCCGACTCCAAAAATCTCACGGTTCATAACCGTGCAGCGACCGACCCGGTCGTGGTTTTTACCCGTTATCGTTTCGGATAAAGTTCCAACGATTGATAGAAAACACTGTAAATATCATTTGAACAGTTTTATTATCCGCACACGTCCCTGCAGGGGATTAGATCTTCTCGGATCTGGCGATGAAACGGGGAATCGGAGAGGAGCGAGCGAGAGGGGGAGAGTCGAGACGTTTTTTGCGTGTACCCGGGATGATTGGTGTTTTTGCCTAAAGACGGGATCGGGCCCGTTCCTAAGGTATATGGTCTTGCACGGTGCCAGTCAATTATGTCTTAACAATGGGGTTACGTTTCAATTACGTCAGAGACGACGACGCTCTCAGTTTGTTACCGATGAGCTGCGATGCTGATGCCGGTGGCTATCTTCTCGCCGTTAATCTTCGCTTCAGCTTTGTGTGTGTTTTTTTTTTTTTTTTTTTCATTTCATTTAATTTCATTTCTTTATTTTCATTTTTCTCTACGTTTTTGCTTTTACTCGTGTATATGATACATTTGGTGAGAAAATGTCGAACGGAATTTTTGTCAACTTTTTCTTATAATTCGCGGGAAGATCCGCGTCTCGGATGTGAATTTCTTTGATCAATCGATAATTCCTACTTCTATGAACGAAGGGAAGTACAAAAAAAATTGAGCTCACGATCTGGACCAGGTGTCAATTTTCCGTTGTTGACTCGCACGAGTTTTCGTCTTTATTTCAGAGGATAATGAAAAATAAAAGAAAGGAGGCTGAAGAGAAGGAAAAGAAAAAAAAAAAAATTAGAATGATGGCAAGAAACGATGCATTCTTCGGAGGACCATCTTCTTTTTCTTCTTCTTTCCCCCTTCTTGTTCTTCTTTTTCTTCTTCTTTGCGTCACTAAACTGAAACTTTAGGAGGCTTTGAAGAGGGGCCTATGCCAATAGCGTGGTGGTGGTGCCGCTGCTGCTTTTCGACTCTTCTCGCATTCCTATACCGAGAGTCTCGGTTAAGCCGCATAGTGAGAGAGAGCTGAAAGAGGTGATACCGAAGATGGTGCGGTCGCAATCCCTTGGGGCGGAGGAGTTCGCGACAAAGGACATTCTAGAAAAGGGAAGGGAGCAGGGGGGACACATTCTCTCTTCACTTTCCTTCTCACTCACACCGTACCCCATTTTCTCATATTAGTTTCACTTATTTACACCTGACCGCGGAATCGATTCGATCAATTTTATTACACTTCTCGATATCGATGCTCTCCGCGTTCAGCTGTTTTATTCTTCTTCTCATTCCCTTCTCGTCGATCACCCCGTACAGATTTTTGGGTCCGGATAGAAAAAGGAGTGAGACAGAAACAGAGGGGAATCGGAGTCTGGTTATTATTGTAATGGTTTCGAGGATCCCCCCCGCTGCCAGGAACATATTCTACTTGGTTAAAGGTAAATTAAGGGTGGACCTTTATTTCCTTAAAATATTAAATCATCGTGGTGGTGTCACAGCGGGCTGCCGAGTCCCGAGGCCCCGATCGGAGGCAGAGGAGGGAACCCGGCCCGAACGGACCTCGGAACCTCAGAACTGCAGGAATGGGACTCATGATGGGACGGAGAAGGAATTAAAATTCATTGGTCCCAAAAACCCGTGTCACCGGTCAAGTGCCACTCGTAAATACCTGACCGCGACCCCCTCCCCTTTTCCTCCCTCGCAGCGCAGCTTTTTTTTCCCTTCCTTTTCCTCATCATGTTTTTCCCCCTCCAATCTCTCCGCTGGTGATACTTTGAAATTCATATTATTACATTATTTATAACGTCTGTTTTGTTCCGAATCCCTCGATCACGTCGTCTTCGTTTCTGGATTTATTTTTATATGAAAATTTCTCCATCTATAATAACCTTGTGAGGGTGATATTCGAAGTTGGCATTTGTTTCGTCTACAGATCTAGGGGGTTGATAAGATCTTCTGTTTTAAGGTGCGCACCGCGACGCATCGTTGAGATAATAATCGCTGAGAACGTTATACGTCCGTGGTCTCTCTTCTTTCTTCGTGAAACGCACGCTCGCTTTCTATCTATACATATACGTACGTACACGATGTATAGATATGCGAGAAACGCGCACACGTTCGACCCAGTAGTAGGTCTCGTTTTAACTTTGCGTTCTTTGCAGAGATTTTCATCTCTTTTCTAAGAATCGCCGGACAAAACAAACGAGAAACTAAACCGACGACGTTTCTCTACTCCACTAAACTGCTCTGCTCTCCGGGACAACTGACCAAGAATCGTAATGAATCGACTACGACTCTACTAACGTAGACCGCATTTTCAGAACTCCATCTTCTCGGCTTTTTTTCTTGAACTTTGTCTTTTTGTTTTTTTCTTTTCCTCTCTCTCAATCGACCCTTCACTAAAATATACAAGGGTCATCTCTCTTACCTTTTTATTCTAGGCGACTCGCGGCACGCCGTAAGTTTTTCTCTAGCGCGCGGTACGGGGCGGTATTATCGTTTAAAAATCGGGATCGATTTTTGAGGATCCGAGTCTCGATCGATCCCGTTGACGCTATCGTGCGTCGCATCCGCCCACGCGTTTAAATGCCGTCTATTCAGTTGCGCCGACTCTGTACTTTGCATAGGAACATTGTGTTTGAGGGATTTAGTAATGCGCACGGTGCATAGCTGCTTACGGGTTCCGAAGAAGCCAATTGTTCGGTAATGACAGCATTGTGTCGGTTTGACATCTTCGATATGTATGTTGTTTTTTTTTGTTTTCTCTCTCTTTTCTTTTTTCATCTTATCTCCTTTCTATTTAACAACCATATACGAGCTGCAACTATGAAATGGGGAATGGGCGTATAGAAAGCGAACCGTTGACAGACATTTGCATCTGAATGAAGTCTACATTAATAATCCGGGAGATTATTTTTTTATTTTCTTATTATAATGTAGCGTTTTCTTTCTAGTCTTATGCTGACATCGGTTTTTTGCCTCATTACCATTCCTAGCATTATACTTGCTTTATTATTATAATTTTCAAAAAGTCCTTCTCTTCCAGATAGACGATTCTTTTGAAATAGGAAATCCCGACTATACTATACCATACTATGGTATGACTGCAATTTATTTCGTTTTAGTATTTTCCTAAGTTCTCCGAGCGGTTAAATAAACTCGATTATTTTTATTCATTTATTTGATTCTTCACTTTTTTTTTCAATTCTATTTTTTTTTGGTCTACTTTACACAGCAATCCGCGGAGCGTGAGAGAAAAAGTGGTCGAGCATAGCAGAGATCATCTGGGTACATCAACGACTCGCTGTGTTTGATCTAGTGTTTAAAATTAGAGGTCACCTTTTTGCCTCGCTATTCCTAGATCGATAGAAACTTTGTTAGATTCACTTCTTTTTATACACACACAGAATATACAGGGTTATACATCTTATGGACATACCGGTGGTCCGTGTATAAATACATTGCTGCTTTTTATTTCCGTTCGATTATTATGGAAGAACGAATTCAGAGAAAAATTAACTTTGGAACAGCTCGTACAATTTATCGATGCAAAAAGTGTTTTTTTTTCTTTTTTTCGATTCGTATCGATGTTAGTTTTATATATTTTTTTTTCTCAAATTTGCCGTAGATATCGGCACTTGCTGTGTTATTATTTATTTTTTTCTAAAAATATTTTCGGCTCATTTGTTTCGTCGTTCCTGCATTATAACTATGGTACAAGCTTCGAAGTGGTATACGAGAGAGAGACAATCGTTGCATGGCCGACCTCCTTCTCCTCCTCCTCCTCGTTCTTTTTCCCTTCTTTCTTCGCTCTCCTCTCTTCTCTTCTCTACTCTTCTCTTCTCTTCTCTCGAGAATAGTTCTTTGTTGAGAATTGATGACCCTCCAAAGAATCGGGCGGCCCGCCTCGACGGGCCTGTCAAATCGAATTCCGGCGGTGCACATCTAAGCGCACGAGTCTAATTCGATTAATAAACCGAATAGTTTTCAACCACTATACGCTCTCTCATCTTAACCTGAATAAAAAGAATATGTATATCCGTACGCGCGTGTATGCGGCTATGATATATTTTCAAATCATCCCCCGCTCGAAGATTTTCAACATCGGACTCGAGGTTTTTATTTCTCGTTATAAATAAATGAACTTCATTTAATTGATAATGATTGCAATTTAGGAGGTTTTTACGGAATGACTAATCTTCGTTTCATATGGACGGTCGGCTGTATAGGTTTTGTGTCGGACATTGTGCGGGACACAAAGGGGAATGAAGGAAGGGGGGGGGAGGGTAGAGGAGTGATCACGATGATAATTTTTTTGCGCGTCAAGGATTCACTCCCGAGACTAAAGACTAACTAGAGATCGGAGGAATGCCGGCAGCTCCTCTTCTGGATCGTCGTGTTCTTCTTCTTCTTCTTCTTCTTCGTATCTTATATTCCTCTTTCCTCGTCTCCTTTGCTCACCATAGTGGATTAAACCCTTTGACTTATTATGTACCGAACGATGCGATGGCATCACGTGATCAATCACAAAAACACACAAGGGAACAATTGCGCCTAATACGATAGACAGAGATAAAGAAAACGAGGGAATAAAGAAAGAAATAAAGAAAGCAAAAGTGGATGAAATGAAAACGACGAGAAAAAAAAAAACAGCAGAGATACAAGAATCAAAATAAAATATAATAACAATATGTGTATAAATGAAATAATACAAAGATAGGGGAAATAAAAACATGGAAAAAACATCGACTCCGTGGACCGATGGAGAAAGAGAAAAAGAGAGAGAGAGAGAGAGATGCTCTGTAGCGGAGCACGCAGAAGAGGAAGAAGATGAGGAGTATAAGGAGGAGGGCCACCCGTTGAGAGTAAGGAATGTGGAACTGGACCGCAGCGTCGTCGTTCCTACTCGGAGAGTTTGAGAAGGAAAAAATTTTCTTCAAAGATTTCGACGCACACGTGAAGAGGAGATAGATGTGTAAATCTCACGCGTGCATATCGTACGAAGCAGGTACTAGGCGTGGGTGTAAGTTTTCGTCCTCTACGACGTTTATGCCGCGAGATAAAAGAGCCCTGCATGAAAATCGGGCGTGTGTGCGATACACCTACGATATACACGAGGCCACCATACCATTGTAATCTCGTGTGTTCAACGTCTACGTGATCCCGGTGTTCGGGCTTCTCGAACACCTGGGCAGAGGAGCTTAGCCTGGTCATTGTGCGGAGACAAATATGAGTTAATACGTCATCCAGCCTATTCAGCCCCCAGGGGAATTAGGCGGCGTGTAAGCGTCTTTTAATTGGTTCTCCCTCCCATTTCGTTCCTTTTGCCTCAGCTCCTTCACTCACACTTTTCTCGTACCGTACGTGTACACCGTTAAACTTTTGAATACTCAAATTAAGCTTCGCCACTCGCAAAAGTGTCGAAACTAAGAAATTTAACAAAAACAACAAAAAAACACAAAATAGTATAATAAATTTAAACCGCAAATTTTGACGCGTTGTTTTTTTTTTTCTTTTTGTCAGGGACGTAGAACGTTGGGAAACCAGGAGAAATATTTCTCTATGTATCCATACGTATTATACGGTTAAAGGATGCTGTCCCGCCTTTTAGTCCCTAATATTCGAAATTATAATTCTCGATTATTCAAACTGCTCTGGCAAGCCCTTCGGAGTCAAGGGAACACGCGGTGATTCAAATTTATGCAAAAATTCAGGCAACGCAAAATCTCGTGTCTTATTAATATGGATCAATTTAGAGCTTCTCCATCCCTCTTAATTTCATCCCCTCTATATTACTCCTATCTCTGCTGTATTTTATCAAGGGGTGAAATTCCGCTCGTCAATTTGTCGGTACGGGTCGATAGGGGGGGAGTGCGGGGAGGGGAGGTAGTAAACGAAATTCCTATAAATTTTCCAAATTTATTGTAAACGTATATAGAATTTTATTTCTGTTACAGAAAATGACTCCTGAGGAATTCGACGAGGACAACTTTGACTTGGAGGATTGCGGATAATACAGGTGAGCCTGTGCGATGAGTTAATTTTTAAAAAATGCAAGAAAGGCAGTAATAAAAGTTGAACACAAATATCATCCGCGCCACGTGTAAGCTACGTGTACACGTATATACCGGGCGGAAAAAGGATGCAAAGTAAATGCTTTCGCGTGCAGTCAAAAAATCAGTATTCCCAGGAGGTGATCTATCTAGCCGGGAACTGAGGTGACAATACCGTCCAAATGATGACCGCCAACCTCTGACCCCGCACTGGTCTAGCGAAGGGCGCGAGCTACCTGGAAGATTTTATAGTCCAAACAATTTCTATTCGAAAACTTCGGACTCCCGTATTCCTTAGAGCCGTGTAAAATTTCTCACCCCTTCGTTCGGCGACTCACCGATTCTCGTACGTAATTTCAGTGGCGTGATTGATATTCCGAATAATTTTTCCTGAAAGCGGAAACTCGACCGTGCGAATATACATTCCATTGATCAAATTCTATGGCAGTTCTTACACTTCTCCGAGCGAGTGAGTATCGGGAGTCGCTGCACTAGCTACGTATCTGCGGAACATTTTACGCTACGCAAATGAAGAATTGTCAGTCAAATACGGGCTCTCTACTGGGTTCCGTAGAACGCGGCGAAAGGGAGAGAATATGAATAGAAGTGTAATGCTGGTTCTGCAGCAATTCGATTGTTGGAACCATTCCCGGAGCTTTCGAACTCATCGGCCACGGGCACCTTATTCGATGCGCCAAATTAACTTCGATGTATTCGCAACGTCGTTGTCGAAGAAATTGGACGAGCTTTGCCTTGACCTAAATAAATGAAATTTCGAAATCTTACAGAGTATACTACTTTATCATCGCAGCTACGTATATATATAAGTATGCGATGGAAGTTGCAAAAATTCAAATCGCACAAATTTCTCGAATTAATTTTTTTTACAACACGTACCGCAGGTACACATATCGTTTCTCCATGGGTTAGTGGTATAGAACGAAGAATAGTAATAATGGTAGTAATAATAATAATAATAATAATTACAATAAAATGATTTACGGATCGATGAATGTTGCGAAATGTTATATATGGATGTAATGTTATATCGAAAGGCATCGATGCGCGGAACAGTTTTGAAAATTTACCACCGTTGATGCACTGCACGCATATGTATAGCGTCGATTCCCCAATTTGTGCATGGAGGATATTTTTGCAGTCGGTTTTTCATTTTTCCACCGCTTCGCAGTGATTCCGATTCCCCCCCCCCCCTCTCTTCTATTTCGCCCTCATCCCCCGAGACTTTAATAAATGATTTTCACAGAATGGGAAATCAGTCAATTTAGCCAAATGCCTATTGTCACGGCGTCCTGCCAGCTCTCAGTTATTCAGCTACACAGGATCGGGCGGTTCCATTCAGCCGATCGGTCGAACCGAAGCATACACGGGGTATAACATCTATAGCTACACACACCCGTACCGTTACGATATTTCAAAGGGAAATATCTCGAGGCATACCTATAGCTACCTACAGGAATATATAGGAGCTATATAACCTACCTCCTCCTCTGTGCGCGGTGACAATGATTTTCACGAAATTGTATATGCGACCAGGTGCGGCAGCGCCAACGAAACTCGAACGAAAAACGATCCGAAGAAGGGGGCAGGGGGGGAGGAAACGATCAATTTTTAAAACCAATAATACCTGCGGTTTCGATCATCATCCCACGTGCACCGTGCAGCAGATATATACGTATAGACGGTGAATTTTTGCAATACATCGTTATTATATGCACCTAGCTTTTGTCGTTCCTCATTCCCTCATTCCCTCATTCCTCATTCTTCTTCTTTCTTTTTTTCTTTTTCTTTTCATTTTTCCTTCTCTTCTGTTTGTTTTGTTCGGATTTTCATCCCCTACAACCTATATGGGTATACGTGTGGCAAGTGCCGTTATATATGTGTACATGTCTATACGTAGTACCTACGTACCTACCTACATGCCTACGTGGATCAACGTTCTAGAAAATATTGAAAAATTGAAAGGCACCCACGTCGTGAAAAGTTTCCTATCAAAAGAGCCAATTAGGTACACCCGACATATGCTATGCATATACGGTAGGTATACCTGGTCCACATTCTCAGTATCGCGCGAAATTATATTTTCTCTTTGTACAAGTAAGAAAATCCGTTTTAATAATACCCCATCGCGAATCATTCATTTTTTAATCCACTCTCCTCACCCCCCACCCCTTGCCGCCAGCACCGATGTATGCATAAATACAATTTCCTCTGTTTTTTTCCTTTTTTCTTTAATCTCTATAATTTCACGTTGTTATCCACCTACCACTCTATAATAGGGGTGAAAGGGTAATTTTTTAACCACTTTTTTATACTCGCGTAGGCATGAAAGGGCTCAAAGAAAGAAAGAAAGAGAGAAAGAGAGAAAAAAAACCAACAAATAACTCACGGGAGAGGGAGGGAACAATCCCTTGATACAAAGTTCCTATGTAACCAGCTGGTTGATATATATATATGTATATACATCTGTATATTTATGTACTTATGTATATAGCCACGTATACATTATACATATATATATACACGTATAGTATCTTGAATAATACAGAGGGGTGCGTTCAATACTGCAAGGGAAAATTACCCCTCAGTCGTGGCGGAGGAAGGGGGGTGGGGTGGGGGGGCTGTAAATAATAAAACTGTAAAAGTAAATATAATTAGCCGCGTATAGTATGTTTGCATCCCGAGAAGTCGCGTGGGTCGGTAGAGGTCAGAAAATGTTGAAAACTGAGAGCAACGAAAGGGAGGAATTTCGGGCGGGATCAAAAGGCGCGATGTATATAGACGAACTTTTAGCAAAAATAATTCGGTTTTGTACCGGCATGTTGGTACGAGACTGAAAAGATTTCTATGAGATTGCTTCTCTCTCTCTGTCTCTCTCTCTCTTGCGGGCTAGTTTCCCATGGGTTTTATACGAAGAAAATTTCCGAAACTCGTGCAGTTCCATTACAAAACTATCCTATATTTTATTACCGTGCAACTAAATTTCTCAAATTCATCTTCCTTGGGACGAAATATTTTCAGTCGTCAAGCCGAATTCCTATACTCAATTTTGTTTTTTTTCCTTCCTCTTTCTCACGTGCAAGGACACATCGCGGTTTAATACGTATATGTATGTATACTTCTTACAATTAGTTGAAGTTGGTGATTTTAGCTTTAACAAGTTTTCTCGTTTATTTTTTTCATTTTATTTTTCGTTTTCGTTTTCGTTCGACGGAATTAGACAGGTTATCCTTATGAGTCGAACGGTGGTGCGGCGGCGGCGGCGGTGGTTGTGCACAGGACGATCTCGAGGTTGTCGGCTACCGCGGGAGCTCCTGCGGGGCGGAGCACCCGTCAGACGAATGAAGAGCGTTCCTAATTTGAAACTGACAATGAGAGGCAAACAAGTGCCAAACCGAGTATCCCTTGTCCGTCTGTCTCCGCCAAACCCTCCTACTCCCCCGTACCTTATTCTACCCTATTTGTGTACGTACCACACATGCATACCCGTGTTGTGCACGTACACATTCTACTTCCTCCTACATTCTCAACCGACTACCATCGCCTCGATTACAAACGATTTACCCCAGGTCATTTGGAATTACCTTCCATCCTTCTCTATCCTCCTTCTCCTTCTCCATCTCCGTCTCCGTCTCTATCTTCATCTTCGCTGTTCTACTCTGTTTATTCCACTCCTGGACAATATTTCCGATTTTTTTTTTTTTTTTTTTTTTTCCAACCCCACGATGATTTTTATAGAGTTTTTTTTTTTTCCAGACGGTATACGATTTTGGAAAAACCGAATCGTTGTGTTTGACAACTTTGGATTTTTCCTAAGTTTCTTGGCCTTCCATACGATGATAATATCGGTGGTTGCAGGATTTCATTTGAAAAAAACTTTTTTTTTTTCTTCTTTCCTATGGTTCATTGTGATATCGTGAGTAGAAAAGTTTTCGTAATGAATGAACGAGTGAATGAATGAATTGCATTTATTAGCTGAAAGCTCCGTCTAGCGCGTCGCGCTGTACGGAAATTTTTACATTGTGCGGATGGATGTGTAGAGAAGGAAATGGCAGCGGTGGTTAAAAACAAAGGGAAAAACCTATCCTCTTCTAGAAAACAATGGAAAACTGGGTGGATCGCAGGAGGATACTTGGTCGTTCCGAGGTCGGCAGACGAGGCTTAGGATAATTCTTGAAGATGTTTGAAAGGAACCGACCGACCTTAAGGGATCTCGTATACACACGCACACATATACATATGTCTACGTACTACGTGTCTATTTTGCCATAAGTTTCTCCACAGAATTTTCTTGACATTTACCGCAGACGTCCGTTCGGAATTGTTTTCTCTGTAATCCAATAATAGGATTAGATCCTAGTGTGACGTCAAAATAATTAGCCTAGATCCGTGTAAGGTGGTTAAGAGATGAATATTTAAGGCACCCCGCTGGTTGAAAGTTTTTTGTTTTTTTTCTCTTCAAATTTATTTCACCTCTCTCCTCTTCACGATCAACGATTTCGAATTACCTTGAAAAATCATATTCGTCGACAGGTTTATTTCAAACAAATAGAAAAAAAACGTAACAGTAATAAAAATAATTAAAAAAAAAAAAAAAAAAAAAAAAAAGAAAGAAAAATACGTACATAGAGGTTATTATGTGCATATATAAGGTATTTATAATACGTACATAAATGTACTCTGGAGCAAAGTATAGATTATAATAGATACCTATATATACTTTGTTAGTTTGCTTACGCCACGCCTCGCATTAATCTCGTGTCAGAGTTGCGATAACGATCATCACTGTGCACGAGTTGTTGGTTGCCATGTATATGTACACATATATATATATATACATACTCATGTACATAAATGTATATATCTATACATTACATAAGTTGATGCAACCACGCGAAGAAAATCTATATATGTATACATATAAGTATCATGCATACCACGAATAAATGCAAGGATAGATGGAAAAATCATCATTTTTTTTTTTTTTTTTATCTACATATCTGTGAAGAAAGAATGAACCAAAACCGGAGAGAAAAAAAAAAAAAAAAAAAAAAAAAACCCCATACAAAAATGAAAAAGAAAAGAGAAGAAAAACATATCATTACAGATATTATATGGGTAGCCGGGAGTTAAATCTCCGCGCGGCAGATGAACCTTGAGTAGAAAGAAAACATGATAAAAGGTATGGGATAGGTGGTAGGGCGGGGGAGGGGAGGGGGGGAGGAAGGGAGGAGGGAGGGGGAGTGTCCCGGATAAAGGATATACCTGCAGGAGTATAGAGGAGCTCTCTCCAGTGATAAGTAAGACACACGGAGCGTAATAAAAATAAGTAATTACTCGAAGTAATCCCTCCTCTCTTTCTATCCCCCCCTCGCGAATCCCCTCTCTTTTCATCCCCATCTACACGATCCCGCCACCAGTCGTTCAATTAACGGAATACCGTTGTCTTCTCCCTCCGAACCCCCTCGAGCTTTTTCCTCCCTCCCTCCCCCCCTCCCCCCTGCCGTCCCTCCCTCTTCCCTATTTCGTTTCCCCATTTCTCTCCCTCCGGTCGCCTCATACCCCGCGAAATCCGCGAAATGTTTCACTTTGGTCGTCAGGGCGGCGGGGACGTCGGGCAGAGTTTCCATGGGGTTGGGGTAAAAAGGGGGAGAGAAAGGGGGGAAACGGCGCGCACGCCCCTATCGCACTATTTACCCCTCTCCGCGAAGCTTTACTTCTTCCTTGCCCCCTTCCCTGCTCGTTCCCCTCTTCTTGGCAATGCCGTATCGCCCCTCCGTTCGTCGTTCGCTTTTCCCCGACCGACCGACCGACCGGCCGAACGAACGGCAGGCAGCGGCGGCGGCGGCGGCGGCGGCGGCGTCGCGACGCGTTGGATTCCCCCGCCACATCTACTACGGTATAGCAGGAACCGAACCGAACGACGAGCGGCGTCGGTTCGGAGTAGTCGCGACCGGTGGTGGGGGAAAACTGAATCCCTCCGTGGCCACACTCGCTCGCTAACCGTTGCAGCGAAAGGTTCTTGGGCGCGGCAAATCGCGTTTAATTTTTCATTTCGATCTAACAGATTTCTATCGAACAAAAATTTACATTCGTCGACACCGATGTTGTGCCGTGTAATGTATTCGAGCGATTTCAAGTGGTCGTCGCATAATATCGAGATTTTGGATTTTACGTTGTCGTTACCGTCGTAGTTTTTTTACACATGACTGAAAAATCAAAACTCTGATCGCACACCGAATAATCATCGATTACGTTCGACCGCGTCCGATGTGCAAGTTTGATCGACGAACAAATTTAACAAACAAACAAATGATGGTAAAGAAAAAGTGAATTGTGATCTACAAATACCGGATTACGGTCGTTACGAATTACGGTGTGAATAAAAAAATCCGTTCGGGAGAATGTCAAATACGATAATTATCCTCAATCGTTACAACTGTTTACGATTCGACAAACGACGAAATAATCTACTACAAGGGTTGTGAACACCTCGCGATCGGCACGTAATTATCGTGGAATAATAAATCAAGCGAGTATATTTTATCGTTGTGTATCTTTTTCATAAGGAAAAAAAAATTTCATTATAACCTATTGGCTGAACAACAACCTGCGTTATTATTACGCACCACTACGAAACTAATCACTGCCCCCCCAGTTCAGCTAGTTGTGTGTGATGATAAGAGGAGTAATCGATTAACGGACGGTGCTGCATGGGGGGATTAGAATAGAAGAGAGAGAGAGAGAGAGAGAGAAAGAGAGAGCGAGAAAGAGATAGAGATAGAGATAGAGAGTGTGTTGGGTGAAAATAGAAAGAGGTGGAGGAAAATCTGCGAAAAACGAATAAAAAACAAAATAAAACAACAACAAAAATGACGAGACTGGGACGTAAACATACCAACGCGGATTCGTTCGGTATCGTTGTCAACAATAACTGTGGTTTGACGTGAATTATCTCTGAAGATCTGATTTATCTTTCGTTAATTTTTATTTCTTTTTTCCCCATTTCTGTTATCTCACATTTATACCATACACGTTGCGTGCTACGTTGTACAACAAAAAAGGTTTTTAAATAAATAAAACGAAAAAAAAAACAAAAAACAGTGTTCTTTTTTTTTCTTACGTGGTCGGAATATAAATAAACGAAAGAAAAAGAAAACCCACGATATTTTCGTCGAAAGAACGAGTTAATAATGTCAATGATAATTATGTGCATATTATTGCATTGAAAAAGTTTCTCTTCTCGATCATCGAATCGTAATGATTATCAACCTCGTGACACAAACAAACGTTTAAAATATACCCCACGATGATCGGGCCCGACGGTACATAGTAATAATAATAATAGTAATAATAATAATAACAACAACAACAACAATAATAATAATCGTATCAATAATAACGATAATAATTTATTCAATGAGTGATAATGAGTAGGATATAATAATAAATTGAAAGAAACTTGTGAAAGTGAATTAATTAGTAATAATTCCGGTACTATCTACGATAAAAGAAAATAACAAGTCAAAGTCCTCTTTATTTCATCTACGTCGTCAACATCTCTCTGTGTATAACAAAAAATTGGAGAAGATTTTATTTTGGATTTCTTACGCATATATGTCGTCGTCAATCGAGGTGAGTCTGGTGAATAAATTTTTTCAGTGTTTCTTTCTTTTTTTTTTCCATTTTCCTCATATACACAAAAAGAAATCCCTGACGTGTAGATTTTTTGTTTTCTTTTTTTGTTTTCATTTTTGTAGCAAAGAAAGAACATAAACCGATAGCACGAGGGGTTCACGTTGTTGAATTATAAGATGAAAAAATTTTTCACCGTGTGGATCGTAGAAAGATATATTCGATGTGCTTTACGCGCTTTTCTGGAGCAACGCGGGTATTTAAAGTTTGTCGCCTCGGTAAAGACTCCGATAATCTTAAGCGGAAGCTAAAACCTCAATTTTATTTTACTTCATTTTGTAGTATAAATTAGAAAGAATAACAGGAAAAATCGGTAACTCGTCCGATAGAGACGAGGAAGAAGAAAAAAAACCACAGATACGGTGCGCGAGAAAATTGTTAAATATAGCTCACCGATAAAAGTTCGAAAATATTTCTGTTTTGTAAGAAGAAAAAGAGAAAAAAAAAAGAAATGAAACAAAATAAAATACAACCAAAATCACGTAGGTGGTTGATGTCGACGTCCTCGTCCTCGTCGTCGTCGTTGAGACGATTTGAGCCGATTGACGCAAGCGCCGCGTCGCGCACGTGGTTTTGTAGCTCGACGTTTGCTATATATACATAGGTATACACATATATACATTGCTGAAAAGACATTTTCATTCAACCGTATCATTCTGCACTTTGCAAAATTCGAGGCGGATTTTTTCACGTCCAGTTCCGTCTTGTTTACCTTATATCATTTATTCATTCGCTCATTCGTTTGTTTGTCATACTCTGATTATTTTTCTACTCCTCACGAATTGTTCTTTTATTTTACTTTTTTCGCTTTTGTTTTTACCGTTACAACAATTGAATGTATTCACGCTCTCTTCACGTGCACTCACTTCTTGACCTCTCGAGAAGGTCGTTGTTTCTATGCAAATGATCCTCGCTGCGTCGTTGATCTTGTTGGAAGAAGAACCAAAAAAAAGACTAATGAAAATATCACTCGAATCATACTCGCCTCGCCAAAATAAGTAGGTGGTAAAGTTATATCGAAATAATTTTTACACCCGATCATGATATGACGAAAGATTTCAAATATCGGTCGAAAGTATCCACCCGTTTTTGAGTCCGACGATAAAAAATGTCCAGAGGGGAGGAAAAAATAAAAAACAAGTAGTTTTCTCAGGTATAAATACCTTAGGTGTTGCGGAGGCATTACGAGCCTATCTTTTCTATTTACTCACGGAAGAGGATGAGGGAGGGAACAAGTCCCGCTGTGATTTCACGACTCCAAAGTGTCTGTCTTTGGATGTTGAAGAAAAAAAGAAGAAAAAAAGACAGACTAAGAAGGTGCAGCATAGGGTTGCGATGCTCTTCGTCGTCGTCTGTGTCTTTCCTAGGCTATTCCTTCCGAGTTAAGCCTCTTCTATTCCCCCGCAACAATTTATTGCTTTACGATCTTTCAAACACCAACGAAAACATCGATTTTCGCGCCATTTTCCCCGTAAACGACACAACCGGTTTTTACGCCTCTACGACAAACACCCATACCCGAGTGTTAGGTACACAATCCTCACCTTAGGAGTAGAGTTTAGTGGGCTTAAAACCTGCTGTGTAAGCTTCAAGTTTTTCTTGTTTTTTTTTTTACCCCGCTCGTTCTTCTCATTTCTCTCTCTTTTTTTTTGTCACTTCTCAACGTAATGCCGTCCATATTTCCATGTATAAAATTCATTGGTCAAGGACCACATTACTATGGGCAAACAAATTTACGGGCGTTCGAATGACGCGCGATTAAATTCACTATTTTTCTTCCGTAATAATCGTTTTACGCATCGGACATCGTTGTTTAATCTTTAATTCGAAATTCAAGTCCTTTCCACGTACGTATGCGCCTACGTAGGACACACACAACTCCACGTATTTACATGTATTCAAATATATTTCCGCGGTCCCAAATAGCTGGCAGTTGGTAATTAAACGGAGCAGAGCGAGTATAATAAAGGCAATATCGCAAGCTGGGGTATAGTGCCGAATTAAAATGTAAATATTTGATTAAAGTTAATCCTGCAGGCAGGCAGGCAGGTGGGTGGATGTGGATGTGGATGTGAATGTGAATGTAAACGTGAAATGAGATTGGGGGGCGGTCGGGGGGGTTGCACCATGAAACGTTGGTGAAACGGGACGGGGTACGACGAATAAGGGGCCGCAAGTAGTCGGAGTGAACGGCACACTGCGCCAGCGGGGGTGGCGGCGGCGGTGGTGACCCTAAGGGGCGGTTTTTATTGCTACTTTTTATTATAGCCTATGTAGACCTACCTGACCTCCCGCCCTTCGCTCCTCTCTTTCTCTCCATTTTTCTCTTCATTATCTCTTCCTTTCACGCATGTAAGAGAGAAAAAGAGAAAGGGAGAGAGAGAGAGGGAGAGAAGGAGAGAGGAGCTGGAAGCTGGGAGAGAAAAAGGGGAATGAGGCGTGGAGAGAGGGTTGATTAAAACTAACATTGTGCCAAGAATTACCCCGTGAGATTGAAAATTAAATTAATATACAAAACCCAGTATCCACCCGGCTGGCTAATTAGCTATATAATATTAATTAAAAGTTAAGTACCGCTTTGTTTTCAACTGCAACTTTAATACCGCCGCCCTTGTATATAGAGGGTAATAACGTATAAGTTGGTAGGTTCGTGCGGATACCTTTACCTATGAAATACACACACATGCCTACATATCTCTACATATATTCATACCTTGTGTGATACGTAACCTATGCGTAAAACGTATCAACCTTCGTCGCGTACTCCCCCCCCCCCCCCCCCCCCCCCCAACACCTGCGGATGCAAAAGAACTGCCAGATGGGCTATTTTTCAACATACATTTACTCACACCGACACCCAAGAGACGCGATCTTATACGTATCATGTACCGTATATATCTTTCCTCGCGGTTTACCTTATCGCCTCGCCATTTTTATTTTTAATTTCAGTTCAAGTCTTTGTTTCTTGTCTTTTTCATTTGTACCTCAAAATTGTTTCACTGTTTTATTCTTGCAAATCTTTCGACGGTCTGTAACCATATGTCGTCGAACCAGATATTATTATAAATAAATGCTTTACATTTTTACTATAACATGACGTGTATACGCCCTATTCTTACCTATACAAATGCGCCTCGGCGTATAAAAATCTACGGCGATCACTTGAAACTTTTTTTTAACCCCCCCCCCCCCCCCCCGTTTCCTTTTATATTTTTTTCTACTGACAATGAAGCTGTTTTTTTTTTTTTCACAAGGAACAAAAAAAAGAACGTAAAGAAAGAATAAAAGAATAATAAAAATAAAAATAAATAAAAAAATAAAGGAAGAAGAAAGAAAAGCGTTTTACCCAAGTTCAAATTACACCTTGGAGTATAATTTCGTGTTTCTTTTTTTTTTGTTCCTTTTTTTCTACACCCTCTCCGTATCGCTATCATTATACGTACCTACGTACGTATATTCTGTGTACTCGACCACGATGCTCTGTAGATCGCGTTTTTTTTTTGCCAAAATTTCATGTACAGATTATAGGTATATGCAGGTGTTTTACGCGCACCGACGATTAGATATAGATCCGAAATGCGAATGAAGTGTATAAGAATTATTAATCGAGATAATTTCATCTGGAGAATATTTCGCTCTCAGCTGATGTTATGCCAGCGTATCTTTTTTTTGTTTTTGTTTTTTTTTCACTTTGGATGGTAGGTTGGTATTTGTACTTACATAGGTATACCTATAGCGATATCCCGTGAGGCAAGATGAACGGCCCTCCCTAATATTATGCGGGTTTCGAATCAGTTCTGTAGTAACTCTTTTCGGCAGTAGCTTTGTTTGCTTTGGACCCGATCATCGTGCGATTACTTAGCCATATATTTCTCGTATTCACAAGGGGAGGCTTTGAAAATAGGTATATATATTTTTTTCTTCAGCGCCGATACGTCGGAAAATTGTTATGTGATTTTTTCTAACCGAATATGGGTAAATTTTTAAGCACGATTCGGTTCATTAATCGTATACATCTGTGTGTGACATGCATTTTTTTTACTCATGTGGTTTTTTTTTTTTGTTGTAAATCTACTACGGGGGATCGAAAGTCGCATGTGTTAGGAAGAGTGTTATTATTTAGGTAGCAAGTTTGCCATTATCTATAGCGCGGATAGTTCTTACCACCCTACAGGCTGCACTAACTCCTCACGATGCATTAGCCTGCATAGATGCATGAATGTTATCATCATATATACCCACCTTGAACGGTGAACATATATTAGTGCGGTATGGGGTGTATAAGATACTAGGTACGAGGGTAGGGTCTACGAAGTACGAGGTTCTAGTCCATTAGCGTTAATATTATAAACGTTCTCGCTGCCTCCGCCTCCGCCTCCGCCGCCGTGGCAATTCGGTTGGCTGTTCACCAACAACCGATGCGAATGTTCATTATTATATTCTATGGGTACAACTTCGTGAGAATTAACGAACTTTACTATCCCGATTACCTACTATTTAGTCGTTATGAGTAGTGGCGAGGTGATGATTCTTTTTTTTCTTTTTCTTCCTAATAATTACTCGCGTAAAAACTTAATCACTCGATGACGTTAATTATCATACTTGAGAAAGATTTTTCTCATGGCAAAGAGGCGCCGGCTCTCTCTCTCTCTCTCTCTCTCTCTCTCTCTCTTTCTGTATTACAAGACACATTGTTCATCAAACAGCGTGCGCCTGGTTAAACAGAATAAAAATAACGGCGCACGCGGCGTCGACTTCACCGATTATCTACGGCTCTAAACGAACACGAACCAAGAATTGTTCTGCCAAGCCTTAAAGTTTTGCACCTTCTTCTTCTTTTCCTTCTTCTTCTTCTTCTTCTTCTTCTTCTTCTTCTTCTTCTTCTTTGTTTTATTCTTACATTATCCTTCCTTCTTTCATTTCACCTCCACTTCTTCTCTTCTCGCAGCTCGCTTCTATCGTTAAAAAAACCTGTCCTCGATCCTCGATGCTTCTTTTGGATACCCTTCTGCCTCGTACCGTTGGCTGACTGCGCAAACTTCTTATTCTTCTTCTTTGCTCTTCGCCTCTGCCCAAAGTAAACCTTTGGCCAACAGCAAACCTCCCGCAGCAGCAGCTATACACCATTATCTTCACAATGTTGCTAATTGACCGAGAATATAAGCGTACGCTTCGAAACAAACGCATGTGCCATGCGATGTGTGTTGTGAAGTTTAGAGTATTCGTCATTTATTTTATCATCTCTCTATTTTTTCGAAACCATTTTTACTCGTCATTTGTCACGAACATCTTCTCTCCGTCGCCGAGTCGAATTTACTCCGGCATCGATGCAGAGACAAAGGTTATATCCAGGATTAAGTAACGAGAGTCGATGGAGAGCAACCGGCGACGGAGGTAGTAGTAGGTCGGGTTGACTCCGGTTCGTTGCGAGGAGGCGATTTAATTGGATGAAGAGTTGCCCTTATTTTGAAATCTGGAAATACCGGTATAGCACGTGTCCATTTACGACTTCTTTCTTCGTACGTATGTATAATACCCATGTATCTTTTTATCTATGTGTACATCTATACACCATCCTATTTCTCGCTCACCGCATCCAGGCAGGCAGTTCATCCGGTCGTCGTCGTCGTCGTCGTCGTACCCCGAAGGTTTCCTGCTTCAGGTTTTCAGCTTCTTGACGTAACGATCATCGCATTCCCAACTATTCTAGCCTTGTTCATGGTTAACTGTTTTTTCAGGCGGAACTCCAAACTATGCCTTATACGTTCCATTTACATTATTTTATTTCATTCTTCTCTCGTACTCTTCGACCCGCAACACCGTCTCAGCGACCGGTCATTTCCCAACATTTTTATCGGGAAATTTTTCAACGATCGTCTACTTTTGTTTTTTCTCTTCATCCGCGTCATCCCGCCACCGCATCTCCCACACGTTATATGAAGCTGTGCTCGAATATTAATCGTTAGTCTATACGTATGACGTTGTCGGGAAGTAATACAGGTATATTATTGGAGGAATAGGGTACACACGTGATGCATCGACCAACGTTTAATATGCAGCCTTCTCCTAATATCTGGTAGTAGCTGCTGCTGCTGCTGCTGCTGCTGCTGCTGGCGGTTGTGTACATACACGTATCGTATCATATTGTTAATCTGAAAACCACCTTCCCCCCTCGCTCCCATTTACTTCCCTCTTTCCGTCATACTACTTCTCTTCTCCTCTCCAACATGTGCCCCATAAGAATCCACTTAATGAAATTTCCGTTGAAGCGAAGCCAACCAGAGAACCCGATTGGCTTCTCTGAGAGAAACTATAGCCGCGGGTCCCTTTGCTTATGCACATATACATATTCCATGTATATACTTACAACCACACTACATGCACACATGTACGCTGCATGTATTGTGTTTCGCATGGGTTAGTGTTGGGCATGTGTGCGCTTGTGTGTTTGACGTATATAAGGGAGGAAGAGACCCCGCATGGCATTGTGGAGCAATTAATAATGTCATATTGCACCCCAAACCAACCCCTCTGTCCTTCTCCTCTCGCAATCGCTCTTTCTCTCTCTTCATTTTGCTCCCTTTAATATTTCGGATGAAGGAGGGAGGGGGGGGGGGAAACGTTGACAAGTGTGCGGTGTCTACGTTTCATTCATTTGTACACCACGAGTGTGTGCAGTCTACGATATCGCATGTGATACGAACGTTTCGGACCAAACAAACCTGCGAGATGCGTCGTCATTTGCACACGTGCGCGATAATCTTTTTATGGATCACATGTATGTACGTGGAAGAAATTTTGAAAATTGTTCGCAAATTATGTACATGCGGTCGACGCGTTGGACGAAAACGAAGGATAAGAAAGAGAAGAAATTGTGAACCAGTTTTCGACCCGTAATCGCCGTGCCGCGTTGCGTCGAGAGTTTGGTGTAAGAATGTTGTTCGGGGGCGAGAAAAACGGAGAAAAAGAGAAGAAGAGGATCGTTTTAGTCGCGTTTAGTCGTTTTTAGAGTTTAACGTTGATGTTGATGTTGGTACTGCTGGTTGAGGACTTTTAGGAGGGTTGAATTTGTTAAATTCCTTCATAGCCGCTGCTATGCGAGACGGGAAATATACCCGTAAGAGCGTGGGCTGTTCTTTTTTCTCCCCCTCTCTTCGGCATTATAAAAGTGAGTTTCGTGCTTCGTTCGGGTCATTCTCCTAACACTGAACGATTCATTGTTACGTAGATATTAATATGCGGAGCGAGCGTGAAACAATTTAGCATCGTAACCGTGTATACAGTCGGGTTCGGCGAGATCAGGGTTTGGAGAAAAGGGAAAAAGGGAGAGGGACAGGAATGCGACCCCGGCAACCTCAAAGTTCGCGACCCGCCGCCTCTCTTTTGAATTGTTACTCGCTTTATTTATGAATTTCATTTATAGATTATGCCTCGCTCTCGCTCGACGTATCAAACTATTATACCATCTATACCGCTACACTACATGAGCCCTAAATACACCCGCGCGTACCACCCGCTCCTCAGGGTTTCGAGGAGAGTCCCGGACTCCGGTCGGCACTTTGTTTAATTAAAGCCATAAATCAATGTCAATTAGTTGGCCACAAAACTGCCGCGTAATTAATTATAATTAACGATTAATAATAAATAATTAGCCCGGGGATTCCTGCGAGTCATTCGACCGGCTCGCTTCTTCTTCTTCTTCTTCTTCATCTTCGTCTTCTTGTTTCGTGAGATATATACGTATACATTTACAGTTTCTATTTCGTACGACGGTCGTATCAGTCGATATTACAGCTACGGCTCCGATCATGTTCCAATCGTCCACCATCCGGCCTGAAGACAAAATTAGAAAATTGTCCTTGATTTGTTCGCGAGCTACTTCGAGCTGAAAAAAGAATACTCCAGGATTGAAATGTTGTGAACAAAAGTATAAGATTTTCTCACGACATTCCCATCCAAAAATAGTATTTTCTTTAAAGAATATTTTTTTGTCGGATCAGCAGACGCATAATGATCTTTTTTTTTTCCCATCCACTCGCGTGGTCGTCGCGAAGGTCGATTCTAATTTTACGAAACATAATTTTTTTTTTTTCGTTTTTTTTTCCAATTTCGTTTGCTGTTTTCCTTTTCCTTTTCTTTTTTTTTTCCTTTAATTTTGCATGGCTTTATCATTTTTTGATTACCGTGAAATAATAGCTGCACCGAGTATAAACGAGACTCGTAAATCAGTGGCCTAATGAATTCAACGTCCGGGCGTCGCGGCGCCCCGACGTCTCTTCGATCCTCGCGCCGTCGCGCGCGCGTTGCGGTACGGGGATAGAGAGGGACTTTCCCTTCCCTTCCCTCCTCTTCTCTTCTGTACTTTTCTCTCGTCCTTTTATTCCCCACCCTTTGTTGTAGGGGGAGATTATACACATACCCGTATACCAGCGCCGGGATAGCAGCTAGTCTGTCTGTCTTTGCATTTATCTTTACGAGTTCAGAGATACACCAGAGGATCCCTTATAGCTCAATCTCTCTCATCTGCTCGGTATAAGACTTACATGTATACCGTGTCGACCTGTAAGTTCTGGCTTCGCCAGAAGCAGGAAATAAACCTTAAGAAATATTCTTCTTTAACCCTCACGCGTCACAAGTTTCACTGCAACCGTCGTGAAACCATGGCGAGAAATATTCGGTGTCCGAACGTCGTCCCAAAACTTCAACTACATACGCCTCCTCGTATATGGGTTTGGGAAGAAAAAAAGATGCGCAATTTTTCAAAAAAATATTCGTTCATTTTTTTTTATAGTCTTTTGAATCTGGGGGGTTGTCGTTTAATTCCTCGATATATCCCTGGTTCTCCGGACCCCCTTCGTACACGATTCTTTTTACCTACGTATTTATTTTGATTTTTTTTTGTTTTTTTTTTTTATCTCTTTCTTTTATATTCTTGACATTTTCTCTCTCCGTTCGACTCACGCGAGTAACCGAAGGGTTCTTCAGATCCGCCATAGAAACCGGTCGGTCAAGTTAGCGTTGTATCTACCTTATCCCTACTCCAGGGACCACCTGCTCTTCCAAGGTGCGTCATCCCGATCCTTGATCTTCGGCCCTTTAGGTTTCACATCCCATTTCTCGTCGTATTCGTCGTCGATTATAAGGTTGAGAAGAATTATTCTCAAGAAACTATTGCATCGTTTCACGAACCAAATTGCGACGAACATTCGGACGTGACTATATATTCAAAAAATACCGATAACCAAAGCCAAAGAAAACTATGAGTTTTTTAAAAAACTAAAGAAAAAAAAGAAATCCTTTTCTTTTTCGTTCGTTGATGCAGCTGTTGCACCTGTACCGTGTTAACCTAATTCTTTTGGTCAGCTGTTCGTTAGAATGAACACGAGACATTTTTGTTGCCGGGGAAAAGGTCAAGGCCGAATAGAAACCGAGTTCCAAATCCACATGGGAATCGGTAATTTTCTTTACTTCTCGATGTAGTCGCTTTTTTCTAAAATAATCACGACTGCGTTACACGTACCGTGATTATAAATAAGGTGATCAGCTGACGCGAATGCAAATTGTTCTTATTTTCCTTTTTTTATTTCTTCTTCTTTTTTTTTCTTCTAACTTTCGCTTCCTCCGTCGTGAAAGTCGTCCTGTAGGGGTTAATCGTCGCCGAGATATCTCGTCCAACAATAAGCTTCTCCAGAGTAGATCGTCGAGTGGGAAAAGAGGGTAGGCGGGGGTTGGGGTTGGGGGGGTGGGGGTGAGTGGGGAGTTTCCAGAGTGGCAGAGAGATGAGACGAAGGGAATCGAATGGAACGCGTGAAATGGACAAGTCTTGTTGAGGGTTGAAAGGGGCGAGAAGTAAAGTGAGGAGGATGGAAAAGAGAGGAGAGCGAGAGGGTAAATCTTAAATAAAGTGATATGGAGTGCTTTCGTACGGTGGTGTATTCACCCGCCTCTCACTTCTTCATCTTCTTCTTCTTCTTCTTCTTCTTCTTCTTCTTCTTCTTCTTCTTCTTATTCTTCAGTTCGCTTAGCACAGACTTACCACTCGACTATTTCTTCGACACATTTACTCATCGTATATATCTATGCAGATAATGCAAAGAACTATGTACATCTAGTCGCGTGTATTATATACATAATATGCACATGTATATATGTAATGTGTACACGTATATACGTATATACGTATGGGACAGATATTGTTCGACCGTAGAGGCTTCTACCGCATCAGGTGTTTTTTTATAACCCGTACCATCTCGATTCGACGTCGATGTTCTTCCGATAGGAAAAAGAGAAGATACTAACCTTGGTTGCGTTGAAATTTATAGGTACGCTACGGTTCGGTTGGGTGAGGTCAGGTTAGCCTCGATTTTCCTATACCATCCCGCTGCTCCGAGGCCAAAGTTCAGGCCTTACAACAACCTCTGAGAGTCTTCGTTTCATATTTTATGTGGATTTAAATATTTCACAAACCCATACCATTCGAATGTCTCCACGCTGCTCGTATATGGCTTTTCGCATTGATTATTTAAAAAAACATCGTTATTATTCACGGGATTTATATTAAGAAACAGAGAACACGGGGTTACACCAAACAAGGGTAGGACACGAAGAACCCCCTTTTCGATTTTGATTTTACCAGAAAATTTGTCAAAGCTTTCATATATTTTGATTACATATTTTTTTTGTTCTATTTTTTTTTTTCCATTCTCGGTTTTTTTTTTCTTTCTCTTATTGTTATCTACTCACCGCATATTGTGCGTTCTTGAAGAGCTGCTAATGTGGGTTGTGAAGAGGGTATATAATGTAATATAATATAACACTATATGTACCGGAGTTTATCGATGTGTGTACACTACATGTGTGTGTACATAGTTATATATATATATATATGTTGCGTGTGCACGTATATACCGCGGCGACAAACGAGCCGGAGAAGTTTATTGATTTCGTCGTCGTCGTCGTAGTTGCCGTTGCCGTTGCCGTCGACGTCGACGTCGACGTCGTCGTTGTTGCCGCTACCGCTGCCGCTGCTTTTCCACCCCCCGTGTAGGTGTATAAGCGCGTCGTCCTAGTCCCATATTCAGAGAAAATTCGCAACACGGAATGGTAGTATGGGTCGTAGTCCTCCTCCTACTCCTCCTTTTCTTCCTTTTCTTCTTCCTCCTCCTCCTCCTCCTCCTCCTCCTTCCTCTCCCCATTTTCGGAGTGCAGTGGTCCATAGCTGAGTGCTTTATTGCTGTCTCTCTCCATTCTGTATCTCTGTCTAGGAGCAAAAGCGAGAAGAGAGAGAGAGAGAGCGAGAGGAGGAGAGGGATGGATCCAAATTGAAATGTAATGTATCCACCCCTCTCTCCTGCTCTTCTCTTCTCTCCTCTCTACTCTCGCGGTGGTAGGTGCAGGGAGTCCTCTTTCTCTCTCCTTGGGAAAGGCAGTCGGCCTCTTCCTACGCTATGGCACATAATGCGAGGGGGTAAGGGAAAAAGGGGGGGCTGGGGGGTGGGTAAGTATAGCTGATTTACTGCTTCAGGGCTTAATGGAGGCTGTTTACTGCTAATTAAAACCAAACCCATTTATACCGTATCTGGCTCTCTTACGTGAGTTAACCAAAAAGACTTCCGATATTGTTACATACTGTACGGATACATTAACGATATATCTATCTATAATAATACTTTCTTCCGAACGTCGTCTTTTGGTACTTAATACTTTTCTTGAAATTCGATTCTCTCGTATTTATACATCGGAAACGTCACCGATTATCGTATAACGTGGAAAACTCATCGGTCACCACGGACCAGTGGTGCTCTTCTTTTTTTTTTCTATTTGCTATTCGGTCAAATATGGCGAACGATTCGTGTGTTTTTCAAATGTCCGGAGCAAAGCTAGAGTAGGTGGCGGTTGTTCGTTGGTATTGTGGGGTATATCGGGTTCGATTGAGCGTTGAATTCAAGTTTTTAAAGAGGGTGATTATAGCTGTGCGTAAAAATAAATTGAATTCCTGTCAGGGTGTACCATGGACTGCAAAGGAATCCTTTGTGCATTGGGCCTAACAACTGGGTCTTTGTTCGCTGTTGGTTCGTTCTCTTTGGTCGAATGGAAAAAGGGCCCTTCCTCTTTCTCTCTCTCTCTCTCTCTCTCTCTCTCTCTTTCTTTTTCTCTACGTATACCACTGTTTCTAATATAGGTATAGGTACCACCACTACATACTCTTAGCTCGACGGCTCCAAAACGCAGTTCAAACTTTTCAAATTTATTATTTGTTTAGTCCCGTTTCTGAATGGGACCCTGGAGATTTATTAGTTTTGACGGCTTTTCAGTATGGGAATTCGAGTGTACCGATGTAGTCCCTATTCCCCGCTCCTTCTCTTTTTCCGCCTGCATACCTCACATTCTACCCTTGATTCTTTTTATTTTATTTTTTCCTTTTAATTCCTCTCTATACCCCTGTGTCGTTCGTGCAAGTTATACTAGAATTCGAGTATACTCGAATTTGCATAGATCCGTTGAATCGACCATGAAAATAATTCCAATCCGACCAGCATTTCAAGTTCGACTGTTTCGCCTAGTTTCGAATACCTTTAAAGATCGGGTTTATAGTCTAAAGGAATAAAAGACGGAGGACAATTAGGAGTTTTGATCAAACGTTCTTCACATTCTCTTCGCTAATAGTCCGTCGGTATAATGAGGACGAAGTGAACGGCTACCTTATACCGAACTTGATCCTGATGATGATTATGATTATGATGATGACGACGACGACGACGACGACGACGACGACGATGATGAGGATGAGAGTTTGAGAGCGGGTGGTGGTTTCTTACACAAATATACTTTGAGAAGTTACAGTGAACATATACTAAACAGACTGACTGAAGTGAATCTTGAGTACATGGTTATAAATGATCTATTGACAGTTCGAGACCCTATTCTGTATATATTCGTTCAGCAGCAGGGGTGCCTTGGAGATTCGACATGGATTAGAGACCTCTAATAGCGGCTTGCGTCTTTATCTGAGCTTCGACGGAAGAAAAGAGAGAGAGAGAGAGAGAGAGAGAGATAGGAAAAACAAGACACAACGAATAAATATCAAACGAAATAAATGAAGAAGAACTGCAAGTGAGATAGAAATATCCAACGAAAATGCGTCGTGATGTATATATAAAGAAGAAGGAGAGACTCTCATCGGCACGGGCCTAAATAATAATAATGATAATCATGTCGGTATAGCAATAGCTTAATCGATAATAACTATATCCGGTTCTCGGTGAAGGAAGTCAAACAGAAACGAAATAATGTTCAATTTAAGTAGCGTTTTTACCAAAGCATTGTATATACTACTTAAATTTTTTTTTCAATATCATCCCGCGTGTCTTACGTAATGAATTGAACTTTTTTATACATCCATATGGATAGGTTTCTTCCAAGGTTCAATGGGCCAGACGTGCGGTATTAATTCTTCCGTTTCTGGCGATCTTATCATTAATTTTTCGAAAGCGTGGCACGTATACTCCTTGTCTTTATAGCGTTGGATTTTTTTTCCTCGGCTCCACATCTTCCCTTTTCGCACACCCTCAGACTGCACGCTCAGCTTCTTCTCGGAGTCTCTTACTCCTCGCCATCCCCCTTAACCCGAGCTAGGCTCACTTATAGCGGCAGTACCGTTTTATCGGGTGTCGCCGCGGGTTATCGCAGCTTCTGGGGGTGGGAAGGGGCGGGTGGAGGGTACAAGAAAGAGCGAAAGAGCGCGAGGGAAAGCGGAGGAGCAGGAGGGGGATGAGCCGTGACACCTGTTGGCGGTACAACATCTTAAATCCACCCCTCTCCTCCTCCTCCTCCTCCTGTTTCATCTCTCACCCTTCTCTGGAAGGGAAGAGAAAGATAAAGAAAAAGAAAGAGAAATTTCCCTCCGCGCAATGAACCGCCGAATAAATGTTTGATGTTGCCCAGGGTTTTACATTCCACCTCTTTGAAGCGAATAAAAAAAAAAGAAACACATTTTCCACCGGATTGGGAATAGAATAATCTTCATTCCGTTATCAATTCCTAATGGCTAATCTTCATTCGGATCATTTTTTCCTGCATGATCGAAGCGCAGCGGTTCTTGGTGTGTTTTTTTTTTTTTTTTTTTTGACAATTTGAAAATGTGCTTGATTTTGAACCAAGAATTGGGAATAACGATTCTCATCATCGTCGTCATCATGCTCTGCTCGTTTTCTGCCAGGAGCGAAAATAATGGTGATTAACCCGACCCTAACTTTTGCCGTACGTATAAGGCAGGGATGATTTAAGTTTCGTTTTGACTAGCTTTCTCAACTTTAGTTAGCTAGCTACTCTATACCGTTCCGCTGCTCTTGCTGCAGTTAAGTGTAGAAAGAGGTTAACCAGGGTTGACTATTACCGGATGGTTCGCCGCTGCTGCTGCTGAGGGGTTTTTTGGATCCCGTCAACGACTCGTTCGGAATCATCCAACCGAAAGTCCCGGTCTTGACAGGGAGAGATCTGGACCGATGTAATCCGATCCTTAATAACTCACCCGTTAGGGACGACTGCCGGGCCGACGTGTTTATCCTCGTCTTTCGCGCTCCCAGAGTCCTCGATCGCAACGAAATTTAGAATACCATTTTTCCTATTCTCCTCTTTATCATCACCTAAAAATCTGTATACTCCATGAACCAGAACGGGCTCTGCGAAGCATATTTCGTTTCTTATTGAGTTGAAATAAAAATTTAAATATCTTTAGTTTTTTCAGACCATTAACGTCCATCCAAATCGTTATTACTCTTTTCAATCCTGTATCAATGACGGTTTTTATCGACGAGACAAACACGGAAAAGAGGAGTAAATCGGTGTACGATTCATACGAGGTGGAGAGGTGATGTCACGGCGGCGTTGCGATGCTTCGCTTCACTTTGTTGTCTATCTATGTGTACGTGGTACATAACCTAACCTTACATACACTCGAAGCTAATCTGCGATCAAGATAAGTCCTGCAACTTGTAATCGTGCATTATACTAGAATCTAGATGTAGTACCAGCTCGCAACGATCCAACGATCCGCTCGAGGGGTCGGTCGTTCGGTCGTTCGGTCGGTCGGTTGGATTGCTGCAGAGATGAGATCATGAGATCCTACAAGATACATATTTTGTGTAAGTGTGTGGATTGGATATGAGGCCGAGATATTCGATGCCAAATACGTACACGTATACAGGTACGAAATTTCCACGATACAAACGACAGGCGTGAAGTGTTTGTGCGGTTTCAAAGAAAAAAAAACATTATTCACATTCGTATCCAATTTTTGAAACCACCTACACATCGAGTGTTTCTCGATTTCGACTCGGAAATGTATTGAGAAAAAAAGACGGAGCGGAGTGTCTCGTTAAATTAAGTGACATCGCTTCACTTTACAGGTAATTTCAATAAACAGCCACTCATTGGCAATGTCATAAAAGCTCGATGGCGTCTTAATAAATGCATCGGTTTGTTATATACATATTGGAGAAGCAGATATCCTGTACAGTAGATACATACATGTATATATGTATACCTCACGTATAGCTAGCATCTAAAATCTACTTTGGGATCGCGTGGAGAGGAAATCTCTGGAGAGGCATGGAATCAATTATCGTGACTTTCACTGCGTAGGCGCGCCACATCTGTTGCGCTTTATGTATGTACACGAATCGTATGTATAGATACGTAGGTATGTGTACCTAAAATCACCTACCGCTATTATGCCGATGACTCCGCATCTCGCGCTTTCTCGACAAAAAAAACCCTCCTGCATCGTATCGTTGATAATTATTTATAAATAAAATAAAAAAATACATTATAAATTAAATTGAACCGGATCAACGATTTCGATCGGATCTATGTAAATTTTTTTTCGTGTCTAAACATACGCGTGTAAATACAGATATTTTGTATCTTCCGATTTTTCGTTTACCAAACGCACGCCGCGCATGCAACAGATGAAATTAAATATTACATGCCACCCAAGAATCGAGTGGTTCGGTAAACATTTGACAGGGTGGTGGGTGGGTGTAGGTTGCGTTTCTCGTTACGTTTCAACCGTCTACTCGTTCAACACGCGCACTCGTAACTAACTACTCGTAACTAACTACTCGTGTGTAGGTGAAGTTAACCTCACTCCCTTAGATAACCTGCAACTTGGCCCGACTCGGGCTAAAACTCAACGCGGCAAAGTATCCGAACACGTCCGATACACATTCTAGTACTTGAAGAAAAATCTCTCAGATTTTAAATAAACAAAACGCACGTGAACGATCTGCCTAAAGACGCGTTGGGAAGGAATGAGAATCGGTATAAAAATGAAGGAGAAAAAAGAGGCTTCGGTACCGAGGTGACCTAAACAAACAGCTGAAGAACCATCGAGCATATAGATATTGTCGAGTATATACCTCTGTGTTGACCATACAGATGTAAGCGCGCGTGTGTGTGCAGATATATATACGTATTATATACACTGGAAGCGGGAATAAGAATAAGAAAAAGTAGAATTCTCACTTCTTTGTATCCTTAGCCATCCTCCATGTTGGTGCACCGAGTCCAGGCACCTGCACTCTACGGTCTTTCTTCTCCTTTTTATTTCTTCCTTCTTTTTATCTTCATCTTGCACATTCGTATTCTCTCGCTCGCTTTGAAGCTTCGTTCACCTTATTCCAGTGTAAATCGAGCCGCGATCGGATCCCGTATTAGGTATGCGAGAGAGAAAGAAAGAATATTATGTAAAAGTGGAGAGGAAATATATAGCACTCCCTCTCATCTGGTTCATCTTATACCTATCCTATAGCGAATTTCTGTCTCTTCGAACATCACCTCGGATTCAATCCTAACTTCCATAGATACGTCCTGTAAAATTCTTTTTTCAATTCCACATTTTTTCACCAACAGAAATTATCGTCATTCGCCACCAGTCAATTACACATCTATACGCTTTCGGTGAATCGGTGAATCGATGACCGAGGATTTAGATTTTAAACGTGTTTAGCGTTTTACTTGGCTTCCTACTCGAGGTAAAATACCGTACGTCATGCGTGCAGTAATACACGTTTATCTCGATCCTCTTTCTCTTTATCTTCCCGTCTTCCTCGCGTATTATGTTATTACCTGTATACACCGTTCGATCGTCAGTCGGGCAAAATATTGATTTAATTATCTCCCCGTGGATAATTTAATAATAGTTTATGATAGCCGTCGTCGTGCCGCGTCATGATTTGTCCTTCGTTGTGTGTACAATCTTTCTGTTATATGACGTTGTAAATGTGTACAAATATATATATATATATATATGTACGTGCGATGTGTGGCGGTGGTTTGGAATCACGTCGGTACATACGTATGTGTCGAAGAGAGAGAGAGAGAAATAGAAATGGATGAGCTGGTTTTCCATTTTTTCTTTTCCTTTTTTTTCTTACTTTTTACAGCACATATTGTTATATAACCGATATTCACTATTCACTTACATCATATCAATAGCTCATTCTTTTTTTCCTCTCATTCACATCATTATATACTCAACCAGGTTCACATTCATCCGCAAGTCATGTGAGAGGGTCAGTCTTAATCTCGTCATTTCTTTTTTTTCTCCTTTTCTTTCCTTTTTGTTTTGTTTTCCGTCCAGTTGCATTACCACTTCGTTACTAGAAATGACTCAGCACCTTTTGTATTATTATACATCTGACTTTTATACATATACGTACGTATGGACATAGCAAACTGCGAGTGTAAGAAACATTTTTATTCACGCTATGCGCCCTGTGGACTACCTCGTATCAAACGTACTCGTTCAATTGTAACATTGTCGTTCGTTCGAATTATAATTACAGAATTATGTCGTATTTACCTAAAATTTATATCGAAGGGAAACGAATTCGGTCGTTTTAATCGCCATTCAAATGCCAATAATCCGTTGATCCGGTTGTCTCCAGATATCCGTATCTCTAATGGCCAATTCTTTTTTTTTCTGTTCCAGGTGAGTTCCAATTTATCGATGGATTCTTACGACGGGAAATCATTAGATAAATTTCAAGATGAGTTTTTGAATCGATAAATTTTCAACAACTCGTACACGCGCTGCATGTATGGTAAGAAATGCATACCATGTCTGAATAATTATACGTGTATTTTAATATAATTTACACGGAAAGTAATTAAGGCACCATCTCGATTTACACCCTTAGTACATATTTACACACACATATATATCTATAAATAAATAAATGAATAAACTATCGCGGATACACATAACGTGATCTATAAATATAGCGTATACATATGTACACGTATATGTGTAATATAATTATATTTGACAATCAGGACCGTCGTCGAGTTAACGCAGAGCTGCTAGTGTAATTAACAAATTAATTAAATCCAACATCGTATAGTTTACCAGTAACAAATATGGAGGGTGGTGGATGGGCGGGGTGGAGAGTGGGGAGGGAAGGGAACTTCGTTAATGATATTAGCTACGTACGTATATTACGAACGAAAATATACATATATATATATAATACATGTATTTAGTACATACGCGTATGAATAGTTGTATATGTATAAAAATGTATATACAGGATAACCACGTACTACATCGATATGCATCGTAATTAATGATCACTTCTATAATGATTTCGTTAACAAGATCTTATTTAAATGTGATTTTTTTTTTTTTTTTTCAACTTTTCACATTTCACAAACAGGTGTTGTGCGAAGGAAGACAAATCCTTCCTCTCCTGTACGCTTTGATTTCTGTGAATTTTGAAATTCCCGCTCTAAGAATTTGAGATGTTAGAGAAATTTTCGAACCGGTGTAGAAAAAAAAAAAAAAATCGGGACAATGCTGATGAAAAATTAGAGAAATACATATAATTTTTATAAATGAAATACAAGCACATATAGGGAACAATAGACGCGGTATATAATTCCATTCAGTTTGGGCGGGAGGGAGGGTGGGTGGAAAGCATAAAAAAAGAAATGAATGAAAAACAAAAAATTAAAAAAAAAAGAAAAGAAAAAAAAGGCAGCAAAAGGTATACAAATATAAGTTGGAAAGCTCCCCACTTCCGTTGGTGGAGGAGCGTTTCCGGTCAGATTCCTGCCAACTTTCGAGTGCTTTGAATTACAGATAACGATGCTGCTGCTGCTGCTGCTGCTGCTGCTGCTCACTTGTTGTCGTTATCATTGTTATCATTATTATACTCACTATTATCGTTATTATTGTTATTATCATAATCATTATTATCATCATTGTTATCATTATCCGACTCATTATTATCCAACGAAGCGTATAATCTAGGGATGTACCCTATACCTGTGTCTACCATAGTTACACGAATATATAGATGTATCATTTTATGTATCCATATATATGTATATGTGTAACTAATGATTACTGCAGTAACGTGGAACAATTTATTACAACCCTTTAATTATCGTACGGATTATTATAATAATTGAAGCTCGTATGATTCGCAAGTTCGGAATATACTGCAGACCCGTATAATAATCGGTATGAAAAGCTGAAAAATGTTATAACAGTCGGTATCGTGCGGGCTTTTCTTTTCGTTTTGTTTTTTTTCTCATAGTTTTTTTTTTTCTTTTGCGAATCTCATTCATAATTGAACATTAATTGTCTTATTACCTTACTATAATCTCACTCCCCTTTTACCTCCCTCTTATCTCATTTCATCGAGTGATTTTCCCTTTGTTCATCGTTACCAGGATATTCTTGCAGCAATAGCAGAAGCAGAAGTAACAGATTTATCTATAAAAGCTCGCGCTTCAAACTCTTGGAAATCCCCCCATGACTCCTACCTACATACCTATACTTATCTACACCCAACTATGTATACCTATACCGCGGCTGCCACCGCCGCCGCGCCGTTCTTCTCCTTATTTTATCCCGTTTCAAATTGGATTTAATAATCTGAATTTGCATAATACTTGTGCAAGTCGTAACAACCCCCTTAACTCGCCATCCTTCTATATGTATCTATCCACCCGTCTATCTCTGTCTCATTTTATTTTTATATTATAATTTCATATATATATATATTATACGTCTTGAATCATCAAAGTGTGATAATCTTGAAAATTATTATATATTTCAACGGATATGTTTTCTTAACTATTATTATATCATCATATTTATCGGAAATCGATTAAATGTATGAGTTCTTGTGGCGCGAGTTTTCTTTTTTTCAATTGAAAAAAAAGAAAATCATCCGCTACATTTTTTGAAGGATGAGAAAGAAAGAGCGCCATTTTCGAGGCGATTGCGTAATGCGACATATTGCCACTAATACCCGAAATATTATTTCCTATTTCTATTTCTATTTTTTTTTTTTTCATTTCGTTCGGCACCCTCATTTCCAGCTTCCCTACAAATCGTGTGTCTAAAATACATATGTACGGATGTAGGTATATGTATATGTGTATATATTTGTCGGTATGATGAAAAGAGAGAGTAATTCTAGGGGATGTTATTTTGTCCATGTGGAACGATCCGTGTAAGCTGAGAACCCACCGAATGCGCTGCCTACTCTTCATACACATTTGTACATATGCATACAGATAGAACTACCCTTGTTGCTGCTCGCTGCAGTTTCAGCATATTCACAGTTCATCTGTACCGTTACGATGTTGCGTATTTAGTTCAACTAGCATTGCACGCGCGCGCCACATTTAATTTCATTTGTTTTTTTAATTTATGGCTACTATTTTTTTTCAATTTCATATCATTACATTTTAGACGCATTACATGTTAGGAGTTTTTTTTTTATCAATCTACATTATTATTATCGTAATTCAAATTTTATGTTCAGAGTATAGGATTGGACGTTGGGTCCGAATCTTAGATTTTTTCCGATTTTGGGGTCAAAAATCAACATTTTTTTTTTTCGAGTTTGCTATGATATTCTTATGTATTTTGAGCTCAGGAATTCGAATCCGAAAGCTAAATTGACCTATCTCTAAAATTGCTCGAGTTATCGCTAATTTTTCGCTTTTCGGAGCAGAAAAATTGCGATATCTCGATGGGATAAATTCGTAGCTCAATTTACTCAACGGATTCGTGTTTCTCAGGTCAAAATACGTCGGAAAAGCGTCCTACGATCGATTTTAAAAATACTTCATTTTTGGCCCAAAAATCGAAAAAATCCAAAGGGAGAAGTAACAGATTTACCTTACCGTACCTTAGATTTTTGTCGATTTTGGGGTAAAAAATGAAGTATTCTTAAAATCGATTGTAGGACAATTTTCTAACGTATTTTGACCTCAGGAATATGAATCCATCGATTAAATTAAGCCAGGAATAAATCCCATCGAGATATCTCAATTTTTTCACTTTTCAGAACGATAAATTGGCGATAACTCTATCAATTTTATAGATAGACCAATTTGGCTTTCGGATTCGTGTTTCTGAGGTCAAAATACGTAAGAAAAGTGTCCTACGATCGATATAAAAAATACTTCATTTTTTACCCCAAAATCGACAAAAATCTAAGGTATACCCCTTTGGATTTTTTCGATTTTTTGGCCAAAAATGAAGTATTTTTAAAATCGATCGTAGGACGCTCTTCCGACGTATTTTGACCTGAGAAACACGAATCCGTTGAGTAAATCGAGCTACGAATTTATCCCATCGAGATATCGCAATTTTTCTGCTCCGAAAAGCGAAAAATTAGCGATAACTCGAGCAATTTTATAGATAGGTCAATTTAGCTTTCGGATTCGAATTCCTGAGCTCAAAATACATCAGAATATCATAGCAAACTCGAAAAAAAAAAATGTTGATTTTTGACCCCAAAATTGACAAAAATCTAAGGTATACCCCTTTGGATTTTTTCGATTTTTGGGCCAAAAATGAAGAATTTTAAAAATTGATCGTAGGACTCTTTTTCAACGTATTTTGACCTGAGGAATACAAATCCGTTGAGTAAATTGAGCTACGAATTAATCCCATCGAGATATCTCAATTTTTTCATTTTTTAGAACGATAATTTGGCGATAACTCTGTCAATTTTATAGATCGCGAATTCAGAAACACGAGGTTCATCTTGAATTTCGAGTTTTCATCTCGTATTTCGATTTTCGATTGGTCATCAACTTTTTAGAATACGACGATACAATCTCCTTTTTTTTTCATTCACATTTCCTTTTTTTGTTTCTTCCTTTTTTCGCTTTTATTTCATCTCGATCTTTCTTTCTTGCAATTACTCGTGCCTGCACATGTAAATAACTGCGATGAAAATGGGAATCAGATTTGGAGGAATATTGAAAAAAAAGAAAAAAAAAAAATAAGTTTACGACTCACGAGTTATACAATTAAAAGTCCATGAGAAGGGTGTATCAGAGATATAGTGCGTGATATAATGTGCGGGCAAAAGAGAAAGAGAAAATCAAATTCAATTTTATATATCGTATATATGTTACAGTATAATGCAAGAGGCATGTAAAAGTTTTGTAGTAAATTTGACAAGAAGAGAAAACGAAAAAAACGGAAACGAAATAAAAAAAAAAAAGAAAAAGAAAAGATATGTGTTTGACAGATATTGACTGAATCCGCCAAATTCTCTACTCCCCATTTTTATATAGAATCCTCTAACCCCCCCTTCTTCGCTCTTTTTAAAATTACCATAGCGTATTCTCCACCCCAGGAGTGGAGAGAACAGCTGCTACCACCTCCCCTCGTTCCCCTAAATTAGCTATATATATATCACGACCCTTCATCCTTCGGCATCTGATAAACTGATAGTATGTACCGTTACATGCCAAGGGTTCGCGTTGAACGATCGAACATCATCGACATGTACGAAGAATTTTTATTCATTTCACTTTCTGAAAAAGGTTTTTTCACTTTTTAATGTTCGTTCGTTCAGTCGGTCGGATCGGTTCCTTTTTTTTTTTTTTCCTCCGTTCCGCCAAATTTCCTTGTACAACTGCAGCGTGGATTAATTTTTGAAAATTTCTAATTTCCGATATCATCCACAGTGATTTTATGTAACTTTTCGAAAATTTATTAACGAGAAAAAGCGATATCGGAATCGTAATTTCTCGGTTCCTTTTCTGAAATTATTTTTGGTTTTTTTTTCTTTGGTTTTTTTTTTGTCTTTTTTCTCTTGCCACCCTTTATTATTGGAGTACGTTCGGCGTTTTACGAACCAAATTAGGGATAAGTGGCAGTCGCTCATTTTATGGTCTTATCTCTCTCTGCGGGAGGTACGTAGGTTACAGAAATGATATTAAATTTCTTTATACTTTTGCCCTTGTGATCTCTGCGTATCGTTGAAAGTCAAGACGATCACCATTGGGGGGACTCGATCGGAATTATCTTTTTCTGGTTTGTAATTCCATCTCGTCAACGAATAAATATTAGGGAAGAGGCTATGGGCCCATGATTAATTAAGTAAAAAGGGTTGAGGGCATACTTTAATTCATTATCATATATATTCTCATATTTATAGGGGTGCAAACTACTCTGTACGAAAATCGCTACTCATCTGTTAATAATTGAATTTAGTTTTGTATGCGTGCATAGTTTGGAAATTCATTCAATATTCTGTTTTCAAATACATATAATTATTGTATATCTATGTACTGTACTATATGCATAATGTAGTACGCGGGGAAAAAAAAGTTTTCAGTTCGAAGGGGTGGACCACTTTTCATTTCATATAGAAAAGTCCCCCTCATCCCTTGCTTGCTTGCCTTTCTCCTTCGTCCCCCTCTCGCCCTCGTCAGTTTTCTACTACAATATGACAAACACAGAAAAACTAACAGAGAGACAAATAGATAGCGGTGTTGGCACCAGCTGTCGAAAAAGAACCCTTAATTATTCTATTAAACGTACCGGGAATTTATTTCAATCTCGATTCAATGTCTCCTGATCTTCGCAAAGGATCGAATATCGAGAACAAGTTTTTTTTCTTCTTTCTCTCTTCCATGCTGTAGACCTAGAGTCTTACATATTTTGATATTCGGTTTAGAATTATCGATAATTATGAATTGGTTGAGAATTATTTGTTCAAAATCGCTCGTAAGTTTTTGCCGGTTTTCTTTTTGTTTTCCGCAAAGCGTACGTACCTAAGTTTTGGTCTTTTCAAATTATATTTTTCATTTTTTTTCAACGGGTAAAATGGCAAGGACGGATGGACGAAACGAAAGCACTTTCCATTCTACTCGTTACGCAATTACGAAATTAACCACCAGCTATTTTTCATCCTTTCAGGTTGCGTTTTCTCGATTTTTTTTTTAATTTCGAAATTTTTAATATTTCCGTTTTACTGCTTTCTTTTCTTCGTTTGTTTCATCTTCTTCTATTTCGTCGGCATTCCTCGACGCCCATCAAACTCGACCAATCACCGCATAGTTCCGGTGTTTACGACCAATCACGTTCCAAACAACCGGAGAGAGCTACTCGCCTACCGAGTATAAATGCATCGTTCTCTCTGTCTTTTTTACCTTTTGTTTTTTCTTTTTTTTTCTGTCTTTTCTTCTTTTTCTTCTCGTACTCCTCTCCGCCTCTTACGCTTCGCGTATACGTTACTATACATGCAACGTTGCTGGCTGCCGCTGCTGCAACTCGGACAGGAAAATTGCTAGCGGCAATTTTGTGCCGCAACGCGAAATCGCTTCAAAGTTATAAACTGCCCAGTATAAGATACCGCCAGCTTTGCCCATAACTTAACCTCCAGCGCGTGCAAGTGCAGCTTTGGCTATACCATAATACTATACGCCATCCCTATGTGTAGCGTATATACCGCCGATCTTCATTTCTCTCAAACGTTCACCGTGGCGCCTTTTAAAATTATAAAAATGTTGCAACGATTCGCTTCTACTTTTCTATGATGCGTAGAGGAAAAATGAAGAAAAAAAAAAAAAAAAAAATCATGATCATGAGAAATACCGATGCGATCCAATAATCTCTTCAAATCCATTAAACTCTGGAGAAAAACTCCTGTACTGTAACCTGATCATCGTTTTTTATTTTTTATTTCTGTTCTTCCGATTTACGCCGATTTATCTGTACAGTGAGACGAAGAAAGGGGCTAGATTTTTGGGTATTCCCATTTTCGGTAGTTGACTATGCAATTTACTCGTACAAACATAGATAGCTATATATACATAGAGACTAATATGTAGTATAAGCGGATGCCATACCGAACGTGAAGGGAACGTGTGGGGGTGAAAAGAGGGGGAGGGTTGGCGCTTGCCAAAGTCAAGTACAGAACCGCGAAGCCACCAAAACTCCCCTAATGACTAAACTTGCTAATTTCTACCAATTACGAGCATCGCGTCTTCTAATGCGAACCACATTTCGCCAGTCCAATCAGGAGTCCCTACACTACGTATACCTACGTATAACAGCTAACGTAGTATATTGAGTGTGGAGCACGAAATTGCTGAACGAAGAATCGAAGGCATAGTTCGAAGTTCAAACCACCGCCGACTGACCCTATACACATCGCCAATTGTTACACCTGTGTGCATAGGAAACTGTTGAAAATTTTTATCGTAAACTATACACATCATAGATGGGTATTATGCTAATTTTGTCCATAAGCCGAATGTCAATTCGAGTGCGTTATTTGGTTTGATTTTGATCTTTTTTTTTTCTTTGTTTCTCTAGACAAGAGAGATTGCTGGGCTTTATCTCGTAATAGATTTGTGCAGTTTATACTTTAGGATCCATCGGTGTTGACAAATAAATTAGCATACTTGATTTCGTAGAATTACTATAAAGAGGCCATCCTCACCTGCCACTGCTGCAGGCGCAGCTGAGCGTAAACGAAGATTCTCTAATAATAAATTTCGTTCGCATCGTGTAATAGAAAACAATTAACATGTTGGCAATGCACTTATACGATTAGTTAGAACGGAAAAAGAAGAAGAACGACGAGGAGCAGTAGGAGGAAGAGAAGAGAAGAGAAGAGCAGAGTGTAACGAGGAAAGGGATTTGCATCCCTGCCAACTGCGTCTTACGAAATTCTAATTAAGACGCGACGACTGCCAACTTAATTAACATATTCTAACGGTGACGAACCTCCACATCTATTTCATCCATCTAGATATCTACCCGATGCTTTTCGTTCTCCTTTTTTTCCCCCGTACAAATTTTCCTCTTTTATTCTCCTGTCCGAGTTGCAAATCTTCACCGAATCTTAACCTGTTGGTATTATTATAACAAAAATCGGGCTCCACATTTGACTCATCCGCGCGAACCTTGAAGGCGGGGATGTGAAAAAAAGAAAATGAAGAAGAAGAAGGGTTGGATCGTATCTATGGATATATGCACATGGGAAGAGTACCTATTTATACGACGAGACGGCGATAGGGGGAGGGGGTTGGGGGGTTGGGGGGAGGGAGGGAATAATCTCTGATATTACGGTTATACAACCGATGCGTATACGTCGCTACATCAGAATACACTCAGGGTCTTAATACGAATTTAATTAAGCACGGCAGGAGGTGGGGTTTTATAGTGGATATCAGTACGGCCCCCATAACTCTTGTTTCCTGCGAGCGAGAGAGCGAGAGAGCGAGAAAGCGAGAGAGCGAGCGAACGCACCGCGCGAGGAAATCTCCGCGAGAGGGAGAGAAAGAGGGAGAAAGATGGCAAGGGTCGGGGGAAGGGAGGGGGAGGGAGAAGGCACGGGCGGCTCTTACCACGATGAAATTTCATCCTCACCGTGGTATAAATCTCTGACGCATTAATGTTATTATATGCTCTTGGTGTGGTGGTCCCTTAATGCGAACGGACTGAATAATTGAATTTAATATATGGTCACTATAAACATAGCTCACTACGACGTCATATATCGTCGTTGCGCGCATTTTGCTCTTAAGAAAACCATACGCCTTATATACATAACATACCATTCGTTTATTTTTCCCTCCCTCCCTCCCTCCTTCCCTCCTTCCCTGCCGCTCCTCCTTACCCCCTTCTACACTTGTTTGGTACTCCTACTCGTATTGTACATATGTATATGAATATATATGTATATACATGAGGCGAAAATATGCGGGGATCTACTCGTAGTTGTTGTTGTTTTTTTTTTCTTATTTATTTATTTATATAGATTTTTTTTTTCGCGTCTCTTTCTCCGTGCGGTATGAAGTCTTTGCTGCATGTGGATGCAAGTCCCACAACGTTATTATACGCTGCCGTTGGCCCTGAAGGTTTAGCAATAACGTGAACCTTTAAAGTGTAAAAGTGTTATTTGCAAACTGTGATCGTTTCGACTTCGAGAGAGAGAAGATTACGGGGTTATGGGCAATATATATATACATACATATATATAGCTAGCTTGACCTTAACATGGCCCCCATAAATATTTAATTCTGGCAGCTCGTTACACCGGGAAAAATGAACGACTCTCCGCACTTGGATCAATCGCGGTCAGTAAGATCATTGGTCGATTTTCATATTCATTCTTGAAAAATACTCGTTTTTATTTAATTTTTTTTTCTTGTTCTACCGTGACTTATGGGATTTAAATATAACGTTGAAAATAGAAAGCTGACTTGGATGGCTTGAGGAAAATTCCCTTTTTTTTTTCTTTTTTTCGCGACTAGAGATCGGAACAAAGGGTCAAAGATCGTGGCGAGCAGGGGGGCAGGATGGGGGGGGGGGGGGAGGAAGAGGAGGTTGTAAATGTATACGCGGGAGAGATTTTTGTGGTCGTGGGACTCCCGATCCTGATCCTGATTTTTTTTTTTTTTTACGGAGGGGAAACTGTTGCACCGTGTTATCCCGTTGAGCCGTAGTACGTATTAAAGAAAAAACAAAAAAGATGAGAAAACGGAGGAAGAAAAAAATGAAAAAGTAAAAAATAAAAAATCTATAATAAGGATCGCAGTGTTGTTTGTGTGTAGGCTCCGGTAATAATAAGTCATGGGATAACCGAAGGGATAATAACCGACGAAACAAAACCCTGAAGAGTTGCAGAACGATGGAAAAAGAGTAGGAGAAGAAAGAAGAGAAAGAGGAAGGAAGAAAGAGAGGATGGGGGAGGGAGTTGAAGAGGGGCGACCCAAAAATAATCTAATTATTACGAAAAACGATTATAGTAATTAGAGAGACTCTGGCGCCCGACTTCTTCGTCTTTTAGCTCTCTTGGGATGTTGCGGACGGAGGTTTCTCTTACATGCGCGCTCGTACCGTTTATACATATACGTGTATATCCTATCCGATCATCCTTGTGTTGTGTTTGTGTTTCTTTTCCTTTACTTCTTAGCCTTTGGCTTTCTTGTATACTATATACCGAAGGAACACGTGCGCGGCAAACGCTATTAGAAGAGTAAAATTAAAAGGCGTATTTCTTAAGATCGTTTCGGGGAATCGTCGAAAAGGAATCGAGAAATATATACAAGATATGATTATAGGAATTATATAGTGTATACTCCATATATGCGGGGAGACCACGAACATCGTCTCTTCGGAGGTATACAGAAACTATTAGCTTTTTTTTTTTTTTTCTTTTTTTTTTCCTTCTCTCCTCTGAAATATATACCCATATTTTGACAGACGAGAAAATTATATTCCAGCGTTACACATTTACCTACACCGGTTGAAGAACGGTCGAAAGATTTTTTTTCTTTCAATTTTTAAATTAAAATTATCGTTTTTTATGGATTTTTCGCAATACAGCTGTACATCACAGGTGTGGGAAAAGTAGAATTACAAATAATTTGACAGAAATTAGCCTTGGGGGGTAGTTAAAATCCCTTCGCGAATGGCATTATCCTGCCGAGTTGTTATTTCTATGTACAGTTATATCCAAGCGTTTTCGTACCATAGACCGTGTGGTAGTTAGTGACACAGCTATTATAGAATACTACGAAACAGTATAAAATTACTGCGACCATACAATAAAACCAGCGGGGGTAATTAACAATTAACAATGAAATTAGCAATTAGCGCCTTGGGCTTAATTGGATGTGCAGCAGATGCCAGGTACGGTGACTTAATGGTTTTAGGTTTAGGGACGAACCCGGCTGTGGCAACGCAACCTGGGATATGGTATATACGGACCTACCCTGTATGTCCTTATGTACAATGTGGGCCTCCCCCCTCCCCTCCCCCCCCCCAATCCAGCTTTTGTACTCCTGCATTTATACCCTACGTACCTATAATAGGAATTAAAATAAAATGGCGGAAACCTCATGGTTTCTAAGTCTTTTCTTGTTTGTTGCCACCCGTTGGGCAGTCCTTAAGACGGTATTTGTACCTACTTACCTACCTGGAAGTAAAGAGAAAAAGGAGAAAAATTGTACATTATATTGCTAGGGAAAAATCAAAACCAGATAGAAACGACAGGTAACTAACCAACCGTGCCATTCGAAACCGAGCGATGTAATCCTCTTTGCACGATTTTACTACCAGTATTACTGTAGGTTATATATTTTAACTATGTGTATATCATATGCCTAGGTATAGGAATATACCGGTAACTAACCTGCATTGAAATGCTAATCTTATCGTTAAACGAGCCTACAAAGCCAAAAATTGAAAAGGACAATCCAAAGTTTACTAAACCTTCTTCTTCGAGCAAATTTTTATTCGACAGAGTATATTTTTTTGGTGACCTGTGATTAACGGGAACAGAAATTTCCAATTATATCACGATGAGTTCATTTTCGTCGATGATATTTTTTTTTTTCAAAGTAACATCGAACGAAGTGAAATCGTATTGGAGCTACATTGAAAACTCAGACTTTCCCGGCCTTCGATTCGCAGATTTTCAGGCTTGTTGGTTTTGAGACTGAAAACATGCAAAATCGAATGCAACTCTTTTGCTATCACAGCGTAATACCTCGGAAAAACAAAGAAGGAAAGAAAAACAAAAAAAAAACTGCCAATCGTGAAAGAGTTTGAAGGTTGTTTTTTTTTTCGAAGACTGTTGGAAGTACAATTCTCTAAATAATTTTGGGGTAGATCGGTTCCGCGCTTTCTACGAACCAATTTCGGGTCGATCTAAAGGCAGAAGAAGAGAGAAATCCAACCAACCCTCCTACTTCAGCACCTCAGTCTTCTCCCTGTCCGCCTACCAACCTCCCCCTCAGTCTTACGACGTAACGGCCTATTTCCTAAACAACAACAATTTAACCAAAATTAGATTTTCCATTGAATGCTTCGCTCTTCCCCCTATATATACCCTGCCAAGAACTCCACGAGCTTCCTTCTCCTCTCCTACATTATACTCCCACAATAAAGAGAGGGTGGTATAATTAAAACAATAGAATGCTTAATTAGAAGGAGTATAGGAAGTCCTCTGGGGTTTGTTCGTATCCACCTATATACCGTACTCGGAAACAAAGAGAATCTCTCACCGCATAGACGAAAATAAAAATGTAAAACATTATCAAAGTTGTGTAATTTTTTTCGACTTGTTTTTCTTGTTCCAGATTTTCTTACACGGGTACTCGTACGCCGTTCCGCGGGATAATATCGTCGATGATCATCAACGATATCCGAACGTGAAGAGAATATAATATTTTCGACTATAAACTGGGCGTAATAATAATCGTCCGGTCTGAATACCGCCCAACGACGATTACTACCTCGTTTAAGAGGAAAAAGAGAAGGAAAAAAAAGAAGAAGAAAAAAAACAACCGCTAAGAGTGTCGAAAATCAAATACAATCAACATACTACGCAACATTATCACCGTAGAGTCTATTTTAGACTCGCGGTTTTTAATAAACTTTCGCACAAAAATTAGTCGGTGGGCTTCCGCGGCCCACCTTAAAACTCGTCAAGCTGGCTAGCGCTCTGACGGCCGGTATGAACCCCCACCACCCTGGCCATCCTGGTCATCAAGGTCATCCAGGTCATCCAAGTCATCCAGCGGCCTATCCTCACCACCAATCGTTGTCCAGCAGTCCTCATCATCCGGGACCTGGTAACGCGCACCATGGCTACACTCCTGGTGGCGGAGGGGGAGGTGGCGGTGGAAGTGGGGGAGGGGGTCCCACCACTACCCCCGATCTTCCGAGTCCTCATTCGCCGTCCCACGGGGCACCGTCTGACCCTGGAGCACCTTATACCACCCTCACCGGCAGCCAAGGTATGCCGAGTAACGGGCATCACCACGGGGCGGGGGGTGGAATGATAAGAGAACATCCGCATCACCCTGGACATCCGCATCCTCATCATCCGGGACATCCGGCGTACCCGCCGGTTAATCACAACAACAATTGCACGTTAAAGGTGAGTTTTATATGAGTTCTTTCGTCGATTCTTGTGTGATCATTTTAGAGTATGTCTTTTTTTTCATTTTTTTTTTTCAGTAATTTTAGGTCTGGTTTTTATTCGTGGATTTAGTTTTTATCAGAGAGAAGTTTGAACAAGGGTCAGAATTTGTTGAAAATGGAAGCTTAAATCATGAATAGAAGGTCTAACGAACCCGTAAATGAACTCCATTTGGCCGTATATCACAGTCACGTAGGAATTGGAAGCGGATCATCTTTGTGGAGTCTTTAATATACATACATAAGCTACCAAATCTCTCTTTTCTTTTTCTCTTTTCTCTTTCGAACGTATACATGGATTTAGAAAATGGAGTTTAACAATTAATGATGATGAAGTTGGTATTCCTTTTCCACGGTTGTCCCGCATCCGTCGGTTATAGTTTACCAATTGCTCGCTGGATTGCCGTGTATATATGTGTACATATACACATATATAAGCATACCTATACAAGTATACATATATTATATACTATTGAGTATATAGTTATTATAGTCCGAGCTGTACGAACGACCCTTAGCTGCTGCTTGCTTAGCTTGGTCATTGAACGTTCAACAATATCCCCATTTAACTGGGACCACCATAGAAACCCTGCATGGGTATGGCCTGTAACCATGCCGGAATAATTGAATAGAGTCTCTCCTCTCCGAGCTACGTGGTTGTAGCGGTAGTTGCAGTCGTAGTGGTAATGATGGGTTCTTGGGTCCTTTAACATTTACATCCCTACCACCGGGTTCATCCGGGGCCCTTTCCCCATGTCGCCTTTGCCTTTTCCTTTTCCTTCGCCTTTGCCACGGTGGAAGATATCGTTGAACACTACTCATACACCCATACCGCTGCTCTTGCTGCAGCGCTCACTTCTTTACCGTAGTGGTTGGTATACGTTTATGAGAACGGGCCCTTTCCACTGACTGGCTGCAACACAAACCGGCGAACATAGAACCTCACTTCTTACCAAACCCCCACCATGGAACGGTCTTTCCCCTTCCCCTTCCCCCTGCCCCTTCCCCTCTTTCCCTTCTCTTCCTTCCCCGTACCCCTTCGCTATCCCCCACTATTAACCCAACACCCGAAGGACCCTCGGGGCATTCGGGCCCAAAGCACTCGCTTTCCAACCAGTTGGGGCCTGCCTTTCGATGAGGCAGGTTGTTAGCCGATCGCAAAAGATATTTTATTTTCGTAATCAAATCGAATCGATATACGCATGAATTTGTCTGCATCGCATTGAGTTTTCGATGTTCAGATGTAGAAAGGAAATAAATTGTGCTCACTTGTTCGAAAATCGTGGTTGAGTTGGAGAGAAACGTTTGTTTGTGTTGCTTTTGTCTCATGATTTGTTTTTTTTTTTTTTCGTTCGTTGTTTGGTCTGTCTTGTGGTATAAAGAGGAGCAAGTTGTTGTACCAATCGTGCATTGCAGTCATGGGTTTTATAGTGTTAAAATAATGCCTCCGAAGGTAGTGAGTGAGTCTCGTAAAGCAGCGGTGGCTTGATCATGCTGTAACGGTGCTGCTGCTGCTGCTGCTGCTGTTGCTGCTCTCAACTGCTGGACCAAACGATCTCAGCCTCTTTCGTAAGAGGTCTATTCTTTCCAACTGTTATGTAAAGAATTTATACAAAAACAAGAATATTCGAATCTCTGTTCCGAGGGTTTCGACTCAAAACCATAAAGGGATCATTTTTTTTTTTTTAGTATTTTATTTTTTTCTAATAGTGTGCATACTTGTGTGGAGTGGTGAACAAATTATCATTCTAATCGGTGATATCCTCGAAAAGTTCAGTAAAGTTCAGTGACGAGATATAGATAAATATCTGTATATCTATATATATGTTTATAATTATCTATTTTACAAAGTGGTGTAAATTACACATGTGGATTCATCGTCGCCATGGAGGTTCATAATCAGTATCACATCAGTGCGATTACCACGAGGATGAATCACATGAAGTGTTTTCCTGGCGATAAAATTGTAAAAGTAATAAGATACTCTCATTTTTTGTTTCCATTTCGATTACTAGTTAATTTTTTCTTTATTCCTTTCTCTTTTCGAATCATACTCTTAGAGTTGAATTTTTTCTCCTTCTCGTTTTTCGTCGTTTCTCGTTATTAAGTTCCACGCTTATTTACTCCGACCAATACTCCGCCACTATACCGGTGATATTGCTCGTTGTTGTTACTTCGGTCGAACACAATCGTGTGCGAAAGTTTCCGACGGACCTCGGAACGAGTCAGCGAGCCGCTCACTCGCTCACCTCGTGTTTTCTCAAAACTTTTTTTTTTTTTTTTTCTCTTTCTTTTTCACTTTATCCCACGCAGACTCGCGTACATGTAACGGGCATACGCATACGTGCACATCGGTCTTTTTACTCAAGAAAGACAAACCGAATTTTTTTTCGTTCGATCAGCAAATCACATGAGTAAAATAGTCTGAAAAAATGTCCGAACGAATGATGTAGTCGATGTAAATTTTGTTGTCGCAATCGTTTACTGTATCGTCGATTTTCTCACGAGGTGGTGTTTTTTGTATTTCCAATGTTCACAGCAAGAGGGTGGTCCCGGTGGTCCAACCAGCGTGCAAGTATGCGGTGGTTGTGGCGGTCGGATCGTCGAACGGTGGCTTTTGCACGCTGTTGACCAATACTGGCATCACGGATGCCTAAAATGTAACTGTTGCGGTGCAGCTTTGGCCGATATCGGCGTATCCTGTTTTTCGAAGGCTGGGATGATACTCTGCAAGACTGACTACACTCGGTGAGTTTAACTTTCATCAATATCACGCGCTTCGACGTGTATCCGTAGAGTATAAAAATGATAAATCTGCCTTTTTATTATCTCACAATCAGCCAGCGGCTAACCGTCGCATTTATTCTCTTCAAACACATTCATCGTCCATACATATCGATCAGGGAATAGGATAATTGCCCGGGACTAGTCGTCCAAATTTAGAGGATTCGGGGTCACAAAGTAATTTAATGAGAAACAGACGACGCTGACTTAGTTAGTCGTGCAGCCCGGAATAGATCGACGCGCGGAACGTCAGTCTCTCCGGTTCGTCCGTCCGTCCGTTCGTTCGTTCGTTCGTTCGTTCGTTTCTTTCTACCATCCTTTGCCTTCCATTCGTGCAACTGTTTGGTATCGTCCGAATGTCTCTCCTTCCTACTCCGTCTGTCTTTTCGTCTGTCCCGTCCGTCCGTCCGTCTCTACGTCTGTCTCCTAACTAGCGGCCTTTTTAAGACTCCGCTAAGGGCCAATTATCAGTCGCTATATACTTTCGACACACATGTATGCGTTTGTACGTATACATATACTATACACGTAGTATACTATACGTAGATATGTACTACACCGTGCCGTGTACGCACAATCTTTTTACCCTAAAATTCTCATCTAATTAGAACCGCTCCCGCGTTCCAAAATCTCTTGTACTCATATACGAGTGTGCGAGAAGTTATTTTTCGCCAATTCGAAGAGAATAAAATGAAATAAAATGAAATGAAACAAGACGGAATGAAATAATAAATAAATATCGCCGAAAATCTATGTATTCCGTCGGAATACCAATCGGGTCTTACATGACGATCGGAGGAGAATTTTATTGTAAGGGAAAAAGGAGGAATAATCAAAGCTTTTTCTCTAAAACTAACTCGTCCCATCTAAACCGACATTGGTCGTGGGTAGGTATATATTGTGTACGTATATGTATGGATGTATACACATATACATACATCTAGTCAAATGACGCACCCTGCAACGTCAAGCCCAATCATGTTGATTCAACAAAGTACGTAGCAAATTGGTGAAATTTGGTATTCGTCCAGAGCGGCGCGTGGGTGGCTACGTGGGTGGTTGAAGGGGGGTGGCGAAGGAGGTGGAAAAGGGGAACCTGGAAACGGTCTGATTGCACATCTAGGCCAAACCGACGCGTTCTATCTCTTCTTCTTCTCTCCGCGATTCTCCTCCCGGTAGTAGCCCGACTCTCTCTCTCTCTCTCTCTCTCTCTGTATATATATATGCGTATATAGATAGATATATATATACACACATATATATATATAAACGAGAAACGGTGCGATCCAGCGGAAAGTCGAGCACTGATTGGCCGTTCGTAGTTCGTATAGCGGTGGGCGGAACCCGGTGGTTTGTCCATGGAATATGCGGGGTGTAGAGGAGGGGGGTGGGGGGGGGGGGGAGTGATTGGACGCATCCCCGGTGATTGTGGCACCCCTTCACCTCCCATCTTCTTCCTTTTCCCCGCATTTGGTTCCTCACGTCGTTCCGACGCTGCTCCCGATGCTACGCCTGCTGTACCCCCGCGTTTTACAGAAGTGTTCCCCTTGCCCCCTCATCCTCTTCTTCTTCTTCTCCTTCTTCTTCTTCTTCTCCTTCCTTCCGCTGATCCTCATCCTACGGTTTATCCTCCTTCTACCTTTATCCCGTACCGCGGCTCGACTCTACTCGGTACGTCACCCCCTACGTGGCTGTAAATCGAGTTTACCCTCTTGCCGGCGGAGCGCAGCCCTTCAATCAAACTGATTGAAACATTTCTTGAATTCAAAAGAAACGACAGTCGCATGGTGTAGGTATACCTACGAAAACCAACCCCCGACACCCCCTCACCGCCCCCCTGCCCCCCGTTCTCTTTCTAGACGTTTTACCCCCTTCCCCGCACCGTGCTTTTCTATATATGATCGTGGTAACTATATACTCACATTTATGTGTATGAATTTCTCTCTCTCTCTCCCTCTCTCTCTCGTTATGGGTCGTATGCGGGAGGTATGACGAGACGTTTGGTGGTACATATGTACCGAGGTACACATATATAATATATATATATATATATGTGCAAAGAGAGAGAACTGAGGCTGTAGACGGGCCAACAGACGGAGGCGTCGCGCCGCCATTAGCGTCGTGGTCAAATATTGATACGGTAGTAGCGTACCATCTCCCCCAGCTGATCATCGAGGGTAGGAAAATCGTTCAAATCGTTGGAACGCGAGCTGCTCTGCCAAAGTAACGTTGCCACCGTTACTTCTGCCGTTGCTGGTATTGTATGTGCGATGGACAAAAAAAGGTGTCCGTTCTCGGAGTGCGAAATACGAACCCGATAACTTAAATTATTGTGTTCCTTCTTATTATTATTATTATTATTATTATTATTATTTTCTGACGTGCAAATTCTTATCCCTGCAATTATACATATATTATACTATCTTTACATGTGGCCGACTGACTCACTGAATCGATACCGCATTTTGTTGAAAAAACGCGAGGTCTTCAGAGAACAGAAAATTGTTGAAAATTATTCGGTGTTTTTTGAGTATGAAAAAATGATGAAAAAAAAAAATGAATGTATCCGAATCCAGATAAAAAATAAATTTCATTTGAATTTCCTTCTCACTGTATTTGGCTGTATAGGTATAGCGAATTTTATTTTACATCGTTATATAGTTGGAAAATTTTCGACAATATTTCTACAAATTTTACGCAGTCTGTTACAGTCGATTTTACTATAATACGTGAGTCGGTGAATTGCTTGGGGGCAGGGGAGGGGGGACTGGTCGCAGTTTACGAAACGATAAGGACTTCGTTATGGGGTTGCCTTTGAAGTTCGTCGCGTGTTGCTCTCCGAGTAGACCGATATCTCGTAATATCTTACGAGGAGAACTTAATTACAACCCCCCTTCGGTCTACTCCGGCCTTAATCCCCTTCCCACCACCTCTTCTAATCGCCTCGCACGCCTGCCTCGCGCACGCGTATCACCTTGTATATTGTTCCTCATATTTTATCCCCCGGCCGCAAAGTTCACTTCTTGGTTTATACGAAGAGCTATATTTACTCGAAATCCGAAGGAAATTACGACTTGTACGATTCCTGACAAATTTCCTCATGCGTCGATGATTTCCAGCGATTCTCGCTCATTCCCGTTCATGCAAATGTTTGCACCTCGGTTTGCATCGTTACGTCCATTCCTGTTTTTTATCGAAGTTCGAGTCGTCCTTCGATGAATCATATGATAACGATAACGCAATGACAGGTAATTGCAAGAGATCACAAGAAATCACCGAGTTGTTTTTTTTTTTATTTTTTTTTTTTATTTCTTTATCTCTTCCCGATTTCAGTCGGAGTTTAAAAGGGTTTTGAAGAATTTTCCAATTGACATACGTGGACGTTGCTTAGGTGGGAAATTCGTTCGGAATACCTACCTACTTCGTACACCTATTTATACAGAGTATCCTCTCGTCGCAATGTCTGTTAGTTTTGATTAATTCGCACGTGCAGATTGCAGTAGAAGGATCAGAATTTCCCTCATTTCCCTCATTTCCCTCACGTGGATCTGACTTTACTTGGTAACAGTTTTAATCCCCCTGGCTCAAACGATCCCTTAAAAGCATTTTGGTTTTAATTCATCTTCGTTCGGATCCCCCTTTCTATCTACAACTTTACCACATGACGTTCATGATGCTGGGCTGCCGCTGCTGCTGCCGCTGCTGCCGGAGGATCCCTTAGTCAAACGAATCGATTCCTCTCTATTTGCCACTGCCGCTTCTATATACTACCATAATATTTGACTAACTTCACGCGGATTATATTCCTATTTATTTATTTATTTATTTATTTATTTTCTATTTTCATTGACACGAACGACTTTTTTTTTGTTTTCACCGTTTGAACGCACTTGAACCAAATCGTTCGGGAGAGTTTCTTTCGGTTCTTCCGATTATTTACTAATTGCACATATTTAAGTTTTGCTCCGGTGATAATTATACATCACGGACGATGTTTTTTTTTTTTTTTGCTCTTCCTTTCTCGAATTTATCACGTGAACGTGCGGGTTACTCGATCGTTTTATGTCACCCCTAGAATCATATCCCGACAGATAGACAGTTTCCACGTGCGTGTAGTAGGTGCCGGAATCGCGCGCGTTTTTTGTTATTTACGTATCGTGTTTTTTCCATTTTTTTTTATTTTTGTTTTATTTTTCATTTATATTCTCTCTTTCGAGCATTTTTCAATTAGCGAAAAACAAAGGACCCGCGGAGTATAGACGAGGAGGAGGGGGAGGGAGGAGAGAAGGTGGCGGCGGCGGTGGTGCGGTGCAGTGCGATATAACTGCACCTGCAGTACCTCCCAGGAAGGAGAGGAGAATAGGGGGATAGAGAGCAGAGGCGACAAAGGAACAGCGGGAATAATTGCCAGCACCGTGTCAAAGTTTTAGCTCTTTTCTCCCCCCACAGTCACTATCCCATACAGCGCGTTAAGCTTGATTCTTTTTTTGTATTTCACCCTTTTATTTCTCCCTTTTTTTTTGCGAATTTCAAAAAAATTACCAACGGATTATTATCCGTATAGGTTGGCGAATACAACAGTTATATACATGTAGGTACCCGGTTTTTTCCATCTTTTTCGCTCCCTCTCTCTCTTACTTTCACACACACCGTATGTACAGCACTTTACAGCTCGGTTTATCATTATCACGATTACTATTATTGTTATTATTGTTGGCTTTTTAACTCGTCCTCTTTCGTCGCGCGGTATATCGATGTAATTTAATTGTACACCAGTCGCGTTATCGTCGACGTCACTTACGTACGTTGTACGTATCGTATTAGGTGTACCGATGTATGGTACGTAATAATGCGGATGACTGTCCTCGTCCTCGTCCTCGTTGTTAAAGAATTTATTATATAGATACGTACGCGTGATGTATTTATATATTTAAATATTTATATGTACGAATATGTTACGCGGCAACAAATAATTTGCATCGACGCGACGCATCGAACGCTCTGCAGCTGCAGTTTTAACGGACGTTTAATGTATATTATATGTATTATATATTATACGTATTTTAAATTCATTTCATAATCATGTTACGTATGCGATATTATTTCTATAATCATCGGGCGTATATGTGCAACGATTATTATGAGGTAATGTTTCGTGATGTGGACCATATTTAGTGATGTCGGTTTTCCTGCTCCCGCCACCGTTTTTGCTCAATGCTGCAGAGAGAAATGCTATTTCGAGCGAAGTATAAAGATCAAAAGAAGACACAAATCACTTGGAAAGCTTAGATTTGTCAGAGACTATCCCACTACCGACCTTTTATTTGCTTGCGGATTAAGCTCTGCACCGTATATTTATCTCACTACTCTCTCACTTTCGTATCATCTGTATATACCTACGTACAAAACTCGCGTATTTTATGTACACGTAAGAAAATTGGAAAATGAAAAGAAAAATCATAAATGGAATCGTGTTTGTAATCGATCAGAACCGGATAATCTGTAATTCTCTGATCGATTGTGTATGTAAATTCCGCAAATGTTCGTCAAACTTTGCGCTGTCGCTTTTTTTTTCATTTTTCATGCAATTTCGTCCCTCTTTTGTTTTTCTTCTAATTTGCCGAGATGATAGCAGATTTGCTTCACCTCGTAGTTCGCGACCATTTTTTTTTTTTTTTTTTTTTTCAGAGAGAAAGTTTAAAAAAAAATGGGTTATTAATATCGAACGATGATAATGATAATAATAATAATAATGGTAACAGTAGTAATAATAAGGAAAAACGTCAGTTTTAATACGCCGTCAGTTCGTAGTTCGTGTTCATCGTCGTCATCGTCGCGTCTTCGTTTCTTTGCGCGTCGTCGTCGGTTGGATATTAGAAGGCGTTTATATATCCTAGCGATGACAGGTTCTTTGAGGGTAATTATAGCCACCGATAAACAAACCTTTTAATAACTTTATAAACACATATCTGCATCTTCCCGCATCTATAATTTATTCGTTGAACTAATTTTCGAACCGCGTTTTTTTTATTAGGTCACTGATCGTGCGGCCGTAAGTATAAATTGTGGCGATATGATATACTCGAACGAAATTCCGAATAATAATAGTTGAAAAATAATATCTAAAATATCCGGTATGTGAGCGAATCTTTTGGTTTTTTTTCTTTATATTTTTCATTTTTTTTTTCAAGTATACCGTCATGCGAAGATCGACGGTTAAATTGGTGAGAAATTTTCGCGGTAGAATTTAAGCGAGATTTGGAGTCGTTTTTTTGGCGTCACGCGTGCTGCAGGATTCGTGCCTGGGAAGGGAATGTCGAATGGGGGGGAGAGGGGGGGGGGGGGGGCTGAGGGGGGAGGTAATTGGTATATCCCTGTCGTCAAAGGCACCTTTAATCAGTTTCACTAATGGCGTAATGGTCTCTATAGTTGTCTTTAACAATTCCCTACAGCTTCGAAGTTCACCCTCTTTTGTCAGTCACCCTGCAGCAGCTTTTACGCCCCTCTTTTCCCCCACCCTTCGCCGATCTTAGCGTCGGTCTTTTCTTTTTCTTCTTCGCCAATTGAACGCTTCGTTATCCTCAAAATATCCTTGGCATCCACCGTTATCGTCATCGCCGCCACCACCGCCACCATCCCCACCCCCACCTGCAGCGGAAGCTCACACTTTTAACTAACTTCGAAACCACTTCCATCTTCTTCTTTTTCCTCTCGTTTTTCTTCTTCGGAAGATTTTCCAAGAAGCGGAATTTTCGTGCGTCGATACGTGGTAACAGGATAGTGGGAAATAAAGTTTCAATGTTTCTGATACATCAATCGATAAACCGGACATGCGAAAAAAAAGAGCGATTACATGGAAACGCATGTCTCTTTATTTTTACAACCAAATGAAAGTGGATACTATGGAAATATTTTACGTATTTTGACACTGGCCTCTGTCGACGAGTTACACCGTGTATTTTTAAAATTTTTATTTTATTTATTTTCAACACCTTCCCACCCCCACCCGTACCTGCCACTTTTTGAACGACTGTGTTCCAAGGTATCGTTGCAAAAAATAACTTGAAAGAAAAATAAATTCACAGTTTTTACACCGTTTCGCTAATACCAAACGGAGATGTATTTTTTTTCCCCTCTCTCTCTCTCTCTCTCTCTCTCTCTCTCCGACGCGTGCAATTAACGAGTAATTCCTCTGCGTCAATTTCTGTACGAACGTACATCATACTAATAACACTCGATATCGCAACGAAGTTTGTTATCTTCATATTCCCCAAACTCCTCTCGTGTGCCGGAGCGCGAACTTTTCTTTTTCTTTTTTTCTTCTTTCTATTTTCTTTATTTATTTATTTGCTCTTTTATTTTATTTTTGCGCGTGTTCCGTGTTTCCTGGAAATAGTATAGCGAGGGCGAATTTCAGTTTCAGTTTCGGATTCGGGCTCGTTACGTTACGTTACGTTTCGTTTGTCTCGTTTCGTTCCGTACGCGAAACGCGTTGAATACACGTGTACGTTACACGTATAGGTACGCAAAGTGAGAGAAAGAGAGAAAGCATCGCATCGTTTGAACGTAGGTGTATATATAAAATGGTGCGATTGGGAGAGCTTGAAAAAATATCATTTGTACAAAAGGGTTTTTTTGTTGTTTTTCAGTATCAAATGTTTTTCTTTTTTCTTTCGATCCTTCTCGATCGCCTCTTTCTTCTTTTATATTTTATTTTCTTCTCTCCGTACGTTCAATTTATTATACCGTATGTAACATATTCGCGACGACGATCAATCGGTGAAAAAGAAAAAAAAAAAAAAAACAACAAGATCGATGTAATGTGAAGAATTAAAAAATGCAGAAATTCTTTTCATGCATTATACATGTAACCCCCAAACTGACCAAGCATTACAATAATTCCGCACCGTTCGATTAATACTACGTTATTTATCGATGCGAAAATGATGAATTCTTTTCTTTTTTTTTTTTTACTTTCTATCCATGTAACGATAATAACGTGGTCATCGAAATTGAATAATAATCTGACATGTGTATTTGTACGATCGCAAAACGGGGACTGCATAATAAAATAGCAATGAGAAATTTGAATTGCACGGGGAAACCGCTGCGGAGAGATGAGAGAAGACGCGAGCGAAGATAGGCGGGTGGTTTGGGGGGGAGAAAGGAGGGAGATTCCGTGTGGCGACGTCGGGACGCCCCGAGATGCTGCAGGACGACGGCGTGGCGACGCTGAAATCGAAAAGGAGGGTGAAAAGGGCGTCGGGATGGAGCGAGGCAACCTAATAATCGCGATCAGCCGTCGCTTATGTGTGCGTAATATATCAAATTACGTTTGCATGCTCGGAATGATAAATGCCCTATATATTTATACATACACGTACGCCGTGGTCGGAATCTCCGACGTTACATACATAATATAGGTAGATATGTAAAAAGAAGAGAGAAAAATAGAAGCCTGCGGTAACGAAGAATCATCGCGTGTATACGGTATTAGTTATATGTACAGCGAGAAGAAAAAAAAGTGTCTCGTTATTTGCCGACTTTATTTCATCATCCATTCATTCGTTCATTTGTCCGTCCGTCTGTCTGTTTGTTTGTTAGTTTGTTAAATCGTAATAATTTATCGAAGTATGGAAAAATCAAACTTTACTCGTTGGATCGGGCGTCGCGGATACGGAGCTGCAAGGGGGTGGTTCTTCTAGATTCCGTTGAAGATTGAATCGCGTATTGGAAACATAATTTATTGGAAATATTGTATAATACAAAGAGCAGTCGGTTGTTTTCCTCTTTTTCTTCCTCTTCCCTTCGCTACTTTCGGCCGATTCCTCCATCCCCTCCCCTCCTCCCCGCCTCCGTCGCCCTGCGCTTGTTACACAGGTACACAGATGCGTCTCGCTCCGTCCGTGGTAATTGCTTATTAAATTTCTAGGGGTTGGGGTTGGGGGGGCGATCGTTGTCGGGGAGGAAGTGCGCTTCTCTCTCTCTCGCTCTCGCTTCGCTCGCCGGTGTACAAAGGCTGTATATGTACAGTATATAATACAGTATAGTACATAGGCAGGGAGAGGAGGAGGAGGAGGAGGTGGCGGCGTCGCGTAGGAGGATAAGAGAAGGGGGAAAATGAGGAAAAGAGAAAAGAGGGAGGGAGGGAGGGAGGAAGGGGGTAGTAGATGTCGGGCAGAATTGTTTTCCTGTTACCATGAAAATATGCCCGGGGATCTTGCTCGGGTAATTGGATTATTAATTAGATTGTTAATGAGACAGATTCTGCGTGAAAGGGGTTTCGCAAGAGGAACAAAGGACTTTGTAAGCTCTGCAAAGTCTTGGTAAACTTTGTTTTGCCCCATATACATGCATAACTATACACCTATACGCACACGCGCGCACACGTGTATTTATCCATAGGATACAACGTATGTGGTTTCAGATATACCGATACATCGTCCTTAAAACATTTAGGTATGTACAATTGATACATTGCGCTATTATTTTCTTTTTATTTCGTTCTCTTTCTTCTTTTCTTCATTTTTCATTTTTACCCACTCGGCTTCGGTTACCCTCTTATTTTTCGACATCTTTTGTAACACAACTTGACGCAAGAGAAAGAAAAAAGAAAAAAAAAAAAAAAAGAAAGGAGTCGAGACACCCCGGTGCTGGTGGGTCGGTTCCATCTCGCTATACATGTACAGGTATATTTACATATATACCTTTTGAACCAAAGTACAGTGTTAAGGTCCCTTTAACATGCAGATTGCCTTTAAAGACTCTTCTGTAAATTCCTCGAACACTGATTGGACGATTATTTAATGCCACCACCACCGTCATCGTCGTCATCACGAGCACATATAACCGCGGCTTCTCGATACCACATCTCAGAGTTTGCCATCTCAGAATTAGAAGAGGCAGAAGGGCATATTTGAGGTAGGACGAGAGGGGAATTTTACTTATTTCTTTTTCTCTCCGCAGCGGGCCAAAAGGTACCTCGTTCTTCCCCTTCGCCTCTTTCTTCTTAATTTCTTTACTCCTCTTCGGAAAAAAATACGAGAAAATTAATAGGTAATATTCGTCCCCCGGGGCAAACTCATCTGCAGGACGACGCGCGTTTATGTATATATTATATTGGCGCGTTGTGTATGTGACGTGCTCGTGAGATAGTTAGGGTCGTGCGCGCTTCGTGGTAGAATGTAGAGAGAGTGAGAGAGAGAGAGAGAGAGAGAGAAAGCGTATTACCTACGTCGTGTGGCGGTGATCGTGGCAACGGAACCCAATCGCATTTAATAGCACGAAATTACACCGAAATTTGATTTTAATTTACCTAACCGTTGAATTTATTCAAATTAGTTATGTATTCAAGTATACATAAAACCATGCACGTGTATATGTATCGTATGATTTACGTATACAGATTTATATAGCAGATATACATGTATACCTATACGCGTGTATATCGGTATAATATACTCGTAGAAGATTTAATGAGTTTTTCAAAGAGTATATATACCGGTAGTGTATTGTTTTATGTTCCTGAATATATGCATTACACGCCTCCGTGAAGTCGGCCCCCGTGAAGTTTTCGAAAATTCAGATTTTCTCGATTGTTCCGGATTGTTCGGAAAATTGTTCTACGAGCGCATCGTCGTAAATCTTAACAGGCAGATCGGAAAAGTGGAAAAACATTTGTTGCCCAGCCCCCTGCGATGATACGCTTCTGGAACAATGTTAAGAACAATATCTGGAACAATCGAGAAAATCCAGATTTCTCAAAATTTGAGAGGGGGGGCTGGTCGAAAAGTTAACGTTTTTACACTTTTCCATCGAGTGGAACGATCCGGAACAAGCAAAAAACATTAATCGATTTTTCAAAAGCAGGGGGCTACCGCCGGGTAAAAAAGAAAGTTTTCCCAATTTTCCCGAATTTTCGTTCGGAGCAAAAAGAGAGCGAAAAAAAAATAAAAGATAGAAAATTAATAAAAATGCGAGTGAAGAAGAAGAATAAAATAAGATAGACTGAAAAAAAAATATTAATGACTCTATATACCAAGTTTTCTAAGCGTACACTTTAATATATCTTCTCTACATTATACATATATACATATATAGATACATATACTTCTTGCAATGTACATAGCGCAGTAGAATCAGGAACATCAAGCAACGCGGTAGCAATTCCTAAGCTAAACTGAAACATTCAAAATTCTCGTTTAAACTGGCGAGTGGGGTGAAACGATGGCGGCGCTTGCAGCCAGCTTTACGGTGGGGGGCGAGATGTGTTGGGGGCGGCGGGGGGGAGACGGAGGGGTTATAATTTTAATGACGGCGTGTCCGCGCGCAGACTATTAAGAATACGCGTCGCTAGAAAGTTTTAACGAGACGCAGTACCACCATCACCACCATCACCGGGTTCAGTTTTGTACCGACGGTTACCACCGGGTAAGAGAGGGAAGAGGAGAGTGCTGAAAGAAGAGAGAGAAAGAGAGGAAAAAGGGAAGGGGGCAGGGGGGACCGCGTCGTCGCTGCTTATGGCTGCACAAAACGACATTGCTGCTTCTGCCACTGCTGTATACCGCTACCTACCTATACCTACCTACCTACCCACCATGCCGCCGACTATGGGGAGGAGAGGATTATTATGTATTTTATAATGATCTCACAACAAAATCGCAATTTGCACAGCGCGGTGTCGCCCCCTCCACCCCCCTCCGCCCCTCTTCCTCCCTCAGCCTTGTCCTCCTCCCAGCGAAGAGGTGGTACGTTATGTCATATAGGTATATATCCACCCAACCACCTACCTCATAACACCCTACCACCCGCCCAATGCGACTTCCCTTTTACTCGCGGGTCTAGCATAAAAAATATGAAGATCAAGACGAAGAGAAGAAGATGCGGTGGGAATCCCGCATGGTAAATTTTACGTCACATCGTGATCAGCGATCAACGATTTCAGCCAAACTGCGGAACTTGCGATAATTAAGGGATGATAAAAAAAAAGAAAGAAAAGAGTATAATATTGAAGAAGACCCGGATGGAGAATCGCTGTGAATACGTCGGTTCTTCGTTCATGCTTTAAATATTTTGAGATACGTAGTAGAAATTAAAATATATATGTGAAATCAAAAAATCATAAACAAAGAACTGAATGGATGTAGAAAGAAAGGAGAGGGGGGAAAAAAGTGTACAAAAATGCGTCTGATTGTACGCTATTACGGAGAAGGGAACAGGTCGTTACGTGGATGGTTACTTTTAATGGGGTAGCCGTGCTGTGGTTGTTGCACGCACACAGGGGTAGGAAAAAGAAAAAGAATAATGGGGGGGGGGGAGAGGAAAGAAATAAAAATGCGTTAACAGGAAAGACGGCCGTGCAGAGAATGAAGAAGAAAAAAAAAGAAAGAAAAATGAAACCGATGATAAAAATCATATTATAGAAACGGTGTTACACGATGAAAATTTTTTGAACATTCGTCCTTGTAAAAATAAAGAAAAAAAAACAAAAAAAAAATGATTTCGATCGAGCTTTGGATGGCAATGGCGATGGGGGTGGAGGATCGTTGTACGGTTATCGCGATCGACCGATGCGGTGTATATATATTGTGGAGTTACACGATGATGTAGCGTTGGGTGCAGGAAAAAATAGAAACAAAAGGAAGAATCGAGAAAAACAATAATTTCGCGTGGTTATTTTCACTCTCTCACAAGCTGCTCAATTCTATCGCGCACACCTTCTTTCTATATTTCTCCTTGCTTTTCTTTCTTCCGCAGCGGCATCATTTTCACCACCACCAGCTGAGCTATAACCCTCGATAATTATATACTACCTACTCTTTTTCTCCCTCCCCCCTACCCCCTCCGCGCCTCTCCTCTTTTTCTTTTTATTCCTCCTTTTTCCCCCCCTTTCTTTTTCTTTATTATATTACAACGAAATTAACGCAATTAACGCGCAAACACGGAGTTGGCGGTCTCGATTTCTGAGAATTTTCTTGTGTATTACATACCGAGCTCTTCTTATATAATCATCACTCGCCCCTGCGCACGATTCTTTGCTCATGACGATAATGACGACGATGATAATAATGATTATAATAATTTCTAGGTGTGTGTATATCATAAGCAGATTTCATCTATAATTCATCACTATCGTATCATCATCACGTGTGTGTTTTATCATCTACGTAATTCTCGAAATCTTTATTCTACATTTTTTTAATTCATTCGAACGTAAAAATTTCTTTCCTTTTCCGTTATCTACAACGTATTGTTAGCGCGCACTATTTTCACTCAATAGAAAAAGAAAAAAGAAAAACATCCGCAGTGACCAACATTTAAAAAGTGGCAATGACATTTTAAATGATCGCGCGCGTATATCAAAAAATTATCGGGACACATAATTCTCTTGCATAAATTGTGCCATCTCGCCCCCTTTCCCCCCCGACCAGTAGGGGTAAGTTTAGTAACAACCATATCCCCTGCTCTTGGCCCTCAGGCTCCACACAACCCCCGGAGCAACGAGGCTAACGACCTTCCTTTATCTTCCACGCGCCCGCTCTACTCTGAGATAATAATGTATACATATATATGTAGCTATCCTATATTTATATGTATATGCGGACGAAGATGGCGACTGACGACGCTGTACGTAATATGTGCGATGTGTGACATGTATATCGTGAACGATATTACATTTCACGTGGATGGGATTAAATTATTAGATATTTATATTTATATTTATGGAAAGACATTTGGTAATTGCGCGGAAAACTCTCTAGACTAATTTCGATCGATCGATGAATTTTAGAAAAAATTGACTGTAAAGCGAAATCTACTCTGCAGGTTTTTGATCGACACAAAATTATCTCGACTACTGATCCAGAATTTTTTTAAGTCAATTATTACGTGTAATAAAAATCGTCCCCGTTTTTTGGACCATGCAGTCCGGATTGATGAAATTCGAGAAATCGAAAACTTCTATCATATAGAGTTTTTAGCAGGGTTATTTTTCCAAGAAAGTATGCAGAAAATGGAACGGTTGATTCGGTCGACATAATAAATGTGTCGAATATTGCAGTAACATTTGCACGCGATAAAGATTCTAAATAAACAGAGGCAGACACGGCTGGGGATGGGGGGGTAAAACGGTGTTCGGGAGGGGGAAACCCTTATCAAGGCTGAGGCACGCGTCTGCTCATTAGCGGTAGGTGGGGAATCCCCTGCGCCGCGGCCGCGTCGCGTCGTTTGGTCGAGTGTGACGAAGATAGCGCACGAAGCTTCGAATCGCGGGGGAAGAGAAGAGGAAAAGGGGAGAGGGAAGAGGGTAAAGGGGTGAATCTGCGATGATGCGCGGGGCGAAGGGAGTGCCGACGAAAGATAGGGGTAAAAAATGTCCCTTCGAAATCGTAAAAATTGAAGTAAAAATTTACTTTTTGTATTTTATTGTCAAAAATTTAACCGTTGGAACTGCGTGGGCATTTTTTTCACCGTGTAGCGGGACAATCCTGTCTACATTCAACTCTTAATTCGTTCATATTTCTGTCTCTGATAAAATTATGAGGGGGAAAAAAGAATGCTGTGTAATAATATGCGCCTATACGTAATGTGCCTTGGAGTATATACTCTGAATTTTATACTCGCTGCAGCATAGTTGTTAGTTATCTGTTATAAAGTTTACACGCATACCTATCTGTATCGAGTATAAGTACATGAGTTGAGAAAGAAGAAAAAGGGGAGGGGGGGGAAAATTGTCAAAATTGAAAGAAAGAGAGAAAGAAAAAAAATGAAAATCGCGTATAAATTGAACCTCTGCAGGCAGTTCGTATTTATATGATAATAAGTATCTAATATACCTACGTGTATAATATTATACCGTTTAACTTAGCCAAAGTGTGTAAGAATAATAATCTGTAGGTATATATAATATATATACATATAGTTACCTCTATGTACTTACGACATTATACCTGTATACCTATATGATACTATAATACGCGCGCTGGAATTTCTAGTAAAACAACGATTCTCCCCCCATGGATATTTATTGCTTCTTTTCCCCCCTCTTGTATTTCATTTCGTTTCATTTCTTTTCATTTATTTTCTATTTTTTTTCATCTATTATTTTTTTTTCACTGGAACCTGCACTTTTCTCGGAGTTAAACACAGTCGCTGTTATTTACACAGATATCTAAACTTTTACCCATATCATTACGGGTGTGCATATTTTTATATAGAAATTCCCACGCAATATAAACAAAGCTTGCGAATCACCTATTCGGACTAGTCTCTACTCTCGCTAACGTCATAAGTACTTTTTCAACTCACATAACTCGACGAAAGAAATTACTTCAAAATAAAGAAATAACAAGAAATAATAAATAAATAAATAAATAAATAAATAAATAAATAAATAAATAAATAAATAAATAAATAAATAAATAAATAAATAAATAAATAATAATACCTACACCGATTCGGGAGAAAGAATTTTTGTAATTCTATGAATATATAATTATAAATGCGATATCCTGTATAATTGAATATTCGGGGGGATCTACATGTATATGTGGGAAGGTGAAAGAAAATTACTCCAACTGTAATAAATTGGAGGACTTACACACCTGCGGTATTTCTAAGTAAACCGAGAGCTGCAGCATTAGATTAGGTCGCAACACCGAAGGTAACTAACGTACACGTACTTCTATATACATATGTATACGTATAAAGTTTTTAATTCGTCTTTGCGTGACGTACGGTTCAGACCAAAGCCCTGTTTTTCAGTCTTCTTTTATTTCTATCTAAGAAAAACAGGTATACGGCATAGGCTAGCTTGGGCGGGCCTTTATTGGCTAGAAGCACGCGACAAACAGATCACTCTATAGTCGTCCTGTGTTGTATTTTATAGTCATGTGTTCAACGTTAAATACAATGCGAAAGGGAATAAATCAAGAACACCACATGTAAACGTTAATATAAATTTGAAACAAATTCTCCCGGCGACGTGGTCGAAAAAAAAACAAAAAAAATCACATCACATCATATCAAGAAATAGAAAAAATTTTATATAGTTTTTTTTCTTTTATCCTTATTATTTCGAATTACGGACAGCTGTCATTGAAAAAAAAAAACACCTGCGTGGCTACGTCTGGAGGATACATGAGAAGTGAGCGTCAGTTGATAGCGTTTTTAATATAAGATTCACAATAGACATTTTCAATTTGTTTTTTAGTTTTTGTCTCGTTTGTTTTTTTTTTTTTACGTCTGTAACGAACGAGAGTGAGAGAGGCAGAGGGGGGGGGGAGGGGGGAGATATCTTCGTTAATTACAAGTGTATCAAATTTGATTGATTAGCTAGAGTTTGTAATTAATCGCACCGTATTATGACTTTCCATTAAACGATCCCAACCAACCATAGACACCTCTTACTTCTTTACCCCCGGCCCTTTCTCTTGGTCTTTGTTTTTTTTCCTCCTCTTATTCATCTATTCGGGATCGCTGCCGCGGCAGTCGGCCTTTTTTAAATCTCGAGATTGGATCAGGTATTATTATACAATATAAGTCAATCATTTATCGCGCACGAGTTAACCGACTAAATGCTCACGTTTTATTCATCGTCATCTTTAATCTTGAACGTCAACCAAAAAAAAAGAAAAGAATTAAATAAATGAGTAATAATAATAAAACAAAAAGGCCGTAAAATATGAATTCTAAATATAGATTCCGTGTATTCTCTTGTCATTCGACTAACTATATATATATAGTGTATTATTATTTCACCTGCGAAAGTTTTGAAATTATATAATCTTATGTATACTATATTATATGTAATATATTTTATATACCTGCCCATGTATACGTGATTGAAATAGTTTATCTTGTTCCACTGTCACTCATTGTCGAGTAATAACGATAATCATAATAACAATGATAATATTAGTATTAATAATAATGAAACACATTTCGATAAAATTAAAGAGAAATAGAATCTATGGGATTGGAATATTCCCGAGTTCCAATTAAACTTAATTAATCGTATTACAATTTGAATTGGTTGTTTCTTTCCAGTCTAATATATGGTATATAATGCATGTAATATGTTATACGGGCAGAAAAAGTGATCGTTGGTTGCGACTGTGTATATTATGTATACCTATATATACGTACGTAGAACATAGGAGAGAGAGAGAGAGCGAGAGAGAGAGAGAAAGAGAGAGAAACACGTATTAAGCGAACCTGATCGATGTTTCCCCTCTCTTTCTTCTTCCCCTGCCTCCCCTCCATCCCTTCTCGCAAAGAGGGACAGCCAGGGAGACAAAGCATGCAATCATAACGTTAATTACATTAAAATGAGTCCAAGACTAGACCAATCAGGCCCGCCTAGCGGTGGATTTGAGCTGCGGTAGATGAAATTCATACGTATACATCATCAATATATAATTGGTTATCCAAAGATGGAATTATGACTGATCAAATTTTGGTTAGAAAAAAAACAAGAAATAAACCTCTTTGAAAGTTCGTGAATCGATCTTATGGTTATATTTATTTTATCGACAAATGATTTTTTTTTCATCGATTTGAGTATTTTTTTTTTTTTTTTCTTTTCTCCTGCAATCACGTAACTGATGATACGGTGCATTGGTTTATTTTTTCAAGTCGGTTCGCTTAAAGCCATCGCTAGAACGCGGGCTAATATCTCAGCCGAGTTCTAATATATAGGTTGGTGTGGTGGAGGTTCTGTACATCCAACCAAATTGCACTACCTATATCTCCACCTCCACTTCCACCTCCACCCCCACCTTTACCTCTACCTCCACCTCCACCTCCACCTCTTCCTCTTCCTCTTCCTCTTCCTCTTCCTCTTCCTCTAGCGGAAGCTAATAGGAATTTTGATTGACTGAATTAAATGGTTATTGGAAAGGTGGTGGATTATTTTATTTCATTCTTCCACCTTTTTTTTCTTTTTTCTCCTCTCTTCGCGTATACATATAACATTCATTTATTCGTTCATTCCTTTTATTTTTTATTTTAATATTTTTTTCTCTCAAATCTCTTGATTAGGCGAATCGAAAAAACGAGTTTAGGTAATTTATTGTCGTCCTTCTTATTTTCTTATTTATTTCACTTGAAATTGGTAAATTATTATCATCATCATCATTATTATTATTTTTTTTTAAAATCGACGCATATGTATACGTATAGGTATACATGACTTTTTTTCTTTTTTTTTTTAATTCTTTCATTAATAATTTACCTCCCCATTCGATATCGTATAACCTTACGTATATGTATATTGTATATATATACATATATGGCCTGCGGGAGTATAATATAATCTTGAATATGAACTTCATTTATTATTATCGACAAACAAAACCAGTTTGATGAAAAATAAACAATATTCTCCCGGTATAATATACATACACGTATGTATAACTGCAAAAATCACTCTTTTCCACCCCTTTTTTTTTTAATTTTTTCTCTCTCAGAAGCCCAGTTTTTTTTTTCTTTTCTTTTTATTCATTTTGAAAAGGATTTGCGTTCATTATTATTATTATTGATAATGAAAGTTCACCTCATTTCAATTTCAATTTTCATTTTAATTGTAATTTTTTGCACATCAATTTTCGTTTGTTATTGCAATTATTGCAGTGTGCAGTGGATACAAGACGCGTCGATTATATCGATAAAACCGAACGTAATTAATATTTGATCGTTTTATTTATGGGTGTATAGTATGCATTATAAAAGAATCAATTGATTGGTAATAATTCCATTCTATTATTTCGTATATTGTTCGCATAGCAGAAAGCGCAGTGATGCCCTTTCACCGATGCAACATCTATAATACCTCTCAAGAGGTGTGTGATAATATAAAATTTCTACCTATCTACTCATAAGTTATATATTACAGATCTTCGTTAATTTTTTTTTATTCTTTCCATTGTTAAACCAGACCAGGTAACTGTATACAGATTATGCAAATATCGAGGTATTGACCGATCGATGAATTGATTAGGTGTATTCATGTTATACCACCGCAAGTAATTGGCTAATTCATTCGAATTTGGCATTCGAAGAGTCTATGAAAAATGGAAAAAAGAATGAGTGAAAAAAAAACTTAATTCCTTGTGCGAATATAAATAAATAAATAAATAAATAAATAAATGAATTGATGGGTCGACGCGGGTTGCGTATGGTACAGGGTTTATTTGCTGATATACCCAGAGTATAATATTAATTTATTGTATATATCTACGCCTTTCGAAGTCCTTGGTCTTGAAACAAACAAACGAACCAAATAATTAGCGTAATTAAAGCCGGCCAATTTGCGCTCGAGACAATTAAAGAGGGCCAGGAGTTTCTGGCGTAGGAGGGGAGTAGGATCTCCAAGGGAGGTATGGAGGGAGCCTCATTAGCAGTCGAGTGAATGTGTCGGAGAGAGAAATAAAAGAGATAAAAAAAAATTGAAAAAAGAAAAGAAAAGAAAAAGAAAAAAACAATTGAAATAAGAAGGAGAAAAAATTGAAGGGAAAGGGAAAGGGAGGGAGGAAAGTCGTAAGTTGTTCGTCGCGTGATGTATTCTACAGCTCTACATTATAGTTGCAATAATAGAATAAGGCGCGTGGCATTTTTATATTCATCGTTGTTCTTGTTGTTATGATTATTATCGTAATCATCATTATTGTGGCTTTTATCATAGGATTAGAAGCAAAAAGAAAAAAGAATTTTTTTTTTGTAATAATTCAATCAATTTAATTCAGTAGGTAAAAATATATTTATACTTTATTTATTTATTTTTTTTTCAATATCATGCAGGAGTCAGTAATAAATCGAAAGACTATCGCCGTTAATTAATAATCCAATGAAAACATCATAATTAACTGGCTACCTAAATTTGAATAAATTTGAGTTGAAATATTATATAACTGCCATTTGCGTTTTTGTAGAATATATTTCCTTCTTATTTTTTTATTTTTTTTTCTCTTCTCGTAACTCGACTTTTTGACAAGGATATATCGGGTATATACGTATTACAAATTGTGTATGTGTATCGTACAGCGATGGAAATTAATTGGGGAAATCTGAGGGATTCTTGAGTTTCGGGTAATTATTTATTGGTTAACGGGGTAAGAGATGGCTGATTTTTAAATGACGAGATAATTACGACGATGATGATGATGATCGAAATATGATGAAATTATGAATAAACGTATATACGGTATATATATACACGCGTTGCGTTTCGAATTGGATGCGAAGGTAGTTTATAATAATATATAATAATATATAATACGAAATTGGAATAATCGTCAAAAACTTAAGATCAGATCGGACAGATAAATTGGGAATTTAATTATAGGAACTGTCAGGAAAGTAATTAAATTAATAACAAGATATCGGGTATATATATGTGTATATATATAGGGGGATCCAATCAACCGTTGCAACCTTTAAAAGCCGCATGTGTGCGCATGGTGTGCCTTTCACATTCCTGATAAAATAAATTATATGCGTCCTTCGCGTTATACGGACGATACGTATATATCTATACATACATATAAATATATATATTCAAAAGACTGGCCCGCCGCACCGTTGGGGTATTAAAACGCGAACGCGAACTCGAACTCGAACTCGACTCGTACAATTATGTTTGCGTCGATACGTATAGATTCGGTTAACACAACCGTATAATCCTTGATGATGTCCATTCAAATAAGGAAATGCGTTACATAGTCCGCGGTTTTATTATACATCGTCGGATGTATTTAAACTCCTTATATACACACACTTGTGTACATATAGCTATGTACTTATGTATTTCACATATTCTCGAAGCCGGTAATTAGTTCGGATATGATCGTTATCGAAATTGGCTACAAGATCTTGACGATTAATTAAGCGAGTTTCTTTCGCAAGATTCGTATAATCATTTCATTTTTAATGGTTTTCTTTATTTTGTTTGTCGGTTTTTAATTGCATACCTTTTCAAATAACTTACATTATATACGTGTACGCATGTATTGTATTATATCACGTATGTGATAACAACATCGTCGTTGAAGCGAATCGTTGATAATCTCTCCTTAATCGTTCGCCATTTGCAATTCGAAAATGAAAAAAAAAAAAAAATGAATCCGTTGTTATCGGTAAAAAGGAAATCTTTCGAGAAATTTTGTTCCCAGAGATGAACCCAACTCTTTCGGTATAGTCCGAGGGGGTTCTCATCCATATTTTCTGCAGCTGTCCTTTATCTCCACTTTACGTTCATATTGACTCGGTGCCATCTTGAAAGTGCACCACTAGGCTACTATTACCTTGCTTCTGCTCCTACTCGACTACAGTATAGCAAACTGGTTTTAATTATTCGCTTAATCTGGCTGTGTTAGTTCTTAGTTAGTCATCCTCATATACCCACCCTGTTATACCGTACTAACACCATCGAATTTGACTTCGTACCTGCATTGCGAACGGGCAACGCAAGCCTTTAGTTCTGCATGTAGCTGCTCTTTCATTGCGAAGATACTCTTCTGCAGCAGCAGCAGCAGCAGCAACGGCAGGCAAGATTTTATCACGTTTCAAAAGATGCTACGAGACTCTAATGCCGCAGGAGCTGTAGGAGCCGGTAGAAAGTTAGATTTTATCAAAGAAATTGTTTTAGCGAATTTTGTTTAATCCCCGAAGATCAGAAAATCCCGTTTCAGATTACAATGTTTCTTGTAAGAAACTCGAAGAAATTATTCCACGTCTATATACCTCTACGGTATTAACACTTTCAATTTTACAAGGATTTTCTAACGTTGGAATATTTAATTTCTCATGTTTCAGGCTATTCGGAATTACCGGGGCGTGCGCCGGATGTTCGCAAACGATACCTGCCAGTGAATTCGTTATGAGAGCTGGCGGTTCGGTCTTTCACCTGAAATGTTTCACATGCAGTAAATGTGGAACGCAACTGGTTTCCGGAGACAGGTAAGAACGACCTTTTTTCCATGCTCCAGCTCAGTTTTCTCATCTTATCTCACTCCTCAGGGCTAATGAAAAGAAAAGAAAGAAAAGAAGAAAACAAAAAAATTACCACGTGTGGATCCTGAGCACCCCCCGTTCCTTTTTCTGATTTCAGGTATTGTCTGTTCGGTGGTGTTCCCGTTTGTGAAACGGACTGGCATAAAATGGTAAAATCATCGGGTGTTGGTGCAAGTGGTAACGGTGGTGCTCCTGTGAGAAAAGGAAAAGTAGGGAGGCCGAGAAGAAGCAGAGACTGAGCCGCCAACCCGGTCGGTCGCCCAAAGAAGGTACAAGCCTCGGCACAACCGACATCTACCTCCTCTTCGACAACCGTCGTACCTCCTTTAATAAATCAGGTCGACGTTGTGGACATAGGTGTCGGTGCCGGGGGTGAAACCTACTCTCCGCCACCGCCGGGTCCCCAGATCACTAACTTTGGTCATCACCATTCGCACACCCATAATCACAACCAGCAGCATCAGCATCCGCACCACAATCAACATCACAATCAGCATCAGCATCAGCATCACGATCAACAGCAGCAACAGCAACAGCATCATCATCAACATCACCACCACGACCACCACCATCAAATGATCGTTCCGATACACCATCCGAGTATATCTTCTTCGGGGGGTGGCAGTCAACAACAGCAGCATCATCACCATCACCACGCTTCTTATCAGGAGTGGAATCATTGGTCTGAACCGTGTGACTGAGGCTGTGAGTTTTTAGATAACAAATAATACAAATTTCAATTAACAAATCTCAAATTAATATCAACCGTTACAAATAATAACGACTTGAACCGTCGTCACAAAATGTTGCTGCTGCTGCTGCTGCTGCTGCTGCTACTGTTGATAATTTTGCCAACGTTGCTGATGATAATGATGATGATAATGTTATGGATTTGGATCGTGCTGCATTTGGAAAATCTGCTGCAGCTAATTCAGAAAATTGAAAGAAAAAATGTTAAACAAAAAAAAAAAAAAATTAAATAATGATGAGCAGATGAGTGTTTATAAAAAGCCAAAGTGATGAATAGACGCCAAGTAATATTCACGAACTGATATTATAAATATCGTTACATAGCTTGTGGATTGAAAACGGTGGTTAATAAATGAACAAAAAATAATAAATAATGAAAAGTTGAAAAAAGAAGAAAAAAAACTGTTCTTTTTGTTGTTGTTTATCTGATTATTATTCTATTATTATTATTATTATTATTATTATTATTATTATTATTATTATTATTATTATTATTATTATTATTATTATTATTATTATTATTATTATTGTAATTTTTTTATAATTGCGTTGTTCCTCGGTTCTCTTTGGTTATATTATATACTCTTACAAATAGATAAAAGAGAAAACAATTATTAGTCGTTAGAATTATCTTGAGAACTGAGAAGAAGGAAAGAAAAAACTAAAAATAAAGAAATAAATAAATAAAAAGAAAAATTCAAGAGCACTTTGGTGATGATATTATATGATATAAAAACGCGTATCGTCGTGGGCGGTGTGTGATATACATATATACGTATATGTACTAATGTATGTGTAATACATTTATTATCATATACCCTGAATAATATTCACTGTAGCAGTTTCATCATCATCGTCGTCGTTCTCTGTGAATACGTATGTATAAAATTTGAAACTAGAAAAAGGAAAAAAAAGAACAAAAAAATGAAATGAATAATAGGACGAAAACGATTTTCAAAAAAATTCATTACAATGGTAATAACAATATTGATAAACCAACAACAACCCTTTCGGTTCGAAGCCGAATCATAATAACCGCGAAACAAACAAACAAACAAACAAATAAATAAATAAATAAGTAAATAAAAAGAATAATAAAAAGTATAATAATCTCCGAAAATCTCTGCATGGCGATATAATAAAGTATTTATATATATTTTTGTTCAAAGAATCACCTATGTACTTATTATATTATTACAGCTGTATAATTGTACTTATTATAATATCATATTACGTGTCGTTATAATCTATAATATTGATTATGACACATAGAGACATACAAAACGAACACACGCGCACACAAACATACATGAAATTAATGAGAAACTTTTGGAACGACAAAAAAAAAAGGAAACATACAAAAGTGAATTAAATACGAAATGAGACTCGGAGGGAAATTTATAATATAATACGTATCTGTGCAGATAGTCTTAAAGTCTGTATAAATCTTTGCTCAAGGGGTTGTTACTATATTCGAACGTATGTTTTTTTTTCCCCCTCTCCTACTTTGCTTTTTTTAGGAATCGATCACTTTATTTCAAACTTATTCGTTCTTCGAATATCAGTTTATCTCAATTGTATTCAATTTTTTTTTCGAAGTAATTGTTTATTTACTTTTAATTCAATTATTCAGGTTTTTTTTTTCTTTTTTTTCTTTTGAAAATTAACGAGTCTTTGTGTAGATCGAGAAACGGCAACAGCTGCACAGCCTACCCTAACTTCGTTTAGCTCAACTTAACTTGACCTATAAGTTCGTTAAGTATCTCTTGTCTCTGCTTCTACTGCGTGGTTAATCCTTTTTATTTCCCTCAATTTACTTCATCGAAAAGAACTCCTAACGAACCCATTTTTGTCGCAAGTTGAATCAACGAAAGACTCTCGCCCTTTTATTTTTTTCATTTTTACATCAATCATTTTCTTCTTTTTTATTTCGTTTTTGTTTTTCTCCGACCCAAATTATTTATTTCTTCTTCATATTTAAAGGGAATATATTGATTATCATTTTTGTATAAAATATCGATTATCTTCTCTTCATTCTCGTTTTTAACTTAAACTTGTAAATAAAGACATTTTAGTCCGTTATTTACCGGGGTTAAAATGATAAGAAAAAAAAATCAAACGAATAAATTCGTCGTAAAAGCAATAAATTATATTGATAAAAAAAATTTTAAATAAATAAAAGAAAAAGAAAAAAAAAAGGAGAGAAAACGTTGTCTCGTATTATGATATAGTGTAAGATTTTGATGAGAAAGAAAAAACAAACAAATTAATCATAGAGCACGAAAAAAATTGAATTGAATTAAAAAAAAAATATAGAAAAAAAATTAATAACAGAACTGTTACCGTCATTATCATACTGTAAAATATCTGAATACTGGGCCCTGATCCCATGACACATACCACCTATATTGTACACCCTCAAATAGATTTTCATCTACCGTGAAAAAGAGACAAGACATAGATGAGGGGAAAAAAACGGCGAGAAAGAAAAGAGGGGAGGGGTGAAGGAAGAAAGAACCTATGAACAGGACAATTGTTAAATGAATGAATAAATAAATAATAGTAATTCTTATGATTGACGATAAAAGAAGAAAAAAAATTAGAATACAAAAACTATCTAAGAAAAAAAAAAAAAGCGACAGGGTTTCGAGCATCTGCAATAAATGTATATTATAATTGTACGATCTATTTGAATATATTACTTACGTTTTCACCATATATAAATGATTGTTTTAAAAAACAAAAAAAAAAAATGATTTGATTATTAACAAACATTCGTTTGTATCGATGCTGTTCATAAATTTTTTTTTACGCACTGTATTACGCAACTGATCGAAAGAAGAATTATTTTTATTCAATAAAAATGATTTGAATTAAAGATTTGGTGCAGCGTAGAGAAAATGAAGAGGAACAGCATCGAATCAATCGTTTTGCGAAGCTCAATAAAATTAATGAAAAAAAAAGAAAAACGAAGGAAAATCTTTGAACGTAAAATTTTACGATATACACAACGGACGATTGTGAAAAGGAAGGGTATCGTGTGTATACCTTAATATGAATTCAATCAATCAATCACTCATTGATTTTGTTGATAGTGATGTAATTACTACATAGTACATAGTATATATACATAACATACTCATACACAGGCATATATATACATAAATACACACACACACACACACATGTTATATATATTGAATATTTTTTTCACGCTAGGGATTTTCGCCGATCGAATTCAAATCTCTTCTTTCTCACTACCTATAAATACACACTCATGACACACGGCACACGGAAAACAAGGAACGAAGGTTAACGAAAAAAAAAGAATCTTAATAATAATAGTAATAATAATAATAATTATAACAATAATAATAATAATAATAATAATACTAACATTAATACTAATACTAATAATGCGTAGATAGATGTCTCCTCGGCGAATTCGTTCGGCTAAAACTATTTCAATAAAAACACGTTATTATGTTACAAACAAACAAACCCAGAAAGCAACAACAACAAAAAATGAGGAATGAGGAATGAGAAAAAAAGAACGTTATAGATTATACACATACATGATATACTTGCATTACAGGACTGTGAGCGCGAGTCCCTGTTCTTCGGAGGGGACGATTGTGTCGAAGAAAAAATGTTTAAACAAATAAATTAATAATAATAATAACAATAATAATAATAATTACGTAGATAAAAAGTGTAATTTAAACTGTACATAGGTACGTTTTGTATATTGTTAAAATTTGTGTGATATAAATGGTTATTTACGATTAATTAATTCGGTAATTAAATAATACATTATTATTATTATTATCAATATTACTATTATTACTACTATTATCATTACTTTTATTATTACTATCGCTATTATTATCATTATTATTAGGATCATTATTATTAATGGTTACCCAAAGGCTGGCGTCGTCCCCCGACGAGTTATCGTTGATCTGAAACGAGAGGAAGGGAGGGCCAGACCGACATGATACCTGTGTGAAAAAAAGGAACAAAAAACATACATACAATAGACGAATAAAAACGACAGAAAAAATACAGACGACATACGGAGAGGGTACGAGAGATAATTGAGAGAGTATAACCTATCCACGGATATGACCGTATAACAATATGAGGTAATGATGATTATTGAAGAAAAAAAAATATCCTCCATGATAGTGATAATTATTATTATTTTCATTTTATTTATTCAAATTTTATTACTATTATTATTATTATCATTATTATGATTATTATTATTGTCAATCGATCGTTGCGATCGTATATTATTTTTACACGTCTCGATTTCTTCGTCGGGCACGGGGTCCCCGTAATATTCTCCCGGCCTCTTGTAAAATATTATCGCCGCAAGTTTTACTAATTAACGATAACAATTAAACGAAAAAAACAAAAAAAAACAAAAAACAAATGAACAAAATTATTAATAATAATAACTAAATACAAACGAACAAAGCAAAAAAAAAGAAAAAGAGAAGAAGAAAAAAAAATACAAGTTTTTAACATGCGTTTTTGAATTAAATTTATTGTCTATAGTATAGTACCCCAAGTCGTGTTGTATATATATACATATATAGTTGTATATTTTCTTTCTTTTTATTGTTGTAAGATTGTGTAAGAAATTTTTTAAATCGATGATCAGCTGTTCATTTTTTTTCCGTTGGATCTGACGTGTCGCTGGTAATTTTTGATCACCGATGCACCTTCGAGCGACACTTTGATAAGTTCGAGTGGTTTTTTCACATCGGAGCTACAGATCAGGTACTCTTCAGTCTCCGTATTATCATATCGTTGTCCGAAAGTTTGATATTTTTTGGATTTTAAGAGTTAACTTTGTTCGAGCCAAAGAGTTCGACGCACCCCCAAAACTCCCTCGGGACGCGAAGTATCCTTCGGTTCCTCCAATTCCTACCTGAAAAAATGTCTACGTCTCGTCGCTGCAGAAGCTAAAAATTTGAGGAATTCCGATGAAGAAAGAAACAATCGTGGCAACGGCCTCATTTCTTCCTTTGGGATGAATTCAAAAAAACGAGAAGAAAAGGATCGCAGCGAAACGGTAAGCTGAAAATTTACGTCCTATACACGATGAGGTATGAAATGGAAATGGATCTCTGAATTTTATCAAGGTATCTTAGGCAGATGATTTTATTCCTGGAAAAAGAAACTGATTGAAAAAAACTGCACCTGCTGAATTTACATAAGTCTTTGTATCAACATGTACGAACGTTTGCATGTTCATGTCCTCTGTGACAGATGTATTTTATGTGCCAAGTTCTCATTTACTTTCGCATCAACCCCGGGTCCCGGGCAATTTATTTGCCTGACAATTAGCAGCGTAGCAGCAATGTCCTCTTTACAGTGATTAACTAATATTTACATCTGCACCGCGGCGTCTGCAACGGCAGGTATATTATCATACTCGCGGTCCGCACGACCGTTGGAGAAAAAACAAAAATATTTCGTCGGACACATCTCCGCAAGATACCGGAATATATTTAACGTCCCGACGTATAACGGTACCTCGTTAACCCCGACGACCCCGATCACCTGCAACATGATGAGGCATCTAATTATTCCTCTATATACATACATATAGGGCAGGTGTGTGTATTCCATCTATCGATCTATATACGTATATGTGTATGTGTTTAATGTTGTATACTTTCTTATGCGAGTGATCTAAATTTCGAAAGAGAAATATAATGAATATTCCACGCCACCCTGTACGTGTATACGTATATATATTTATTCGAGATTCTAAGGGGCGCCATTGAATCGGACGTCTGTGAGTTCGACCCGCATTGTGTTTAAATGTATACGTGCGTATATACGAGGTGTACACGTGGTACATGCCTATGTACGCGTGTATATATGTATGCATGTATATGTATCGAGGGGTGGAGTGGGGGAGGGAGAGAAACGAGCAGGCTAGCTAGCTAGCGAGCGAGCGAGCGACTTGAAGCTGAGTTAATTAACGCTTTAGTCCGAGGTCTGATTTACGGAGCGTCTAATTAGCGCGTCCGAGAACGATAAAGTATATATTGTGATTAGTCCTGGGGGCCCGACGTATTAATACAGCTGAATGATGCCGAGGCAATTCCCGGCCCCGAGCGCAATTTTCGCGATGCTTACCGTTCACCCATTTTCGAAAGCAGTAATTAAAAAAATATTCAATCTACGATCGCTATAATATATATACTATACGTTTATATACGCTCTCTTTCTCGAACTATAACCGACTCGTTGTATATAACTATTCACCGTATTATGTACACCGACAATAGCTGTATAAATATAAATTCAATAATAATTATATTTATAATTGGGATATTATAGGCCGTCGCGGATAGATTATATTTATTCATATTTACACACAATAAACACTATCGTCAAATTATTTCCTCTATGTATATAATTATTTATTTTTTTTTCTCAAAACTGTTGAAATGCAACGTTTGTTATATCTTCTATATGTATATTATATTAATTTCCTGGCGAGATAAATTATCATACTATACTATATCGTGCGTGTGGAGAAAAAGAGACGGAGAAAGAGATCGAGTTTCAACTCGAGGAGGCTTATTTATTTACAATCTAACGAGGTCGCGGGGAAGCTCGCTTTCCTAATTTATAAGTACCTTGTAGTACGTCGGTTATATACCTATGTATTCATATAATGGGGGGATTCTTTGAGAATTTATACATATATTATAAACGTGGAACCAATTATCGTGGCAAACAATAAGTGGCCAAAAGGTGACGGTTTTTTTTTCAAGGGTTTTCGGTTCCTTCTCTTTTCTGTCTTTATTTATCTCGATTTTTTATTCTTTCTTTCTTTCTTTAACGTATCCCACGCTCGTCGTAGGCAAGAAATCGTTCGTTAGATGGCAGACGCTTTCGCTTTCGCTTTCGCTCTCGTTCTCCTTTTCTCTCTTTCATTTTTTTCTTTTCATTTTCATCTCTCTCTCTCTCTGTCTTATTCACTCTCAACGCGGCAAAAATATATTCCAGCGGGACGCGCTTTGAATAACGCGATACGCCGTGTGATTTGGTTCAATTATCCGTACGGTGTAAACATAAAAAATAAACAATGAAACAACGATCGAAACAATTACCCCTTGATCGATAAAATCAACATGGTATCTTGAAAAATTGATAATACGTGTTCACAAAGGGTTGAGAATCTGTCAAAACTACCCCTTTAATCATAATTATTGCAGACACGGTGGACTTTTAAACGTCGTCTGACTTTCGTGTACCTACGTAACAGTTTTAAGGAGTGGGATGGTATGCATAAAATAGTAGCAGGGACCGCGGGGTGGTAGATAAATTTTGGCTGGAAACAAATGCGCGGCAGCGCGTCGACGAGGTAAACCGAACGAACTTCTATCCGTCAAGACGTCGCTTAGTGCGTCGAGGAATCGGCGAGCCAACCCCCTAGTATGCGGGGTGAGCTCTTCCTCTTTTGTCCCCCTCCCCCTCCCGTCCCCCTTAATTTTCCTACGATCCCCAGGTTCTTCCTCTTCGGGCAGGAGCCGCGCTTCTGCTGCATGAGGTTCTGCTGCTTCCACTCTCCGCGCCCTGATTTCTAACGCCTTCCAACGTCCAACTTCTGGACGTAATTAATTCTGCTAGCTAACGTGGAATGCCATAATTAATTCTTGGATGGGGTTTCTCATGAAGGGCGTTTTCCTAACAATATGTATCCGATCCGATTAGAGGTCTACCCTGTCCTCGCCATACTGATATCTACTGTACTCCGTACTCTCCTCTCTCCTCTCTCCTCTCTCCTCTCTCCAATCTCTTCGCCTTTCCTCCGCTCTCCTCTCCCCTCCTCTTCGGAGCTATGCAATTAATTAAATTCACTTTATGTACACTATCATCGTTAATATTAACGCGGATAGAACAAACTCATACCCCGCGCTCTCTGCGTGTAACACGTATAATATACATTCGTCCGCGACAAATCGCACTGCGGTATTGTTACATACTATAGGCATGTCTGCAGAAAACTATCTCGAAAATATTAACGAAAATTACCCTTAGACCCGTAGAAAGTACAAAAAATTATTTTCGTATTTAGGAACTTCGTTATCTTACATCGTGCTAGTTCGCTGTGAAAAAATGAAAAAAAATGAAAAAAAATGAACGATCTATTCCCTTTAGAGAACGTATAATCGTATCACACGCGTGTCTTGGGCTGCCTGTAACAAGGCGCTCAAGAAAATCCGCGTACGCGAACATCGAATTTCTACAGACTCGTTTTTCCCGTGTCGAATTTTGTGCATAGAACAAAAAAAATTAAAAAAAAAAAGAGACAGAGAACCACTCGTTCTGATAATCATAGAATTTTGCTCTATCTTATCGCGAGGGAATCGAGGGTTACAAAATATATCGGAACAATGAATTTTTCCTGTACATGAAAAGAAAGAAGGAACTGAAACCAAAAAAAAAAACAGAAAACTATCCCCCGGTAAAATTCTCGCAGTTGAAATTTGGATTTAGCTATTTTGCGCAGGAGCCGCGATTTATCCGGACGAGAATATACAGAACGTGTTTGTATCGGCACCCCGGCACCCCCAAAGTCAAGAGCACTTTCATTTACTTCCTCCCCCCGTTCCATGCGTGTACGTTACACGGGTGTCATATCTACACACATGTTCGTCCCGTACACACACGAATATCGGTATGTATATTATATGGTATACTTATACGGATCGCGAGAGCTGGGGGGAGGAGATACAATTATTATTTTGAGTGGCTGGCGACGAATGGGGCGTGCTAATATTTTATTTAAGAGACAATCGCCTAATAGCGACCCGTTTCAAGGGGTAGATAACTGAGAAGGGTTTTTGGCGGGGTGAAGAGGACGCGTGGTAGACGTTACATTAGTAAATTAACTGTCGCGCGGGGTGCGTCGAGGCGCACCAAGTCGCGAGCCGTCACTATATACCAAAAAAGAATGAAAAAAAATGAAAAAAATGAAAAAAAACACAAAATGTCTACCTTGCCATCGCTGCTGCTGCTGCTGCTATTGAGTATTCGACATCGAGTGGATACAGTTGATACGGGAATGTATCGAAAATTTTGAATAATAAAATTGGAAGGTATTTTTTTTAATTTTTCTGCAATCAAGATTCTCATTTCAAAATCAAAGATTTTATGTTGAGATTATAAGGATGGTTTTTTTTTCGCACCGGGTACGTTGCGAGAAAGATATTTTTATTGGTCGGACGTTTGCGAAAGCTCTGATTTTTCGTAGGTTTATATGACTTTCCAGCGTTTCAGGTTGTTTGAATTTTCTCGCGATTGCATCGCGCGGTGTAGCAGTTGCCGATGATTTTGACCAGTCACAATTACAGCCACTCGGAGTAATACTGCAGATGTACACATAGTTGGATGTATTATATATATGACGTCGTTTGGCTAACGTTACATTTTCTACCGAATCTCTCGAGCTTTTGTAAGCCTCCTCCGAAACACGTCAGTTCCAGTAAAACGAATTTAACCTAATTTCTAATTATTCCGCTAGAACGATTCTAATTAGTGTAACGCGCCCCTTGTATATATACCCGGATACCCGCTCCACACTATAGCCGAAAGAAAATCGCTGGACGGTAAATATCATCAGGGTTTTCTTGTTTAATCACCTACGGGTTTGTAGTCCGAAATCAAAATTTCAACGTCACAGTGTTCTCTGATTATCAGAAGTAGAAATTTAGATGGAAAAAGACAACGACGTCGCGACATTCTCGATTTTGAAATCATACATACATTTTCAATCGGACTATTTTCTACAACCATCAACTATGTGAATTCTGGAAGAATATTACGTCGACGTTTTACACGGCATGTTCGATTATTAATAATAAAACGTCGAGACGTGTGTGAATAATATAGATGGTATACGTACACATGGACGTAGCTACATTTACATGGTAGGAACTTACCAGCGAACACCCCTTCCTTCCCTTTTGGCAAGCCGACCGTCCCCCGCCCCCCTTTCCCTTTCTCTTTACCTTCCCCATCCTCTTTCATTTACAAGCGAGTGTAGGTATCTCTCGGGCTGGTATAATTAATTATGTTGTTTTAATTATCTGACAGCTAATTAGGCGCGCAATTATGAAAGGCAAACACAACAAGAAGGTAGTTGGTAGTAGGGGATGGTGCGCACTCGGTGCAGAGCGGAGGGGATGAAAACTCGCTTTACAGGGTGAATTGATAGAGGCATAGAACCGGCTACGTTCCATTCCATAATGTACAACGCATATCATACGCGTTATTATGCCTATATAATATAATATTTCACGATACACATACACCTATACCTATATGTATTACCTGCACCAACGATAACGCGCTCGTGAAATGATTTACACGTGTAGCGAATGATTGTTTTTTTTTTTTTTTATTTATCAATCGGATACGCGATGACGATTTTGTACAACAGATATCTCCGATCATTCTCAAATCTCTCGTGCCAACGACACGAGAAAACAACCCCCCAAGCTAGTCGCCATGTAATTTCTTTATACCCGCGCGATGCCGAAATTGGTGTATACGTCTATTTGTACGTGTATAGTTGTATACCTGTATTATGCAGGGGTGAAAAACAGGGGTTGGAGGATACATGGGAACGAGAGAAACCAATTAAAGTTTCATCCCCATCAATTTGGTTATTTAAGATAAGTTGAGCCTAAAGAGACTCCGCGGGGCTCAAGACGCCTGTAAGTTTTAGGTTCGAGTGAGTTCTCTTTCCCTCCTCCTCCTTCCTCCGGGTTTTGCCGTAGGAGATTTCTGCCTCCTCTCTACCTTTCTCTCTCTCTCTCTCTCTCTCTTTCGTTCTCGTCCCGATCCCACCGATGCTCTTCGATTTTAATGCCGTAACATTTACAAAACGTTTACTACAGGCGACAAACGTCCAGCTTAGCAGTTGTTCGCCGAACTCGATCCGCTTCCATCCCTTGTCTCCCTCCCTCTCTTTCGCTCCTGGATTTCGAATAGATTTGAATCGATCGTCTCCGTAACCTCTGTATATTATTACACGTATATAAGGTTAGAGGTAATTGTCCGAGATTATCCCATCTTATTTACGGGGTCGAACTCCGGCTAACTAGAAACAACCCTTAATCTTAGATCCTCCGTTACACACATTCATTTTCTTCAAATTCACGAGGATTCCGGTTCATGCGACGTCCCAACATTTTTTCTACCAATCGAGGGACCTCCTAACAATCCTTTGGATTTTTTGTCAAACGTTTTCCCCACATCAGGTAAATGAAAGATTGGAGAAAAAAAATAATTGTCCGCGACATGTACGTCGGAATGTAGACAAATATTTTTCATTCGTTTCGACGATCGTGGGGGATGAGAATTGGTATACAGTTGAGATCTGTATAGCACGCGTGCGTATCGAGAATCTGAAAAACAAAAGATGAGAAAAAAACAAAGACAGAAACAAAAAACGCTGGACGATTATCGTCGATTGAATAACTTAGAAGCTTGATGTACAGTTTCTTTCACTAATGCGCGATACGAATCTTGAAGCGTAGAGAGCGATACTAATTTTTTTTTCTCCTCTTCTTTCTGTTCGTTTTTTTTTTTCCTCTTTCTCGTTCAAGGTATAAAGAGAGGAAGAAACGGGAAAAGAGCAAAGTCTAAATCGATCCAGTCCCATTCATTCGTTCATCCATTTTGCGCTCATGTATCTTTAATTCGTCTCTCTAGCTGATCTCCTCTACCCCTGCACCGACATTCTCTTCCCTCCCTTACTTCCCCCCCCCCCCCCCCCCCCCCCCCCCCCCCCTCCCCGCTCCCGACCCGCAACATCACCGAAAGTGGCACTCTAGCGGTATTCCGTATCTTATTCAAAATATAACGCACTTCCCGTGTCCCGATGGGGGTTTGCACGGGGAAAGGGGGGCGGTGAAGGGATGAAAAGGGGGTGCGTCGGACGCCGTCGGAGGGTGGTTCTTGGTTAGCAATTAGGGGTCGACACGGGGGCCCACTTACCGGATCCCCAAGGGGTTCTCAAACTTCCCATATTACGTGTCACAACCTCATGTTTCACTACCTGTGTGACGCATTTAATCCTCTCCGATATAAGATTGTCGGAATACAATTTTTTGTGCATGCATATGACGTATGTATACATAAGTTTATACATAACCGGACTTACGGATGAAATCAATTTCTTGTGAGGCTGTAGAGAGAATAAAATAATGAGAGACGATGAGATGAATGTGATTGAAATTCTTTTGACTGCATATTCGCATAGCTGAAAAAAAAGAAATCGATGAATTGGTTACAACAGCTGGGTCAGCTGACCATCGTTTCTTTCTGTCCTCCTCTTTTCGGGTCCATCGCAAATGGATTATGAACGTATGGACATCCTTGTTACACAAAGATAATGGAAGTAATAGAGAAAGTTGAGAACTTCTGCTAGCGAAAGACGTAATGGCCAAGTTTGGCCGCAGTCTCATCTAAGTGCCTCCGCATGAATCTTTCTCTTTCTCTCTTGTCTCTCTTTATCACTCACGTCCACGTTACATTTTATAACTACCAGCGTTGCACCCGCCCGCCACATCGCGATGCTCTGTTATGTTATTTTTCACTTTCATTTGTTCTCTAAATTTTTATATTCAAGGCCATAAGAATAATCGACACATTTTTATGCCTTGAAGTATAAACTCTATTTCGCGTTTATTTCTAAATCATCAGTTATTTTTTAACAGAGTATATCAGAACGTAATACGGTTTTCGCGAAGCCTTTTTTGTTCGTTTATTTGTTAATTTAATTTTAATAAAATAAAAAAGAAAGAAGCCAAAAATACGAAAAAAAAATCTATTATTTCCAAATGTTTTCCGTTCTAATTTTATGGGATATTTTTTTGTTCCTCGTATAATATATTTTTTTTTTTTTGCTATTCAATTTTACTTGAACTTTCACGTGAACAACAGTTATTATATTATGTTTTTACCCTTGTATAGGTATTACGTGGGTCGTAGGTTGCCTACCTATGTATATGTGATCTGTATATATGTACAGCGAAGCTTTTACAATAACAGGCTCGTGAATAATACGTGGAATTACAAACTGGTTCCCAACAGTAACATCAACAGCAACAGCAGCAGCACCAGCAGCAGCAGCAGCATTCAGAAAGCTCGTAAAATCTTGCCCTGCGAGAAATCGATGGCATTCCAATTCGCAAAAATGTTACGGCAACCGCCGCCACCACCCCCGTTTCCTTCCCTTTACTCTTCGCTTCTCGCTGAAACCACCCCCGCCCCCCTCCCCCTCCGTCCCCCTAAAAACACCACCCTGACACACTCTAACATCTCATTCAAAGTAACACGTGTGCGCCGCCGGTGGCCACCGCCTAATGGATTAGCAATAACCTAATACTTAAAAAAAATGTTACGTCACCGCAAAGTGCGTTGTTTTGCAAGTTGATTCATTGTATCATATACTTCAGGCGCGTCGAGGCATCTCGTTGTATCTGCGCGACAAATGAAACAATATTCGAAAATTCATTCGAATTCGGAAATGACAACGGGGCAAATTTTTGCAGCAGCAGCCTGAAAAAAAACCAAACGTACGGTTTTATGTGCAGAGCCGCAAGGAAGAAATCGCGAAACCTATAATCATGATCGCTATCTATGACGCGTCGTGCCGTGTGGCTATGAATTATCTATTAACGAGCTGACTTGTTAATTAAATCTCGTCGCGGGACGCGCCTAGCTTCCTCTCTTCTTAAATGCTAATTAGCTTCGAACATCTTTGTTTTATATACTCTACCCGTGACGAAGGATATCTCCGATGTCAAGTCGAAAAAGAAAAAAATTAGCTCTCGCTCAGCCTTCTGTTTTTTTGATCCCGAATCAAAATTATGGACAAAGAAATTGTAACGCAATTTCTGATAATACTGTTGACAAAAAATCCAAACTATAGTGTAAGTACAGTTTTCTCCGATGATGAAGAGGGGAAAATCGATGATCGAATTTTACAATACGTATATATTGTACGTGTCGTAGAATTTATTTTCTAAATAAATATAAATCATTCGGTCGATCACTCTTTTCATAAAATACAGAATACATGGGACATGAAGTTGTTCGCGCGATCAACGAGAGTAGGAAGTGTGAATTGTGACGATAAAATATACTGTACGTTAGGTTAGGTACATAGAATTGTTATACGAGACAGCTTTACTATCTAACAGCCGCGCGTTCGACTAATTCTGGCTTCGTCATGCAATTCGATGAAGCCGTCCATTAATGTCGAAGCCTTTTGAATAATTACATCCCCCATACTAATTAATCGTTTACGGTTTACCTTGGATGGAGCACCTATTACACGTTACATTGAATTTTTATAAACTGCACCTACGTATATGTATAATTATCGCGCATAAAAATCATACGCGACGTAAGATCCTATCTTATTGACTAGCTTAATTTACTCGACGGTTTCGTATTCCTGAGGTCAAAATACGTTAGAAAAGTGTGCAGCGATCGATTTTAAAAATACTTCATTTTTGACCCCAAAATCGACAAAAATCCAAAGGGGTATACCTTAGATTTTTGTCGATTTTGGGGTCAAAAATGAAGAATTTTTAAAATTGATCGTATGACACTTTTCTTACGTATTTTGACCTCAGGAATACGAATCCAAAAGCCAAATCGGTCAATCTATAAAATTGATCGAGTTATCGCCAATTTATCGTTCTAAAAAATGAAAAAATTGAGATATCTCGATGGGATTAATTCGTAGCTCAATTTACTCAACGGATTCGTGTTTCTCAGGTCAAAATACGTTAAAAAAGTGTCCCACGATAAATTTTAAAAATACTTCATTTTTGGTCCAAAAATCGAAAAAATCCAAAGGGGTATACCTTAGATTTTTTGCGATTTTGGGGCCAAAAATGAAGAATTTTTAAAAACGATCGTAAGACACTTTTCTAACGTATTTTGATCTCAGGAATCCGAATCCGTTGAGCAAATTGTGCTACGAATTAATCCCATCGAGATATCTCAATATTTTCACTCCGAAACACGATAAATTGGCGATAACTTTTCCAATTGTATAGATAGATCAATTTAGCTTTCGGATTCGAATTCCTGAGCTCAAAATACATAAGAATATCATAGCGAACTTGGAAAAAAAAAATGTTGATTTTTGACCCCAAAATCGACAAAAATCTAAGGTATACCTCTTTGGATTTTTTCGATTTTTGGCCCAAAAATGAAGAATTTTTAAAATAGATCGCATGACGCTTTTTTTACGTATTTTGACCTCAGGAACACGAATCTGCAAGTTAAATTGATCTATCTTTAAAATTGATCGAGTTATCGCCAATTTATCGCTCTGAAAAGTGAAAAAATGAAGATATCTCGATGGGATTTATTCCTGGCCTAATTTAATCGATGAATTCGTGTTCCTGAGGTCAAAATACATTAGAAAATCGTCCTATGATCGTTTTGAAAAATACTTCATTTTTGACCCCATAATCGACAAAAATCTAAGGTATACCCCTTTGGATTTTTTCGATTTTTGGGCCAAAAATGAAGTATTTTTAAAATCGATTGCAGAACACTTTTCTAACGTATTTTTACCTAAGAAACACGAATACGTTGAGTAAATTGAGCTACGTAATAATCCCATCGAGACATCTCGATTTTGCTGCTCCAAAAAGCGAAAAATTAGCGATAACTCGATCAATTTTATAGATAGACCAATTTGGCTTGCAGATTCGAATCCCTGAGATCAAAACACATAAGAATATCATAGCAAACACGGAAAAAAAGAATGTTGATTTTTGACTCCAAAATCGACAAAACTCTAAGGTTTGAACCCAACGTCCAATCCCATACCCTGTACATAAAATTCAAATTGCGATAACAATAATGCAGATTGATAAAAAAAAAAAACTCTCAACATGTGATGCGTCTGAGATGTAATGATATGAAATCGAAACAAATAGTAGACAAAAATTTAAAAAACAAATTACGTGCAATGCTAATATTACTAATCGAACAGATCGCAGCCATATTAACAATCGAATTGATTTTCATTACTGTTATTAAATTGTTTGTTTTTTTCTATCGATATTTCCGCAGCCTTCTTTTGTCAATTTCTCGGCACACGAATGACACGATACGTGTCGTGTTTTTGTTTTTTCCTTTTTTTGGATTTCGACGTACGTTTTTTTTTCACACAGCGCCATGATCCGAACCATGTGGCTGCGCGGGGGCGGAAGAGAAAAAAGGGGGGGAGGTGGGGCGGGAAATATAGTAGAATAGACGCAACCACTAACGAGGGAGTCTAGCTGCTGCAGAAACGGCATCGATATAATAATACCGCGGGAGTAGCAACGCATACACGTATGAATAATAGCATATGCACACGGTGTATAAGAGAGAGAAAGAGAATGGCAGCGTCGATATCAACGTGTGTATATATGAAAAAGAGGAAAATGAGGGGAAGTTAAATAAGGGAGGAGAAGGAGGGGGGGGGGGGGGGGTGAGGATAGAACAAGTTGAACGCTCTCGAGCACGCGTCGATATGACGTTATCCAATTAAAAAACTGCCTTTGTACTATCACAGTTTCACCTCTTGTGCTTTGTGTATATATATATATGTATATATATATGTATATACATGCAGGTAGATATGTGGTATATAGCGTATGTATTATTGTACAGATATGCACGTATACACGTTTTTTAGGGAATGCGGAAAGGGGTTGGAAATTTTCATCGTATTTGTATACGTACAGGTATGTTTCTACATACATATATTCTCCCCCCCCCCCCCCCCAATCAAAACCAACCCCCTCGCACGCAAAAGGCAATTTCCAATTAGTTGAACTTTTGCTGAATTATACCTAATATCTCAATGTACATACATTTATATACAATTCTATTTATATACGAATACTATATATATCTGAGCGCGCATACGTAGCGCATATATTCTTTCTGCTCTAACCAACAAGATATGCACAACAAAAAAAACGCAGGTATAAGCTTAGAGTTTATTTTATTATCAGCCTCAATTTTTTTTCCCCTCCCCCATTTTTGTAGGTATTTTTATTTCCATTCGAAAATCACATAATTACACGTAGAACATATATCGGATAATAAGATGTTGCGTTGTGCTAATTAAAAAGAAGATAAATCATCAACTAACCTTACTAATTACACGGATAGGATTCCACCAATACTCGTCACGTCGATCCATAATTTTATTTTCCCACCGCATGACCTATATATTGTTGTTATTACTATTATTATTATTATTATTTATAGATACGTGGGAATATGTGATTTTTTTTCGACTTTGATTTCATACGGTTAATCGAGGGGCGTCATGGCAACTACACCGTTGTAGGTAGCGAGCTACGTATGTAAGCGCCCTTAGCGAGGGATGAAAATCGTTGGAAGCTCTCGAAACTGGTCGAAAGTTTAAGATTTAATAAACTCTCGTACGTATATAGACAAGGGTAGGGGGAAAATGAGGGAGGGGCTGAAAGGAGAGGAGAGGAGAGGAGAGGAGAGGATCTCACACATGCAAGATCCAAGGGCTTCTGGTATAAGCCTTGATTACCTTTTCTCCCCAGCGTCGCAGCCGCCTCCGACATTATTAATAATGAAACCAATACATCCCCCATCCCTTTCCGACCAGACCACCTTGGCTTCTATTTTCCTCCTCCTTTTCCGTCTCCTTCTCTTCTCCGTTCTCCGCAACCACGTCCGCTCTTTTCAACCCCTTCGCGTACCCGTACTACGTACAAACTGTGTAATACCATCGACGTTTACATGCCGCACAATCACCTTTTTGCCAACAATAAATTTGACGATTCGATAATCTAATAACTGCGATAACACCTGAGCAAGAAGGGTGAGATTTTCGCGAAGATTCGGAAATATCCGTCGTTGCAGACGGAGAACGTTGAAGACAAAAATTGGACGAAATGAAAGAAACAACAAACGAACAGAAATTACCATTTGTGGTACACCCGGTTAGGTCGATCGTGAATCGCCTCGCAGCCAAGCGCGCGTTTGGACAAATTTTTTCGCGCAGCTGGGCCGGCTGCGAAAATTTGTCCAAAGGCGCGCTTGGCCGCGAAGCGATTCACGATCAACCTAACCGGGTGTACATGGTTAGCACGGGACAGTCACAGCTGTTCATTAGAGAATGCTTTTGGTATGTACGAACGCGCGCGCGATATTGCGTTTAAAAAGAATTGCTTTTTGATCACGACCAAATCACTCGCGTTGCCGTTGCATCGCTGTGACCATTTCATTGAACATAGCACGAGCTAGATATATATTGTTACCTATACCTATAATACACATGCACGGTTGACTGGTCGGTGCAGGGCTGCTCTGCAGTTTCAACGCACCCGAGATCAAATATGGAATGGCTAACACAGAATGCGCTGTGTCGGGTAGTCGAAATGGTCCAGAACGGGGACTACCGCCGCACGTATTCACGTACACCCGCATAACCGTTTCCAGTGACGCGTTTCCAAGGGCGCAGGGGCGCCGGGAGGGAGGGAGGAGGGGAAGGGGGTGGGGGTGGTTTGGACCGGTCACCCGGCCACTGGTACAAAATTTTCGTATTAATTTTTATTTTCAACTGCATTCGATTTACCGTGAACAATGCCCCTCCGTACCGCAGCGGTGTATTTTGGCTGTGTTGTATCTGTGCAAATATAACAAATTGAAAAAAGTAAAAAGGAAAAATCGAATTGAAATGTGAAATAAAAATAAATAAATATATATATTCGATTTTTCACTGTATGTATATTGTCCATATATACCATCCGCGTATGAACGTAATTGGTCGGATGAAAATATATAGTTTTGGAATAATGTTATCTTTATGGTTAGCGAAAGAGGAAGATGATATAAAATAATAGTATCGTTACAGAAATTTATTTATTTCTTATCACGAATATAGGCAAGTTTGAACACCTAATCGTATAGGTTGAAATTTTCGTCGGTACTTTGTTTGTTCATTAATTTAATTCATTCTTGTTTTGTTTTTTCTTTTTGTTTTTTTACAGACGTAAAATTTGTTCGTGAAAAAGTCAGTTACACGACGTCTGTTTCGCGAAAAAATTATTTTTTTTCGATCAGGTTCGACGTTGTCGTCGTGGGTGGTATCTATTTGAGAAAGCACTCTGTACTCTCACCCCGATGACTTACTAATTGGAGCAGCCAATCTCTGTGATTGGTCGGTGAAAGAGGAGTAGCGAAATAAAAAGAGAGAAGAAAAAAAAAAAAAAAAAGAAGGACCAGAAAACGTTTTGAAGAGGATGGTGCGGAGGTTTGAAACACGAACGAAATGAGGTATCTACTCAATCCCGGTTATACCGTAGCGAGTAAATGTGCGTAAAGAGACATACGTAGGTATAGACGTGTATCCGAACCTATACAACCTAATAGTAATTCTACCTCTCCTCTATTATACATCGAGAGAGAGGGAGAGAGAGAGAGAGAGAGAGGGGGGGAAAGAGAAGAGGATGGGTTCGTAAATGTGTCGGTGTAATTTATTTGTTTGCTCGAAGCATTACCTTAATTGCGAGAGGGCATCTCTAATCAGTAATCAGAAGAGGAGATTGCAGATTTTTAATCCATACGGAGTGTTGTCGTTGATATGGAGTGAACGAGAAAACAAAAACCGACCGACAAAAAAAATAAAATAATACTGAAATTCAACCGGCAGACGTTCGATAAGTCGATGTAATCGCACCCCGAGTGTTGGATCGAAATTTGCAGACACGTTCTTCTGACCGAGAGAAGATGAAGAAACAAAAAATAAACGAAGAAGACAGAAGTGGACGGAGAAATTTTTGGAAGCGAAATCAGCCCTGAGAGACTTGAATATAATATCGCGGGGTTCGCCAAGGCTCGCGATATATTATACGAGATTAGCTCGCGATTATTATGTCATAAATAGGTCAGCTGTCAAAACATATACGTACCTATAAATGAACGTGCGAGACGAATCGATTTTAAGAGCGTTTTATTGCCGGTTGAAATTTTAGCTCATTCTTTGATCTGCACGTTTGAAACGTGACACGGTTTGTGACATGGGATTTATGCTCGTTTATATGCATGTTATTATATTATGATCGTCGTCGTTGTTGTTGTTGTCGTTAGCGTTCTCGCGACTCGTCATATAGACGTGCGTGAATTAATTCCGTGTATAATATTCGTATTATAACAATGAAAAGTGTAAGAGAAATAGATGAGAGATCGGGAACGACGAAGAGAAACTGGTAAAGGGTACAAGGAAGTACGGAGAGAAGATGCGGCTGTTTATCTTCCATTACGCTCAGGCAAAGCAGATCATTGTCAACAATGTAACCAACCAAAATCTACGTACCTTACCCCCCCCCTCCCCCCTCCCCTGTTACCTGGTACGACGAGCTACCATTGTAGGACATCGTCAGACCTTCCTAGTCTCCGACGCTAAGGTTAGCTCGTAGCTGTTGCTTCTGTTACATGGAGAATTCTCTATGCTAAGAAAACGGAATAGTCTCTCATCTTGGTGTATGTTTAAGATCGTATTAATTTAGATTACTCTCGGTATTGCGGGAGACAAGTCTTTATCCAGGTATCATGACCTTCGTATATTAAACTGCGGTATTCTGTTCGGGATTTAAATCCGGAAGCGCGAGTCGAACGTCAGGCTATCGAATTTCAAGGTAGTTTTGAAAATCTGTAAAAGTACACGTGCGGAGTTGAAAAACTTTGGAAATTTCTTTCAAGATCGCACGGCGCTTGCTTTCCGAGTATAATTAATTAATTAAAACGGTTGGATAAAATTTGCCGGAAGTGCACATGCAGGTGCAGCGTGTGCAAGGGAGGTTTTCAAAAGAGAATGTGGAACGGAATCTAGATGGATGTAATTCTAACATGTACATGAGTATGGAGGAAGCTAGAAATGCTAGAGAGTTGATACGGTGCGGTTTTCAACCGTAGCAAGTTTAATGAAAAATTGATGACGTTGTTCGCGCACTATAATTAGCAATTTATCAGACGTCTGCAGATTTTCGATGGAGTCTGAAGACGATGAAAAAATACAACGGAAGTTGAGGTTACCGAGAATATCGAGCTGAAAACAAAGAGACGATATACAAATTTAGAAGCTTATTTACTCTTTCTCCGAATGGGTGCCGATTTTCTCCGTAGTCTATATTATACTATAGTTCGAATATAACGCGCTAGTTTGACAGTTCCTTAACGCCCGTTCGCTTTTGTGCTTGGTTTATGCGAGATGGCTTTGATCCGCCGCACGTTTTACCACACATATTGGAATTTAAAGCCCACCCACGCTAAACTGAGAATCGAACGACTGTACAAATGTTTCTAAGCAGATCGGGTGTATATGCGGTGCGAATGTCCTCTGTATCGCTTCATCCCAGATTAAAAAAACAAAAGAAAAAGATTGAAAATTGAAAATTAAAATCAAAAATCATTGGCTCGCGAATCTGCTCGTGAACTGGATGATGTTTTCGATTTACTTTTTGCATCCGCCGATACTATGGGAATCGATAAATAGTAATTGCGAAATCGAATGATTCGACGTTAATATTTCTTGATTTCAACAAATCGGTATAATAATTTCCGAAGCAATGCCATGCGTGATGAGGTACTTGTATCATAATGCGGTGTGGATGTATAGTGTGCATTATACTATAGGAGTATAGTGGGTGCGTCAACGGCATTGAAGCAAGCAATTAATATCAAATCTAATCCAAACTCGAGTCTACGCTCGCGGCGTGCAGAGTGAAAATAGAAGAGAGACGGATAGGGAGAGAGAGAGAGGGAAAGATGGAGAGAAACGAGCGGTAGGAAGGGAGGAACAGCCCAGGGCGAACAGATCTTGTTCTAGCCTAGTCGGCGAGTCCGGAGGAACTAACTCATTACCGCGAAATTAATTAGGTTGTCGGGGTCACAAAGCTCGCTGCACATATATATATACATATATATACATATATATATATATATATATGTATACCTATTACCTATTTATACATACGTATCTGTATGTGTGCGTGCACAGTTTTCCATGCACATATTATACCGTAGCAGACATTGTGTTTTATACGAGTACATACATGGTATGTTACCCACACTGCCACAGGTATGTGAAGCGTTGGAAAAAATCGCCACCCCATTCGGTGTTTCAAAATGGCTTCTTTCTACTTTTTTATGATACTACCAACTTACCAACTGCATGAAGTTGTGCGGCAAGTTTCGTAAAAAAATATTATCAATTAAAGAAGTCACGAAGAATCTCGCGAAGGATTTTTGACCTTGGCCGCCCGGTTGATGTGGAAGAAAACACGATTACTTTCTCGAAATTGATCGCATCGATTAGAATTTTTTTACAGTAGCCTTTGATAAATTGATTTTCGGTTTCGGATTTTCGAACAGCGGTAGATGGAGGAACCCAACGGGTAGCCAACTGGACTTGTTTGCTTTGCTCGCTAAGCACATTGTTACGCCGTATGTGTATATCGCGATATTATGCTAAGTTTCTAATTTCAGTGAAGCGTAATTAACTAATTCATCCAACGGCTGTTGAAACCCAGCGCCATTGTGTCCGGTCGTGATAAGCTAAAGGCGGTCGGAATCTACGTTGTAAACCTTACGAGACCTCGGCTACGGCACTCACTTCAGGGTACACACTGTACAATTATTGCGCGTATATGGTGTGTACACTTTACGTACCCCATTCTAAGGCTAGGCGTAACAATTGCTAATTTCAAGTCGTATAAACTAGCTCAACCGCACGCGTCATATTTCATTCACCGAACAAATATGTGTTTGAATTTCGACGAAGTTTTAACATCCGAAATATTATTATATCCGGTTAGAAAATAACGCTCATGCGGTTGGGAAAGGAATCGGAAAGAAAAAAGTGGAAGTTTGGAACGAACAACATTATTTTACGCGCTTTTCTGCCATGGAAATAAAATGGTATATATTTTGATGATTTCTCTCTCTCCCTCCCTCCGGCTATTGCAGACCCATTAATATAATCTCTGAATTACAAACGTACTAATCTCTGCCCTCGGAACGGAATCGCTAAAATTTTCATCTACATATATAATAATTAGTAAATTTCTACTCCGACACAAACGACTGGTTCGAAAATCGATGAACAATAATCAGATTACGTATTATAATAATCCCTGACGATGTGCTCTTCTCTCACCCTACCCAGCTTCTGACTCCCATCGAATATAATAATGCGAATAACTTGTTATAACCCATTCCAGGTATACGTATAGGTATACATCGTTGCATTATCACGCCGGACGCCGCCGTCCCTCTCAACGACTGACAATAAGGCTCAAAGGTTACGAGGTAAATTGCACGCGATAGGATGAGGCGTCGCGGGATGATCGTGTAAAGGTTTTCAAGTAGTTTTATTATCGAATAATTTCTCATTTCAAATTTCAAATTTCAAATTTCCTACAACCAATTATTTTACAATGTCCTGTAACAATCCTCGACCGAATTATCCAAGAAAAATCCTTTTTCAGAATTGCTACTTTTTAACGAGTGTTCGAGTCCTTAACCTCCAGTTTTCAACCGTGAAACAGGTATTCGCAACGCAGAAAGAAAAAAAAAACAAACACCGAATTTCATTTTTTTATATATTTCTTTCGTTTTATTTCCTCTCGGTGTGATTTTTTTCTTTTCATTTTCCTTTAAAAAACAGCCGCATGTCGCGTATATTCTCTACGCGTTTGTTTTATTCCTTTGCGTCGGCCAAGGCAGAGCGCTGTCGGGGGGTACTCATGATACCAAATTCTATATAAAATGGAGTAAAATAAAAACAGTCGGTCACAAGTGAAGCAAATAATTTGGCGACCAGGTTACACATAGTAGCATGATTTCGGTCTGGTTGGTTAGCCAACGTAAGCTGTCCAGCCCAGATATACCTAAGCTTTAGGCCAGAAATGATTGATAGCGTCGGCTGAGCATGATTATTTTATTAATCGTTTTTCTTGACCGTTATATACGGAGCCGTAAGCACGCGGAAGTAACGCGGCTTATTTCCCAGAATTTTCTTTCGCTTTTTTTTCCCCCAACTTTTCTTTTTTCCGGACTTCATCCATCCTCTCGAAGTCTAAAATATATAAAAATGTCGGCCCACCAACTTTATACGTAAGCTACGGGGGCTGCGCGCCGTATATACATATATATATATATGTGTGTATTTATGTTTTTGTATTAGTTCACGACTCGAAAACTTTCATAATTTTTCACGTTGAAAATTTTTCAACAAGAAACATGTTGCGTACACCTATATACATCTACATTACAGCATGTCGAGTTTACGAATTATTGATGGCTATAGGGTTCGGAGGTTAATTGTCCAATGCTACTCCGTTAGGATTTACTTTTTTTTTTTCCTTTCTCTTCCCTTACTTCCCAAAAAAAAAAATATACACACGATTATCTTTTTATAGTCTCTCTATAGATCCGCACTCGATTTAGTTCTGTCGATGAAAAATGATAAATCGACGGCTTTGCTTTCCTTTTTTTTTTTTTCTCTTCGGTTCTGTCCTCAAACGCGCTTCACCGCTGTAAAAGAGAGAGAGAGAGATAGAGGCGATTAAAGAGTGCAGAAATTTGTACAAAAATGATGCGACTTTACGGATCGCGAACCTTACCCTGTGCGGTAAAACATACGACGGTTCCACGCAGCGATGAAATACCTCCTTCACCGTACCGGTTGGTAGGAGTCTCTCCCCCTTTCCTATTTTCATTCCCCTTTTTTCTGTTTTCATTATATTTTCTTTGTTTTTTTTTCTTTCTTTTACATACCTCCCCCCGCTCCGCCGTCCGTTTTCCAACGAAAGCCGCTGTTTCAATTAGCACCACTTTTAGCAGGCTTATTTAAATCCTAAGTGCACCGACACACTCGACGTAGAGTCGCGGCTCTTGGTGTATATCGTCGCAGCGGCGGTGGTGGTGGTGGTGGTGGTGGTTGGTTGTACCGGTGGTAGTAGTGAAACGAGACGAACCCAGCAGCAGCAGCAGCAGCAGCAGCAGCAGCATCGCCAAGTGCATTTGCATATCGTTCATTATTTACCCAATCGTCTAATTTCCCTTGTTCCCTGCAGTTAAACCGAGCGAAAACTTGAAAGCTATAAGGTAGGACGACGGACTACTTGTTGTAAGTGTGTTAAAAATGCTGCACTGCAGGGCGAATTCGATTACACGTTGTTAAAAAAACAATTTTTATACCCATTTCAAATCCGTGCGATAAAAATAGTAATCAGTTGAAACGTCCTCTTCATTATACGTATGTTCGGATGATTATCCGTCTTCGAAACTGCGGATGTTTTTTGTTTTTTCGTATTCATTTTTTTCCTTTATTTTGCTAGATGTCTGTGCGTATACTATGGTTAGGTACACGTACACCCGGTTAGGTCGATCGTGAATCGCTTCGCGGCCAAGCGCGCGTTTGGACAAATTTTCGCAGCCGCAGGAAAAAGTTGTCGAAACGCGCGCTTGGACGCGAAGCGATTCACAATCGACCTAACCGGGCGTACATCTCACGGAATCGCGGTGTTGCGATGCGATGTGGTATGTGGCGTATGCAGGGTGAGAGTTTGGATTGAATGGGTATTTAGGTGCTTTTGTGTGGTCGACATTATTCCATCACCTTCCATTCAATAAATATCATCTTAATGAACTCATGTATATTTGATTGGGCGCCTATCCTGTCGTCATACCCTTCGCGCCGCTGCGCCCCCCGCCACGCTATCGTTCGTTCGTTCGTTCGTTCGCTCAACGAAGCTGCGGTGTACATTCCTATGTACAAATCCATATGTAACACCCGTGTATGCGCTATGCGCATGCACATGTATTACGGCACATTCTAAACGTACACATCGATGCGGAACGGATATACGTATATCAAAATAAGTCCACCTCGCCCACCCGCATTTCGTATCCTCGACCAGAGACGCTTTTTCGACACTCTTGCATTAGTTTTTTTTTATTTTATTTTATTTTTTTTTCCAAGATTGATAAAATCTCGTTTCGGTTTCACGAGCTGTGAACGATGAAATGAAAGATTATTTTCGTGTACATTATACATCGGTATTTACGATCACTTTTTTCCCACGTGCATGTGACATGGGACATTTGACTCTACTTGTCACTACGTATAAGCCAGGTACATACGTAATGCATGTACACGAAGGGAAAGAAATAGCTGCCGCTGGATGAAGGGGAGAAAGAGACAGAAGAGTCGCGGTGTTCGTTGCGGGGAGCAGGAGAGAAGACGAGAGAAGAGAGGAAGAAAAGAAGCAAGGAAGGAAGGAAGGAAGGAAGAGGAAAGTGGCGCGGAGTGGAGGGTTGAACGATAGAAGAGTGGGAGTGTGAGGTGGAGGAGTCCGAGGGTGGGGGGCAATCTTGCTAATGTAGCGCCCATCCCGCACACCCTCAGCCAAACCACTACGTATAAATAACACGGGTGAGCCGGGCGAGGTTTCGCCCGTATACCGACTACACCTACCTACCTTCCCCCCCCCCCCCCCCCCCCCCCCCATACACACGTACATAGATATAGAAAATCCGATGGGCAACACCATCCCAAAGCGTAGCATCAACCGACATCACCGCGGCATACGTGCTATAGCTATAGGTATTCGTACGCTCCGCGAGCTACCAGAGATACACGTAAAAGCTTCGGAAGGGATAAAATACTGAAGGCTCCTCACTGAATTGACAAAGATACCACCACCCCCTTCACGTACCCCGCAACCCCCTTCGCTCTCTTCACCTTCATTTTTACCCCCCGCGACCGCATCGTTTTCCATCCAGGCTCAGGTATCGGTTACGTTTTGCGACAAGAATCGCTGCATTCTCGCGAAAAAATCTATTCATGCACTTCACGCGCAACAGATCGCACTTTTCGATGCACTGGTCTTGTTCCCAGCCTATATATTTGTCTTTCGGATATTCGTCGTGTCGATTCGCATTTCTTTTCTCAATATTTATTTATTTTCGTTTTTTCCTGTTCTTTTTTTTTCAAATTTTATCACCGGTGAAAATTGATCGGTGGAACCCGTTCGTTATGAGCTGTTTGCAGCCTGCTCTATAGACTAAGAAAAAAATACATGTACGTGTATCTACACGTTCCTCGGGGATGTTGCAGAGGAGATAAAAGTAAGAATTTCATGGGCTGTTTTAGTACTACTGTAAAAAGGTACAAATAGCCGGTATAGTGCACACCACCTCATGTAGTATTATGGCATAAAAACAGTAAAGGAGAAAAAAAAAAGAAAAAAGAAAGAAGAGAAAAAGAGAAACAGACCTTGCATCTTTTCCGTCAGGAATTATCGTATGTCGCCGGCGCAGACATGCGGGTAGTGTTAAAATTTAACATGGATACGGGTTAAAAATCATCTCAATAATCATCCGAACGAAGAACACCTCGGGTGAAAAAAAAAAACAGACGATGAAAGGAAATACAATTATGTGATCGAGGAACTCTGCGAACGAACAAACAATTTCCGAGTCAAACTTATAACTTGACGATAAAATCGAACGATCAAAGTTTCGAGAGAATTTTCGTTACTGTGGTACGTTATATGCCACGGTACTTCCAAATTTGCATTATACGTTGAACTTGGGACGTTGCAGTTATTTTATTATATACGTTACATTTTTGCGTTTCATCTTCTTTCGATCGATCGATCAAATTAATCAACGCTGATAGATCGCATAAATTATTTTAAATATATTGTTTTCTTTTTTCTTCTTCTTTTCTTGCTTTGCTTTTATTTATTCCGCATGAATAAAAAGAGAGAATTAAAAAATGCATGAAACGGTAAGAAATATAGCTCTCGCACGGCAGAGACTTTAACGCAGTAAACGTAGCTAGATGATGCGGGGGGGGGAAATAAGAACCGGAAAGACGGAAGGTTAGGACTTATCGTGTTTTACCCAGCTTTACTACCCACCGTTGACATGCATGTTTCACCCGCAATTTGCATCTAGCCAACTTTTTATTTCACGGCTCGAACCGTACGGGGTCCCAGAAAACTACACGTTCTTTTCTTTCTCTTCTCTCTTCTCTCTTTTCCCCCCTCCACTATCATATATATGTATGTCCGCTCTTTTGGCGTTACCTCGTATAATTTTATAAAAGTAGTACGTATTCGTAGACACACGTCATACGGGAACGGGAAAGAAACTCCAAACTACTGCATATCTCAAAAGAATCCCATTGGGGCGTCGTATAAATTTTTCTTTTTTTTTTTTTTCTCTCCTTCATTTCTAGTCCTCGTATCGACACCTACTTATGCGGAGACACTTGAAGGATGGTTGTCTTAAAATATTCAAATCACCTGTATCTTTCTAGTTTTTTCATTTTTTTGTTCTTCAGATATTATTATACATTACGATTTGTTTCTTCTCTTCGATTGCGATAAAAATGAAGCGACGCATAGGAGGATCATTGTCGAATCGCAGCGCGCGATAAGTTCGGACGGGTTGAATTCTGTCAATCTGAAATTAAGCGAATGACGAGAGTGAAAAAAATAATAACAATTCGCGCGACGCGCGATCAAATAAATAATCAACTCCCTTCAGTTAACCTTCGAACATATCATCATTATCGACATTTCATAATTTCACAAACACTCACCTCGCCGTCGGTGTCGGTGTCCGTCATCCAATTTTTCCATTTTGTTTTTTCTTTCTTTTTTTATTTCTCTCCCCCCTCCCCCCAATTTTTTCGTATATCCCGAACCCAATCCACGATTTTCCTTTTAACCTCTCTCCGTTCTCACGATTCCCCACTATTTGGCACCGCTTCTCTCTTCTCCTCCATTAGTCTAATTAAGTCCTAGTCTATATATCTATATATAGATATATACCTTCCAGCTTTCGTCCAAATTCGAAAGCTACACACTTTCGTATCGCTGATGCCATGCCATACATATACATATAATTTTGGCTGAGGGAGGAAAACCTCCCCGTCCCCCCTGCGCCCCCATAAGCACACTACTCTCATTTATTTGAAGCATATACGCTACTACATGTATTGTATACCTGAATTCCTCATTACTCTGACAACTTTTAGGGTAAATATAAACCTATTTATTATACAAAGTAAATACATACGATATCAAACAAGTTTTCGTGTAGTATACGTTTTACGTACATCTATATGTGTGTATAGGAATATATGTTTAGAATATTATATGTTTATCTATTCGGCAATAAGCGGAATATCTATCGAACGGTGAAAACTATAATCGGTAAGTTGATTTTGGAATAGCGAAGTTATTTTCGATTTTTTTTTCTTTCCACCTAATTTTTTTTTTTTTTTTTTTTTTCTCTCCTCTCGAATATCGGCGGTAATATTTTATTTCGTTACTTCAGCTCGCCCGTACATGGTTCATGTATGGCTTCTATCGCGTATACCGTCGTCTAGCCGCGGGTTTATGTTTTTGTTTTTTTTTTGTTTTTTCATCTGCAGCATCATTAGTTATTAGCGATTGGTCGAGATTGGCGATTGCAACGTGGAAGTTTTGTGACGTTTCGACTGTCTGTACTCCGGAAGACTCTCGTTATTAGTAATTCATACCGAGAGTAATGGAAATGAAAAATGAAAAAAAAAGGGAAGAAAACAAAAAAAAAAAACAGGGGAGGAAAAAATACCACCGTATAGAGATTATCTCCAACCGTACTGTATAGCAGGTCGCGTGAAGGGATGTCTAGAAATATGACGGTGTAAATTATCCAACCTGCCAATTGAAAATTTATAATTATCACGGTATATTATATGCGCGATAAATTAATTTATATACACAAAAATAGATATGAATAATATTTGATTGTCATCCGATCGAAAATAGAAAAAAAATAAAAAATAAAATAATCAATTGATCCAATTTTTGACGACATTTATTGTAATTAATCGCGTGCATGTCTATGTACGTTTTTTTTTTGTAAATGTGTATGTTTATACGTGTCACGTATATTATTTGTTCATCTCGAGTGAAATGTTGCCGCGCGGAATGCGAATAAGATGGCGAAAACGAAAACGAAAACGAAAACGAAAACGAAGACTGAAACGAGAACGGGAATGAGAATGAGGATGAGAACACGATATATAACGGTGTTGAGGAATGGGGGGATGATAATTGTAGTAGTAATTACATAAAGGAAGTGGAGAAAGATAGAGGGATGAAGGGGTGGTTCGGAAGTTGGAGGGGGGAGTTCACGCGACGCACTAATTATCTTGCGAATAAAATCTCATTAAACCCAGAGACAGAATCTAGCGTGGCTGATGCTGACAACATCCCCGAGTCCCCCCCCCCCCTACCTAACCCTACAACGAGAACGAGCAACACTTACGTGTATATTATACATATACGTATTTACTCATACATACCTGTATATTTAATCATTTACGTATATACTATACGTATACCGATGAAAAAAAAATGGAGAACAGATTTTATTACAGTAACGACGATGAAAAATAATTCCGAAAATTAAGATCGAGACGAATCGTGTCAAATGAAGTTAGGAACTATATGTATTAGAAAAAAAAAGTACGTCAAATTTTTACGATCATCAATTTTTTCACCATACGCAGAAATTTTACGTCGATTTTTTTGTTTTTTCTTTCCACTTCTCATTTCTACCATAACATGGAAAAAGTGGTCTTCGGTGTGCGTTTGCAATAAACGATACACTTGTATCGGTAGTTATTATGCCGATCCTTGCGGCCAGCGGTTGCGGCGTTTTTGAAAAAAATATATCGTTCGTCAGATCGCGTGTTCGAGGTACACGTACAGGTATGTAACGTTATACACCATTAATAGAAGAAGAAACGGCGGTATTTCCCTATCCCTTTTGCGTTTTACGTTACGTTATACATACTTGAATTGGCCAAAGAAGTTGGTAAAACATGACATAATAATGGCTCCTCCGTTCGTGTAACGATCAATTTTATCGAGCGAATCGCCTGGATATGGCTTCCAATGTGTATTAAGATAAAATACCAAAAGAAAAAAGGAATACGTTTTTAACTTTCGAGATTGTTAGTTACAGGTTATAAACGTTTCAAGTTTCGCTCCGATGCAGTAGCAGCCCCGCGCAGGAACAGCTGCAAAAGAATACAATTTAGTACGCGTCAAATGGTCCGATGAAAAAAAAAAGAAAGTAAATAATCACAAAATAGATAGAAGAAAAAGTTCTTTTTTCATTTTCTCCAAGTGGCCATTCAGTTACATCCCCCCCCCCCCCCGCCGCGCGTTTATCACTACGTTTAAGAATTGCAGCGATACGAGAAGAAGATGGCCGCGAGGAGAATGAGAAGGGAGGGGGTAAATTTGGCGCCTGTACGGCGGGAAGTTTCTTCTTGCCCTTGAACCAGCTGATACTGATAATCTTGTTGTGGTTAGATGGGAGTGGCAGGGTATCGTAAAGGGTAAAATAATAATAGGAAAATTTTCAAGAAATCTTTTACGTTATACGACAACGACTTATATTAGGTAGGAGGTATATCGTGCTGGCCCTCAGCCAAACCACGCGCAGTTAGGTTTCGATATACAGATAGATATATAGATATAGATATAAACCACACCGCGTAGGTACCCCTATTTTATTTACTATCCACCATACAGTAGCTGTATATACGTAGGTATATACCATGTGTATGCTATGATATGGAGTTTCTCTCATACTCGAAATTCATTTTTATTTACACCGATGTATTCAATTCAGCAAGATGAACGGTTTGCACTTTTCTTTATTCGGTATAGAGACTCCGAGAGGGTAGTTTATTTTTTTGGCTTCTCCATCTCTTCTTTTCCCACCTTTTTCTCGCTTAGTTTGATTAAAACCCATAAACTGCGCTGATTTCTCAGCTCATTTTCGCATAGAGAGATGAGGCGGTCTCGAGAGACAATCGATTCATCGAACGATCCACGAATTTCAAGTAAATATATCATTATTTTCACACAGATTTTAATCGGTCCGATAAAAAAATTTCTTCATCCAGTGTATAGTTGAGTTTTTTTGTTGAAAAAAAAAAACAAAAAAAAAACTTTTCTAAACAAGTCTACGAATCGATATAATATGCGCGTAGTGTACATGTGTATCGATTTAATGCACACGTTAATACCAATAATTTTGCATCTTTCTCCGTCTGTTTCTCTCATCTGTCTTTCGCATATATGTAATCGAAATCCGGGATATTCAACGCGAGTTTGAATCGCTCTGTATAGTAAGAAATACAAGCGAAAGCTCTAAAGGGCGGGTTGAACGTGGGGGTTGAAAACGGGGGATGAGGGGGTAATCAGTAAATGCGTCCATCAGCGGATTACGGGGACCGCACTCTTCCCTCCCCCTCCCCCCGTTCCCCCCGCATTCCCCGCCCCACCCCTCGAAAGCCACAGCTCCCCCCCTCCCCCTGCCGCCAACCCCTTCGCCCGTATTTCTATAGTATACCTATACGTATATATGTATACGTATATGTGTGTGTGTGTGTGTGTGTGTGCACAGATAAAGGGGTATTTTTCTCCCCCTCATCATCGCATTTCCTTTCCTTTTTTTTTTGTTTTTTTTTTTTTTGATTTTATTTTTTATTTTTTATCTCGCTCGCGAATGCGTGAATATTATACTTTATTGGAATTATTAAATGTGTATGTGTATTAATATTTGGATGTGAAATTTTTCGTGAATCAATTGCGTCGCGTATATTTGAAACGTTTAGAAAATTTATTAGGATGAAAACGTCGGTCTGTAATTTGATATAATTTCACACGTACCCTGAGTTGAGACCGTTCGCGATACTTTTTTAAAACGAAATTGGGTATATTATTACTGACGGGTAAAAAAAGTAGGCAGATCGTTTGCATTTCTTCTGTCACATTTATAATTTCGTCCTTCAAACTTATCAATACAACGTCTGGCTTAAATACGTCTGTACAGATACACGTTTCTTTTGACTCATTCGCGTGGTGGTTTTTCTTCAGATCCTCTCAGATATTCAGGTTAGGTATCGTGATTTTTCGTCAATTAGGTATTAGTATTTCCATGTAGGCATACCTACATATTTATGCACTTAGATTCCTCCCTTCGTTTTCTCTCAGACAAGATCATTATTTTTATGTACATACCTAATCGCTTTTTCACTCTCTGAGAAAATCACCGCATCCTCTGTAGGATTCTTACAATTAGCGTCATATATACGGAGCGCGTATTTTGAGTCACGTGATTTTGTCCTCATATTTCATACAACCTACTAGAAAAATGTGGTTACATCGAAAAGGTGAGTATACGATGAAATTGAGATAGTTAATTTTATAGCCGCGTGTAAAATATCAGGATAATTCATTTAATTAGTCTTTTAAATTCATCTACTTCAACGGCGAGGCAACTTCGATGGATCTTATGGGTTGTAATTGTACCCTGCATGTATAAAAATAGAGATATTCATACGCCCAGATGCTTCTATAATATAGTTTATCGGAATAGCACATATTATTAGGTAAAAGAAATAGAGATCGCGCGACGTGACGAAGAGCCGGGGCTAGGTATGTATAATATACATCTATATATATATATTACTACAGGTATAGTTATATGTATATATAAATATAAAGGCCAAGAGGTTTCGCGCGCGCGCGAGTCACAGAACTGCGATATTTTCTAAAGCAACTTTATAATTGGCCTTCCGTCCCGCGGGCCACGAGCAGCCGGCAAGTCAGACCTCGGTAATTAACTTCGTTCATTAGCTGAAATTGTTTAACGCACCCCCCTCCCCCCCATTTCCCATCCCCAACCCCCACACACCAAGCAGCCTCTTGACTCTCCACCCCCCCCCAACCCCCTACTCTGACCTCCCCGGAAACCCACTCGTCTATTTATGATATCAACCTGCCAAGGGGTGTAGAGTATGTAGAGAAAAGCAAAATAGAAAGGGAGGAAAGAGTAGGATAAAATTTATTTCCATACACGCGCGAATGTGTTCACGTATATATGCGTGCAGTCTGATAGATGGATCGAATTTCATTCGCTGTGAATAAATAACCCCCGTATATTTTGGATACCGTAATTATTATTCCTTGTTGTGTGAAGTGAAACGTACGATATGGATCGTCATTTTTTGATTTTTGAACGTTCATAATATACATTGTTACATGGGGGGGTACAGTTGTATAGTATTTCGTTTTGGAATCAGTGGATGGTATGTACATGGTATATATATATATGTAGTGTATACGTCGTAATGTATGTAGTACGTAGGTATAGGAAGAGAGATCCTACGTTTGAGCTCTTTTCGCTAAGCCTTCTCCTTTCGACGCTGCAGGATATGGGCGGTAGGAATGGCGGCGGGTGCGGGGGGGGGGGGAGAGGGTGGTTTGCGGGGTGACGGGGTTAGGAGGGTAGAGGGGGTGGTTCTGGGGGTGGTAGGATAGAGGCGGCCTTTAATTAACAGAAAGTGGTTCATTAGAGCTTATTCATTAGAGAGAGCGAGCGTAATTAGCAAACTCTACCCTTCCTCCAGACCTCCTTGCGCGTTTCACCCTCGTCTCCCCCCCTCCTCACTTCACTTCACCTCACCTCACCTCACCCCGCCACGCCTCGCCTCGCCGGGAGCTTTTACCCCCTAAGCCCCTTTTACTCCTTTTCACCCCTCATACCCCAGTCGCTTCTACCCACCTCCCCCTCCCCCCTCGCCCCCCGCCCCGTCCTTAACCTCCACCGACCCGACCGCGACCCGCGTGCCAGATACTCTGACTATGACTAATATGACTATGAAAATTAGAATTTTTTCTTTTTCTTTCTCTCTTTTTTTTCAAATATAATTAATGGATATGGCAAAGAAACTGTTTCATTTATAAAATTAGATTTAACTCATATAGTATATATATGTACGCGAAAATTAACGACACACATATTACGGGGTGAAAAAAAAAAAAAAATTATAATTTGGGCTAATGACACAAGGGTACGTTTGCGAAATGTTTTTTTTTTTTTTTTAATCTTTTTTATTTTTTAATTTTTCTGTTTCGTTTTTCTGGAAACGTAATGTATCTTTATAAAATCTTCTATCTATAATGTAATTTCAATTGATAAGATTTATCTATTTTTTCGATGATATATCGAATTACTATATGTATACATGACGTATATGTCATATACCTATACAAGTACAGCCTATAGGCAACTTTATATACATGTACGTAAGATTTAATTCGGTGATAAGAAAGTGGTATCGCGTTTACGGTTGAACGCTGCCGCTGCATAGTGGAAATAAGGAGAAAGAGAGAGAGAGAGAGAGAAGAAGAGGACGAGAGGAGGAAATAAAGGGGAAAAGTGCGGAGGTATATAAGATTATCTTCAGAGGTATATACGCGTGTATACTATGTATACATGTGCCTATTACATGTATGCGTAAAGGTAAGAAATTTCGGTCACGGTGTCGCGTGGCTGCGATATAAAATACACGTCACACACAACCGATGGGAAATAAAAAAATAACAAAAGAAAGAGAAAAAAAAGAAACAGTTAAATAAGTTGAAAAAGAAAAAAAAAAACAGAAAGCAATATCGCTCGATTCGCGAAAGTTTTAGATAGCGTGACCGCCGCAAGTATTTATACCCATATTACAAGTATATATGGGTATAAAAAGTAAGTCAACGATTTCAGATATCATCTGGTTTCCATTTTCACATTATAAGTCTATTTTTGTCATCGCTGAAGGACTTGGCTACTGCTCACGAAAATTTATACTTTTCATTGAATTCTCCCTTTTGAAAACCACGACGATCTAATCCGACTTTAATCGTGTAATGAAATGAAATAAAAAAAAAAATAGAAAATAGAAAATTAATTTAATTATGAAATTATCGAACGCCGTTCTTCGTTCGAATGTTGTTGAAAAACGTATAAAAAATTGTAATCGTAATGATATTTTTCTGAATTTTTAAATTCAGTAGATATCATTCTTCCGTCTACGAATAATATATCCAATGAAAATTCTTAAACGTTCGTTAAGTTGGGTACGAACACCTGCATATTGTATCGGTAGTACAAAAGGTTGGATACCACGAAAACCTCCGCGCGCGTTGCGTCGAAAGACAACTGACAACGCGAATAACGAACAGACTTAATTAAAGGTTTGCGAACTCGACCGAAGCGGTAACAAATCTCTTCCTCCCTCGCGTATCTTTTCCCTCTTTCTCTCTCCGCGTGTGTCTCTCTTCTCTTTTTCTGTATTCTTCCTCCGTTCCTTCGCTCATTTTCTATCTCTTCCCGTCCTACGTCGGTATAAACCCGATTTTATACCCTCCGAACCAAATAAGATTGACGTGTCCTCGAGTGTTTTGTTTTTAATTAATTGAACCGCGGGTAAACTATACGTATAGGTATGCCGTGTATTTACGTTGCCGCGCTATACCTACACACCACATGCCCCCGATGTTGGCTCCTCTTCTGCCTCTTCGGTTGCTCCCAAATTGGGCGAACGAATGGACTCCGCAGCATTCTCTCTATTCTAAATGTTAGTTGTTCCCAAGGCACAAAAAACCCTTTGTCTTCCCTCCCCCCGCCCCCCTTAGCCGCTCTCTTTCTCTCTCTCTTTTTATTCTCCGACTTCCAACGCCGTCAGGTAATTCCGCGGAATCAAACGAGTCCCGTGCCAAAGCAGCGACAAGTGTTGAAAAACTTTTCAAATTGTTTTCCAATCAAGCGTGGCATAGATTCATCGAATTATATATCGACGAAACTAGTGTAGAAATATACCGACGTAATTATTCGACGTAAAAGTTACAAACCTGTTGCAGGCCGCGAGTCATGACCTCGCTTAAGGTTGCGCGAAACCACTTTTCGATAGATTTTGAAGGAAATTTTTTCAAGCGTCCGGAAGAAAACACGACGACAACGGTGGAAATATCTGATCGTGAATCGAGCTCGAGCATGCGTAACCGTCACGAGGTCTCATCTCTCCGACCATCAATGTCATTGAAATCGGACTCAAATGAAAGCTTCACTTCGATTCATATGGCGAAAGTGCATCGAAATTTCCCGAAATGATAACGATTCAGGAGCCACTCAATAAAACGGTCGGCCCTACAGCGCTTTCCATATCTCTTGACTGTAAAGATTCTCGGTGTCGTCCCGTTCGTTTGAAATGTACTTGGCGCGGGACTCTACCGAGTCTCTTGATAATGTTAAGGTATAGAGGTTATGTAATAAATCAGTCTCATTAGCGGAGAGAAAAGTTCGTTTTTGCCAGCGGCCCGCTCATTAGATCGCCACCACTGTGCAGTAATTAGAAGTTTTAGTCCTTCGCTCTCCTCTCCTCATCGACTATTCTCTCATTTATCCTCCTTCTCCCGCCTTCTGCCTTCTTCTTCTCATCCGACGCGTCCTGTTTCCAGGAACTAACGAACGGTTACCCCGACAACCAAGTTACATACTTTCAACGTTATTATAATTATAATACCGAAATATAATCACAGACACGTTGAAACGCGATAGTTATTAACAAATATTTTCGCCAGCACTCGCAATGAAATCCGCTAGTAAAATATCTGAAAACATTATCAAGGATGAGATCGAATGAATGCAATCCGTAGAAATGCAATTTTAACATTAACTTACATGTATACATTTTTTTCATCATCGAAATCCGATCGACGTTTCTGTCCTAAGGAAAAAAAAATAAAACATAAGAAAATGAACGCGCCAAAATGTTAAGGTAGTCGTTATCTGTTATCCTACATATGTAATAGCGAAGATATGCGTGTATAATACATCTTCATTCGCGTGTAAAAACCACGGGTAATTAGCGCGTTGGTTAGCGGGAGTAAAAAATTTGTAAAAAAAAAAGGAAGAGAAAAAATTATTTCAAAAAGAGGAAGTGGAAGAAAGAATAATAGTACATATACGTACAGTACATATGTAGTGTAGGTGTATAGGTATACATATATAGAAGTGCGGAACATCGGTGCATGCGGGTTAGACCCAAAAAATCTTCCGCGTGGAAAAAAGACAAAAAAAACGGAAGAGTATGATAAAACATGGAATTATCGCGAACTCTCTCCCTCGTTTATGCAGAGAAACGAACGTACCAGACAGACGGACAGACGGACAGACGGACAGATAGACAGACGGACAGGACAGGGAGACGTACGGACATACGCGTACGCGTGTCCAATTAAAGTGTCATAAGTTTGCATTATACATTGTTTTTATACGAGGGGACAAATTTATTACCTAACCATAACGCAACGAATAATGATGCAAGGGAAGAATAAAGGGGGAAGGGGGCTTCGCAGAGTGCAGACGACAAACATCACCACCTGATGCGTACAAAATGTATAGGTATGTACAGGAGTACGGCGCGGCGTGTGGCGGTCTACATAGCTGGTATGTTTCGTGGTTTATGTTTTATGTTCTAGGTTTTATGTTTTTGTACAGTATTCCATAATCCATAGCTGTTATACGTGCCGTCACACGATATTGTAAGTTTCGGTTTTACGTATAATAATATGCGCCTGTGATTTGTGGATTCCGATAAATATATCACACGTACGTATTTACACGTCTATATTCCGACGTGCGAACGTACACTCGGTTGGATTGATCGTGAATCGCTTCGCGGCCAAGCTCGTTTGGACAACATTTTCGTAGCCGGCCCAGCCGCACGAAAAAGTTGTCCAAACGCGCGCTTGGCCGCGCAGCGATTCGGAATCAACCTAACCGGCTGTACACCTACGTCTATCGATATGCATATACGTAACCGAAGGATAAAATATCATTTTTAGCTAGTGAACGTAAAATATATGGTATTGTTTATGTTATATAGATATAATATGTTATACATATGAATATATATGTAGGTACATATGTGCACACGTGAAGGAGGTGAAGTCTCGTTAAACAAATAATTCAAGAGGCGCATCCACTCTCGGCGAGTGTGCGTGACGGGGGCGGAGAAAGGGAGAAAGGGAGAAAGGGAGAAAGGAGAAAGGAGAAAGGGAAAAAGGGTAAAAGGCGAGGAGGGGAGCTGGAAGTAACGAGAGTGGGGGGAGAGAGAGGGGCGGATTTTGAGGGTGGTTGGAAATTTAATAGGCAGGCCACTAATTGGAGTTGTTCCCTTTGAGAGAGCGGCTAAGGGTGCGTTGCGCGTTGTCCGTTACCCGTCATGCGATATATATATATATAAAATACACACATATATAGTTCGCCACATATATATAGGTGTATAAATACGCACACATTCACGTGCACATATCAGTTGTATGCACGTAGTATTCGTTCGTGTAGGTATGCAACGCACTTTACAAAGCTATCGAATGCTCAATTATATCATGCCCGCTTAGATAGATATTGTATACATATTTATGTATGCATATCATGTACTTCCTTACGTATATATGCATGTCGGAATAGTACTCGAATGCATGTAAAGTGTTACAGATCTATCCGCGTCAATTGTGTATCCATACATCATACATGAATGAGATGTCGATTTTATCGACTGGAGCTCTAAAATTTTTTATTTTTTTTTACTTACACGGTTTTTTTTCTACATCTTCAACATCTCAGGGACACGCATAACCTATAAACTTTACGACATTTCATCACCGACGGTCGTCTCTGAGCGTTTGATTCCGACTACGTCGGAAGAAAAATATGAAAAAAAATTTTGCAAAAAAACTGAGAGAAAAAAAAATTGAACGGTCGTTACGTGGTCTGGGAATTTTTGCTAACTTGTTGTACGTATAATAGTTTATAGATCGTACAAATTGATGAGAAAATCTGACGATTTCGGAGACGTCATCCGAAATGATAGACAGAAGTAGCAACCATTACTGCACAACGCACGGTAAAAGGATGTGAAAAAGAAGAAGGGAGAGCCAATCGTACTAATGACGTAGTCAGTCACAAAGATTCCTTTGGCATATGTGCAACTCGTACGATACAGCGAGCGTATAAAATATACATACGTACGGCACATTTATGTATACATCATATTTAGCTCACTATTTTCACCGCTGTATCGCACTACGATAGACAAATGATAGTGCAAATATTTTTATCTACAAATTCGGACTTACTTCAATATTTTCGAAATATTCGACGCTTTCGATTTAATTTCTGATTCGATGAACGATTTTATGGAAGACACGTGATTTTCTTTTTCTAGGAGCGGATGCAAATTTACGTAACACAAAAGCGATTTTTCATCCATCTCGTTCATATTTCTTTTTTTTTTTTCTATCTGAAATAAACTCTTTAGAAAAATGTGATTTTGCTGATTTGCTTTCTGCACAGCGTCGATCAAAAGCACGCGTGCTAAGAGAGGAAACGCCATATTTGTAATGAATACTTTCGAACCAATTGAATCAGCTTTAATTAATTAGTGACGTAATTATGCAAATTGTATAATTCCCACACAGAAATTGACACAATTATAAGTATACGCCGGGAGATAGTATGGTAATGACATGACAATAATCATCGACGATGACGACTCGGTATAATCAATTAACTAATACATCATCACGATGGTAACAACAACAACAACGCGGTAACAAGAATAATGAAGAGCTGTTAGAAAAATAGAAATTACAAAACTGAGCTTGTATTTCCGCGATCCATATTTCTCCACACAGGAAAGGAGGAACAGTTGCGCGTATGAGTTGTACGAAGAATGGTGAAGAAAATGAGGGGTGGGGATTGAAAAGGAGGAAGAAAAATTGTTGAAGAAAAAGGAGAGGTTGGGCGGGTCTCCCTGCAGTTTGTTGTTGTTCTTGTCGCGCAAGGTTGCAGGTTGGTACCGGTGCATACCTATAGCGCCGTATGAAATGCAAGATGAAATATAAAAGCACGAAATATTCCCAAGACAGACATACTTTCACACCCCTCACATAATGACTGCTTTTTTTCTCGTTTATACCGTAGCCAACACTAACCGGTAACACATTAGACAATATTACTTTTGGGACCGACGCGTGTATACACGTAAGGGAGGTATCGCTGTATTTTTACCGTCTCTACTACGACCACCACCACTTTTCTCTGTACTTCCTCTTCCTCTCATACGGATATACTTATGTATGCGTTTTGAAAATTTAAACAAAAACGCGTACGCGATATGTATATCCTCATAGGTGTACTATATAAATGAGAGTCAAGTACATGATTTGAAAACGAAAAAGAGTTTTCAAATTTAACAAAAAAAATTCAAATCAAAATAAGCAGTCTTTCTTTTTTTCTGATTTTATCGCAAACACATCTGCAAATTATTCGAACGTTCGAATGATTTTTTGTTTTTTCTCCAGTTTTCATATCTCGTGTTTAGGTACAATTTTTAATTATCTTTGAATTTACAAAAATCAAGTAAGTCACATATTCATGAGTGGTACGTATATATGTTATGTACAGTGTACACACACACGTATGCATGCACATTGAAATTGATTTGATATTTTGTAAACTCTCGCGTTCGTTTCTCTCTTTTGGTTATTTGCGGATGTCTGATTTCTAATTCATTACCAAACTGTACATATATTTATATATGCTCAGGTGGTCGTGGTACTTATGTGTACATACAAATAGGTAGGTATACATGGGTGTATACATAAGCGAGCAAAGGTTGGCATGTACAGGTGTACGTGTGCGCGGGTATTCTTGTATATCGTAATAATAATTTCCCTGGACGACTAGTCGCGCTTCGACGTCGGCGTCGGCGTCGGCGCCGGTTTCGCATCGCGTTTCGTCGTTCACCGACTACGAGTCTTCTTCTGTATAAGGGCATCGGTGACATACGTGTATATATATCTCTCTCTAAATATATACATGTACATCTATTCTATCTATACATGATTGAAAGAGCGACAAGGATGAAGGGGGAAAAGGGGGAGAGTGTTAGTCATTAGTTGATTGGCTCACGAGTTTGTAACTCCTTCGAATCATGGCGTATAGGTTTATAGCCCTCGACAAAAAGCATAGGTACAGAAAAAAAAGTAAAAAATGCAAAATAAAAATGAAAATAAGAGAGTAAACATTTGAAAAAAAAAAAAAAAACAAGTAGCAAATAAATCAAAGAAGACAACGCGTATAATTTAGGGTAGGGCAAAAAAAGTGATTATTTTTTTTTCCTCACTGATCACCATGAAAATATCAGAAACAAACAAAAATGTCAATTTTCTTCCTTTTCTTCGTTCGTGAAGTCTTCGGGATCGCGGCCTTCGCGGGTGGGGGTGAGGGGGGAAGTGTGTCGTCAAAGTTTTCGGTATTACGAAGAGACGAGAATAAAGGAGAGAGGAAGGGGTGAGAATAAGAGTAAAAATCGAGAAAAATTGTATCGCCCGCGCGTATCTCGCTCGAGTCGATTCGCGACCGTGCGGTTGTAATCCACTCACCGACCGCTGCTTCCGCTTCTGCATCTCGATATACGTGCACACCTATATATACAAACAACCCGCAACGTATATATGCATACACATATACGTACGTATATAATATACACCCTTAAATTCAAACTATACATGTCCGTATATTATATGTACACACACATGCATACGCTGTATAGGTGTATATATAAATATGTATAAAACCCCGACAAACGCACCACCACAAACGCGACATCAACCTACCCCTTTCCCTCACTTCACTACACTTCACCCAACCCTTTCTTTTCCTCTCTCTCTCCCATTCCTGTATTAAAACCACTACGGCAAATTGTCCGGCCGGCGCACGATTCTCTACGTTCTCTCTTTATCTTCCTTTTTTTTTTTCTTTTTTTTTTTCTTTTTCTTTCGTCTTTTGTTTTTTATCTTTGTATAGCTACTATATACTATCGCTCTGATTAAAATATTGCCAGTTACTTTTATGCGTACATACATACCTGTTATACGTATTACGTACAACGCATCTTCCGCATTTATCCTAATTTTCTTCTTTCTTTTGTTTTTCTTTCTCTTTTTCTTCGTTAATAGAATTCATTCGAGTATTTAATAATTTTACCGCTGAATAATACGTAAAATCTGCATGCGTGCGTTGGAAAATCATATACATTTGTCGTCGGATGCATGCAGCTACATGTGGATGTATAGATTATATTTATATAGATAGATACATAAAGTACATAAAATTCAAAGTTCGCTTCTAGAAGCCAATTCTCTGAGATATATACCATTTGCCAATAACTCACTATAAATGGGCGAGGTATTACACCTATTGCGATACTTTATTCAGTTCATAAAACGTTCCAGCTATAACGTATTGCGGTACTACGTGCCTCAATTTCATCTGAGATATACCTACGTATTTTCTTATTTTTTTTTTTTCTTTCTTTCTTTCATCTTCCTTCATTTATTTTTATTTAATTTATTTGTTTTTTTTTTTAATTTATTTTTTATTATCATTTCACTCGTTTTCAGAAACTTCACATTCGAATCGCCTCGTCTTTTTTTTCTCTCACATCTCTCTTCGTCCGAGCCCATTTTTCCAATTTTCACACCTTCGACCACTTCAAAGTATACCTATACCCATATATATTACATAAAATATACATTGGAAATCAGTGGAAAAACGTGTTTCAGGCACGAACATATTCGCATCGTACCTGATACGTATAATTTTTCATAGTTCTTCGTAATTATGGGCAGAAAACCAAAAAAGTGGGGAGAAAAAAAAACAAAAAATTATCATCGAATACTACAACGGTGAAACTTATGTGCGATACGTTATGGAAAATAAAAAATAAATAATTAAGTAGGTAGGGGAAAAAAACAAAAAAAAAAAAATTTCAAATTAATTGAATCTGACGGTTTTTTTTATTCCACCCGGTAAAAGACGCGCCGCGCCGTGTGGCTTCCTCGTAATATTATCTTTTAATTCGTTACATAATTTAACTCACAAAGTCTGTACAACGGTGTATATAGGTATGTGTACATCTACTACGTTATACATATACCTATACGTTCGGAATTGTACACCCTTTCTCCATTTTTTTTTTTCTAATTACAAAAAAATTAATTTCATTTCAAACGTATACGCTCCGTTTCGCCCCATCAGCTCTCCTCACGTATAAGGTTGTAGAAAATATACCTTCATACCTACATTCGTTTCTATATATGTATAAATGGATGTACAGATGTACAATATATACATATATACATATGAGGAGGGGTTTGACGAGGGAGTTTTTGGTATCAGGTATATAAATGCCTAAAAAAACATTTGCCATTTTTTTCCCAAAGGTCACACATTCGGAATTAATTAGATTTCCACGTGTTTCTTTTTCTTTTTTTTTTATTCCATTTTCTTTCACTCTCTCTCGCTTTTATTTTATTTAATTTTTTCTTTTTTTATTATTTAATCTCCTTTTTTTTTTGTATTTCACCCAACCAACGACCGAAGCTTTTCCACCCCTCATCGAGCCCCTTTGAATTTCCCTTTCATCCCTTATTTTTAATTATTTCACGCAAACCACACGTTAAACTTCACCCGAACGGCGTGCCACACCACCCATCTCCCTATTGCCGCTGCGCTGTTGCTGGTGAAACAGAAAAAAAAATGAAAAAAAAAAAAAAAAAAAAACAACCAAAAACTGAAAGAAAAAAAAAAGAATGGAAAATAAAATAAATAAACGGAGAAAAAGGAACGACGGGACAGGGGGGGAGAGAAATAACATCGGCACACCGTATATGCTATGTATAAATATATAAGTATTTACCTACATACCGTATATACATATGTATCATATCCCTTTCGTTATCAAAAACTCGTGACCCAAAGGCGTTGGGTAAATCAAAAATATTCGTTCGCTCTCGATTATACATACATATATATATATATATATGTAGGCATATATTATATACCTTTGTGTATCACTGTACATGCGTATGTATTCCCTATATATAATACGTATATTTCTTTTCATCTTTTCTGTTAATATATATAAATTTTTTTTTTTTCATTATATCCGTGAAACAATTTCATCAACGGCACAGCTGTGTGGTGCGTTTGAAAATATTATTGGATAGGTATTATACATACATATAGATATATTTATACATGCGATACATTGAAAAATTAATATGTAACTCGCTGGACAAGAGTCAGATTTCGTTTATTATTCACGCGATGTAAATTCATAACGTATATTTTTTATACAGTTTGATTTTTTTCTTGTCTTGTTTTTTTTTTCATTCAATTTTTTTTCAATAATTTTTGAAGTATAGGACATTCGTTGAGCTTATTACACGTATTGAAAAATGACGGGAAAACTGCAGGGCGGATTTGGAAAAAATCATATACCTATATGTATAATCCATATGTATAATCTGCACCGCGTTCGGCAAACGAAAATTCAGGAACGAGCGACCGAATAAAAAATAATAATAATAATAATAATAATCAAAATTAGACAAAAAAAAAGGAAACAAATAAAACGGGGAAAAGTCCCTCCGAATACAAAAAATAAAAAAAAAAAAAAGAAATCCTGTGCCGATTTACAGCTTGGCCAATTTATTATCGCCAGGACTTCCGACACGGCGCCGTTCAATTGTTTAAAAATCACATCCTACATCCTGATGTATATATATAGCTATATATATACTACTACACCACCACCGGTACAACGCAATTGTTCATTCAATTTGCATTTTTCCACACCATTTTATTCCGTCCTATTTCCCTATCCTCTTCTCAACGGGCTGCCGCCATATTCGATTAATTCTATTTTCATTTATTATGGATACGTACATTTTCTTCTTTTTGTTTTTTTTTCACGTGCAAACGCAGTGTGTAACGGTATACATATACCGGGGACATTTTCCGGAATAATCCGTACATTTATTATTCTTCTTTTAATTTATTTATTCATTTGTTTTTTTTTTCTCATTTCTTCAAGTAGAAAATATTAATTGTAGGTATAATTTTTAGTCTCGCATATTTTTATTCTTCAATTTACATGTATGATAATTATATGTACAGGATGTTATTATATATATATATACGTACTGTACTGATTTATTACACATTCAAAAATCTTTTCTTCTCCACATGCATGTATTCTATTTTATTCGTAAAATTCTTTCTTTTTTTTTTGTGCAATTTTTAATTTTTCTTTTATTATTATCACAACCCCTTCGGTCTGGTTCGAGCAAAAATATATTTTACGACAGAGCATGCGACTGCGGTCGGAGTCTCGCATATCCTGTCGTTGAATACGTCTCTGAATATCTTTCTTTTTTTTGTGTGTGTGTGTGTGTTTTTTTTTTTCTTTCTCGTTTTGTGCTTTTTTATTTTAACCTTGCTCGCCATGGTCGTACTATGGATACTACTTCCTCTCTTTTCTTCCCTTTTCCCATCATTCTCTCTTTTTCTATTGTTTTCGAAAATCTTTTATTTTTCCACCCGTTACATACCATACAGATATAGATATACCTTTTATTCATGTTCCTTCGCATCAGTTTTGCTCCCGCTGCTGCAGCTGCAGTGTATAGTCAGCTCGGTTATGCGTCATTGCCAAATAAATTTTTACGTCACCCCGTAAAATCGGTATACTATACGTCTCCAAACGTCATTTCAAAAGCTCGATTCTTTCGTCTTTTGTTTTTTGATTTGTCTTCTTTTTTTTTTGTTTTTTGCTCTTATTCTTCCCGACTTCCCAAACCGCCGCGCAATGTCTAGCCACGAAAGGATATCGTTTATCTTCGCTCAAAACCTCAACTTTTTTATTTATCAATAGATTTTATTGTAAGATAAAAAAAAAGAAAAAAATCAATTACAAAGAACGAACAAATTCTCGTGGCACGTAATGAGGTTGTACACACCGCTGGACGCACGGCCAACGGGACAATATGAGTAATCGGGATAATATTTGAAGGTGAAAAAAATGAAAGAAAACTGTTGAGAAAAAGAAGAAGTATAGTAAAGAAAAATGTATAGGTATATAAACCGATAAACGGATGTCTGAAATTCGATAATTGTTACTTGATTTTGGATTTATTATTCGTCGGGAACTTTCGAAAAGTCACACGAATTTTGTGGAACGCGATAATTTTTGGTCGAGGATAATAATCCTAGTAATTTCACCGGTTCCGATTATTAAGATTAGCATACATTACAGTATCGAATGTGTGCCTGTCGAAAGGAGAATCGAAGCAATAAAAAGAAATGATCGAAGTGAAAAGAAAAGAAAACTATAAAGACTAAGAAAAAAATGAATCGGGTAAGAAGAATAACATGATATAATGATCAATAGCAAATGATCTACGATAGGAACGATAACTACCTGGCCTATTATTATAAAAAATTTGATTTGTACAGCTTTTGTAAAAGGTTTTCAAAATTTGTTCGGACGGAAATACAGAGTGGCGTATGTTTTGCTAGATTTGATTTTCGAAGTTATCGAAGTCGGCGAATAACTTTTATCCATTCTGTCATCGCAGGGTATATAATAGATATTTTTATCGTTATTATTAGTCGAGCCGTAAAAATTAAATAACGAATTTTTTATCTGATGAAGTTTTTGAAAGAACGCAATCAACGGGTGAACCTTCTTCTCTTCTTTTTGGACGACACGCGGTTGGTGAATAACGATCTTTTGGTGTATCGGTAGGTGAAGCGATATGTGAGTCTTGTGATGATTCTCGGGAGCCGGCGATTTGATCGGAACATGAACGATCTTCTCTTTGTGATATCCGTGACCCGGATGATGCTCGATCTCTTGTCTCACCGCTGGTTCCAATCAACGATAATCCGTGAAAAAATGTACGAAAAAAAATAATGATCATGCTAAATCCAAAACGAATCGACACAGGTACCGATGAAAAAATGAACAAAGTAAAAAGAGTCACGATCATACCGGCAATGTCCAATTGATCTTGTAGAGTGAGATGATCGTCGATTATAGGTTCATGAGGAATATGACGTGGCCATGGATCGTCGACTAAAATAGGCCCAACATCGTGAGGTCGTAAAGATTCGGGAATAATAAACTCAGGTTCTGGACCATGTTTGTACTCCTGATCCGTCCATCCTAAGGACTTGAGTTCCTTTCTAAACCAAAAAAAGAAAAGCCCAGATTTTATAAATCGTTTTCACTTTTTTTTCCCTCTCTTTCGAGAGAGAAAGAGGTGAAGGTGAATTGAAATGGACTTACCTGTGCAAATGTTCCAGTTCGTCTGTATCCGGTGCTTTTATGGGCTTGTGAAAAACGTCGACGGGTACCGGGTAATAGTGAAGATGATAGTGGTGAATGTCTTCGTGTGATTTTTTGATAAATTTTTCTTTCTTTTCTTTTATAGATCGTAGAAAGTCCGTAAACCCATGTTTCGGACTGCGGTATCGATGAAAGGAAAAAAGTAATTTAATCATTCGAAAGAAGTGGAAGAAAAATTTCGACGTATGGTATTGCCTGTTGTACCGTTGATGAACGGAAATCGGAATTCAACGGCAAAATGCGTCATGTAAAATTGTTAAATTTATAAAATATTTGCGGATAATCTTCAGTCTATACGCGTAAAGTAGGTACACACGTTTGTATGTATGTTCTAACTTTTGAACCCGGTAGATAGACGACCGATCAAAGCCCACATCGCGGTTAACTAGGATTACCGCGTTGAGATTTGGTTAATTTATTGGCAAACCTCGATTTGCCAATTTAGGGTACATAGGTATTATAGGTGCATGCACCAGGAGTACATATACATAATATATCTAAACAACGTGTAATAACGTGGGATAATCGATAACTGTATCGAAAGACGAAAAAAAAAATACTCACTGCTGAAAAAACAGAGTGTCAGATGTGGTGACGATCATTAGGAGAAAGATGGTCTGCAACCAAAGCAAAAAAAATGTATAAATAAAAAAAAGCCACAAATTTATGAATGACAACGATTAGTATATTTTTTGATAATTTGTGACGAAAAAAAGCTGAACGATAAAATTGATGAATTACTTGAAAAATTAATCGGCGATTATCCATAATCGATTGTTGTTACGTTTAAAAATCTGGTCGCTAATTAAAATAGCAGACCGATAATCGCGCACCGATGTACACCGCGTGAAATGCATAACAAACTGAGAGTGGATGGATGGAAAGATCGGCTTATATCCCCTCCGTTAGTTCACTCTCTTTCCCTCGATCAATTATATTCTCCATTTTATTTTTCTTTCATTTTTATGATCCTTTTTTTCCAGGTTTTTTTATTTCTCCATTTTGTTTCACTATTTCACCTGTCAATCCATCGCCCCTCGTTGTTCGGGTCAACGTAGCTGTGTAATCAAATTCTTAATTTATTAATGTATCGTAAAATAATAGCGTCTATATATGTCAACGTATGCTGCATCTGCGGACTGGACGTACAAAGGTTGTACATATATTTATAGCAGAAAGAGCGTATCTCATTTTAAGTACCGCAAGGAGCGAGTCGTTAACGACCTCATGGTTAACAATCTATGCACATATTTTTGACATCCTATATCGAGGTGGTACGCGTCTTGTCAATCAAACCCATGGTTAGATATTATTAATCCTGAAAAAAGAATCTAACCTAGAAATTGACTGCGCTTCGTTAATAACGTCATTAAATGACTGTGATCCAGAAATTCAAAGATTTCCACACAAAGCGACGACGACGATGCGATATGTTGTACATGTGAACGTATATACGTGTGTGAAGAATATCGATTTACGATCGATTCTTCGCTGTTGACTTATAAAGGAGATGATAAAAACTCGGAGGTTTCAATTAACGATGTAATTGAGTATAATTTAACGTGAAAAAAACGAATGAAAAAAATAATCATCGTTATTTTCTCATACAGTTACATATATATATACCTGTGCCATTCATTGTATACATGTGATATAAAATTTCGAAAGTGAGAGAATTCCGGTATTTTATCAATACGCAGTTCTTTTTCATTTTGTTTTTTATTTTTAAAATTTATTCAAGTGCAATTTTATACCAACCCTAATGAGGATATTTTGTTGCTCTATTACGATTTCTCCACACGACAGAGATAAGGATACCTTATTAACCACCTCGTTCGTTATACTCGAACAAGTAGCGCGTCGCATAACGATTTTTATTCGATATCCATTTATTTTATTTCCTTACACTCGGTAAACATGGATACGTGTAAACTGTTGAGTTATTCTATTTTTTTTTCTTCGTATTCATTCTGTTTTACCTTCCGCAGCTTATCATCGGCGCAAGTTCAAGTTTCTCATATAATATGTAGCATAAGTTTCGACGATGACAGACGTGTGCAATGTGTTTGACCTAGAATTATTGTTTCTTATCAACTTTCACGTACGGATATATTATAACGGCGCCTAGTAGTTACTCACATATAACGTTATAAGGTAGATCGTTTGATCGTCCGGCATCACTTTTTCATCAAGATTATATAGACGTATGATTTTCTTTTTCACATATTCTTTTTTCTCTTCATTGATTTTGTTTCTTGTTTTTGTTTCCCGTGCACTCGACACAACCATTTCGCCGACAAACGCACAACACGCATCTATGATTAATCAAGGGGCTCAGATGTTATTCAAATGATACCTTCTCCAATAAAATTATATTACGCGATTTTCGCACCAAATAAAAAATCAACTCTCTAATGCCTTGGCGTGGCATTATACAGACCTTAGCCTTACACACTGTTGTTACTATATAATTCCGACAGTTGTGGATTAGAAAAAAATAAATAAAAAAAAAATAGCGTCCATAAAATGCGAAACTATCCGTACACCGTCGATGCAACGAAATATAGCTTCTCGGGTATTTTAGAAATTTTGCTTTTTATTCCGAAAAAAAAATTACTTTCTGATACCGAACAGCCGTGATTTGGATATTTTTTCTGATTCTGTAATTTCTTCGCTCACTTTTCTAGGATATACGCGCCTTAATTCGTGCTATAGAATGAAATTGGGATATCGAAGATCTGGAAATCGAGGATTACGCCCTTCTGGATTCTCACTCTTAACTCTCGAGGTAATCAGGATATTCCATTCGCGATTCCATTTCCCACATCATAATTCAGGATCCATGCGCGCTACAAGTTTCCGTTAGGTTCATCTCACCGGGTCACATACTTTGTACATAAGTATGCCAACGCAAACTGTGGTGTCATGTAAATGCGTCACTTGTAATTGATGATATAGAAGCAAAATGAAGATTCGCACCTTGATGATGATAAAATAACAACGTCAGCGAATTCTAGCCTCATATATAATTAATATAATACCGAACATCTCGTCGCGACGAGAAAAAAACCGAAAATCGTGTCACACAAAAATCAAACTGCAGCCGATTCGAAACAGTTTTCCCATATGATACTCCGAAAATCTGGAATCCATATTTCTGTGAGAAGAAAAATGTTTTTTTTTCTCAAATGTCTGATTGAAAACTACGACCAAATTGAACCGAGTTAGAATTAATTAAAAATGAAACAATCTCGAATAATACTCGTAATATAATGCACGGTAAATGGAGTGAGTCGTGTGCGCGTGCGATTCAAGTATACAAAAATAAAAGCAACTAGTTAATAGCGTGTAATAAATATATATCTAGGTACAGCGTATGGAAATGAAGAAAGGTTTGAGCATTAAAACGTGAGGGGGTACGGAATTAGCGATGAGGTAGTAACGGGGGGGGGAGGGGGGCAGGGGGAGAGATGAACGCGAGTTAAGGTTAATGAAATGAGAGAGGGTTTTGTTTTAAGTAAAGCTACAGAGTGTTTATTTTAAAATCCTCGAGCTAATTGACCGCAAGGTAGCTGTAGGTTCTGGACTCTTTGGGCCATAACACGACCCCGTCAAAAGCGGCTAAAACGAAAATAAATATACCTGAATTTCGCATCCCTCTCACTCTCTCTATTTTCCCTCTTTCTTTTTCTTCTCTCCCTTTTTGTTTTTCGCTTTTTCCCCCCAACCCCGCTCTTTTTTTTTTTCACTTCACTCTCCGCTCTGTCGTCATTTTTCCCCCCTCGCCTCGGTCTCTCCGCTGCCATGAGATTCTCTCTGTACCTACCTGTACACTGCACACCTACATATCCCTGCACACACATGTTAACATTTATCTCCGCGAAAGCTCATCGCGGACTGTACAGCTGTGTATGTAATACGTGCACGGGAACGACGGACAGACGGACGGAGATGGAGACGTGTACGTACAATTAGAGGTGTATATAGGTATGTGCACGTGACGGTGCTTATTTAATAATACGCATATATATAGCCGGAGCTGTTAATCCAGTTACAACCTTTTTTCAAAGTACCTACCACATATTTTTCTCGACGTGATCCACGACGCTTTCGTGTTACACGGTATATCTATGTATATATTTATAGACACGTGTATTTAATGTATATATCTATACACGTAAATATATATATATATGTATATAGAGGTGAGAAAGCGAGATGAAAAGAGAGAACGAAAGAGAGAGGAATAGCAGCTGTACGGGGAAGCGTCACGCAACCTATAAATTAGATTTCACCGTTTATTCGCGACCGTATGGAACCTTCAGGAACCGGGAGATGGGAATTTTCTTTTCCTTTTTTTTTTCTGTTTTTTTTTTTTTTTTTATTTTGTCCCACCCGTGTACCGTTGCGAACACATATGTATACATATATGTGTCAGTAGGGGATGATTAGGCAACGTGCGTTTGAAATAAGTCATTCGATTTATCTTCTTTTTTTTTTCTCTCGTTTCCTTCCGATGCAGAGAAGGAAGAAAAAAAAAAAGGAAGAAATTTATTCCATGCATAGCATTATTAGAAAATTTATTTAAATCGTAGGTAGGATACGACGTGAGCATGAATGTGGCGTATATCGATGAAACAAAATCGGCTGTTTCTGGTACTATACGTGTGATTATATCGGTATTCAAAGAAAATATACGATCGGAGGAAAAAAAAGTTTCCGAAGAGATTAAATTCTGTCTTTTTGGTTGAAATTGGTGTATAAAAAAGAGACGAAAATTTGTCCTCGACGCGAACACTACGCCCGATACGCGCGGGGAATACCGAATGAGAATAATAAGAATGGGAAGAATTTATGTTAATTGTTTTTTCGGGATCAGTCGACAATGTGCGGCGGGGTAGCGAGTAAACAATTTCACTACGACACTTCCCCCCCCCCCCCCCCCCCTTCCCTCCTTGCCCCCTTAGCGGCGCTCTATACACACCGGTTCTTTATATTATACCGTTCCATAAATGATTTAAATTGAACTGCCGCTAACTCGCTCAATTATTTAAGATTACGTCGTAATTATATCGTTAAAAGGAGAATAAGAAAAAGTAGGAGGAAATAAATCGCACAGCGAACGATGATGAAAAGAAAATAGAATCTCTACAACGAAATATGTCCAATATGATATCAATAGGCGGGATGAATTTTTTAAATTCTAATCACAAAATTAATTGTTAATATTTTTTTTTCTTCACGCAAACATCAAGCGGTATCATCTCATACATGATGAAGCGCGGGCTTGTATATTTACCGTTCCCTTCTTCTTTTTTATGTGCAGCTAAAGAGGCGAAAAAAAAGAAAAATAAAAATGAAGAACCAGGGGGTGAAAAAAAGGGGAAGGAATCTAATATGGTATAGTAGTACAAGTTCGGCATAGCGTTTCCGTTGTATTAAAGTAATACAATAAACTACAGTTTGCGGTGCTTTCGTTTAGAGTGTGTTTACGCTGGCAGCAACAACGTATACACGAAAGCAACGCTCCAGAACCAGAACCAGAACTTCTACCGCTACTTCTGCCGCCGCCGCTGCTGCTCACCCTTGCTGGAAACGCGTATTTATATAAATAAATACAAGAAACGTAGTGCGACAGTGTATAAATATGTATGAAGACGCAGGCCGAGGGAGAAGGAAACATTTTTACCGCCTAAGCCGTAAACAATTTCTCCGCGGAGAAAAAAAGAAACGGAAAATTTCTAAAAATGAATAAACTAACTGAGTTAGAAACGAATAAATAAAAAAAAACGACAGATCTAATCCACTGGAACTCGACGCGAATCGTTTATAACTCTCGCCGTATCAGTTAACTATATATCTTATATAATTTACGAAATGATTATGTTTTACTCTTCTCTCATGTTGCAGATTCCCAAAAATTGGATCATGTGCACATCGAAGTACGATGTGTATGAGTATATAAGCTTATTCTGGTTTTTCAACAACCATGAAAAAAGAAGAAAAAAAAAACGAAAAAAACTATGTGTGCGTAGGACGATTTTCGAGCAATCGTGTGAGTTTTATATACTGCACCCGAAGGCACACCGTATATATCTGGTTCGTGTCTGGGACGACCGGTTCTTACCGTCTGTCGGCATAAAGGTATACCTAATAAGATAAAAAGTGAGATAAACAAGAAAAACGTAAACATATACGCAGGTACCGTATAGATATACTCTATTATGTGGGCTCGAAGAAAGGGATAGAGGAGGGTGGAAAGGGGGTGGCAATGGAATGGGATGTGGGGGAGGGTTGAGTTACCAAATGAAGCAGATTCATGGATAAAAAAAAAAAAGTGAAGCTAATCGGTCCCGTCGAGATTGGTACCGGGCTGCAAAAATACGCCATCTAAGGATATATATAACTCTCGATTTTATATGCCACACAATATACCTATACGATCATCGGTTATAACAAAAACGAAAATACGAAACAAAACCTCTTCAATTCTTTTTATCTTTTTAACTCGATTAATTTCGTATGCGTAACGCATTATTTCGTCGATTGGCAGATAGATTATTCTTTTTTTTTTCATTATATCTCAGGGCTTTATCCTCCAAGTTTAAGGAGCGTATAGAGAATAATTGCTAACTGGTTATATGGGGATACGTTTGATTGCTTTATTGGCCATCTTGTAAACCGAATAATTGTCTATATCCTGTTGCTGCAACGTCGATCGATTCATCGATCTTTAGTTTCCGTTCAATTTCCATCTTTTTTTTATTTTTTCAGTTTTTTCAGTTAGGTTTTTGTTTTACTTTCGTTCAATTCCGTCATTGCGATCCTCCAGTCGGATATTTCAATGCGATAAATACCACAAACCCCGTAAGAATCAAACAAGGGTGTAAAGCACAAAAAAACTGGGTCGGTTCCATGAAAATGGCTTCTTCTTCGGATAACTTATCGGAACGAACAAAATCATCTTTTTTTTTTTTTAATTCTCGCAGAAAGTTTCACACGATTTATTTATAGTATCTATATACCAATTCACGATCTCCGTATACGTGTATACGGTAAATATTGAACCGTGATCATTAATTGGGTATATAATTAGTTGAATTTCTACGCATACATCGAAAGGAAATCGTCGCCCAGAGGCCTAGTACGACCGTGTATAGAAATAGAAACTCTAATTGATAACCCAAAGCCTACGCAAACTTTATAGAAAATTAATCAGAAGTGTCTCGTTTGAATACAAACTCACTAATCGATTGATAAGTTGACAAAAAACGCGAACATAATCGGAAGCAAAACAAGTAAATCAAATAAAGTATTAACTTCCTCCCTTCGAATATATTACATAATTACATTGAAGAAGAACCACCTTCCCCCGAATAAAAAAAAGTTGGGATAAAACGACCTATACACCCCCAAAAATGTAAGTTTTGAAAATTAAAAAAAAATATATCTACACACATATATTTCCATGCGAACATTATTTTAATGTATGAATGGGTATGTGGCATAGACGTATATAGGTATGTATGCGATACAGGGGTGTGAAATTCCTGTAGAGTGTAAAGGAGGAGGGGGTGGTGAGATGAGAGAATGGCGTTGCGAGGGCGGCGGGGGCGGCTGGGGGCTGGGGGCTGGGGGGGAGGGTGTGAGAGTAGAAAGATATGCGGGTATATGAAATTAGTTCAATAACTGTACGCCCACGCCCTACGTATATAACGACATGCAAGACAGTGAAACAGATTTTGCCCTCGTTGTGTCCTATCGTTAAACTACCACCACCACCACCACCACCGCCACCATCGCCGCCACCGTGCCAACCCTTATCGTTAGCGCGAGTCGCCCCTTTACCCCCCGGTATATATACGTAAAATCTAACGGAGTTAACTACGTAACATTTCCTAGATGTACATACATAATACGCAGCCGATGTGTGGTGTGAATTTCCCTTCACTTTCAAAGATGGCGCGACAGAAGATTCCGAACAAAGTATTATCTTTAAACGTGAATTGCATCAAAAGTTTCGCTGTTCTTTTTGAATGCGTGCTTTTTTTGTTTTTTTTTTCTTTCAAAATACTTCCCGTGCACGACGAATAAGCGAGGAGGGCTCTGAAATTTGACCAACTCTGTGGTGTTCTTTTTTGTTTTCGCGGTAGATGCGCGGGAAAGAAAATAGCGATCCAGCTAGGATCGGGGATAATGTTGAGGGTTCGGTAGAGTTCGGTGTTGGATCAGGTTGTAGGAGGTTAGGTTGGGTATGAGGTAAAGGGAAGATTGAGAATTATCAAACAGTCGTTATCAGGACACGGAGCGATTCACTTGTTTGGCATCCCTTAGGGGGCTAGCTAAGGGGTTGTTAGCTGACCGTGTAACAGGCCTCACCGGGACCACCCGCGCCCTCCCTCTTCCCTGTCCCCGTCCCATACATGCGACTACACCGTACACATACAGATATACACGCGCCCCGCATACCTGCAGGGAATATCCTCCCACACCCCGGCTCCTCCGTCTCTCCCTCCCTCCCCTTGCCCCCCTTTCTCTCCGTCTGCCTTATTTCCACTTCCAACATTTCCCACATTTAGTAAAGTCCAGGGGGGGAAGTACCTGCAACGACGGTGCTATACGCCAAAGCTAGTCGACGGGCCATGAACAAATATTTTACTACTATTAGCGGTGCTTTCGTTCGACCCACCTCTGCTATACCTGCACAGGTACACCTGTTCCCGTATATTACCTATAAGGGGGGTGTACCGGAGGAGGAGATAATTTCGATTGATTCGCCGAAAATTGATAGACAAATATCCATATAATCTGTAATTTTTCCCATGTTCGTTTTTCACGTACACGGATAATATAGGTAGATACTTATCGACGCTTTGCATTTGTCCCGCGATATACGCATTCGGGATATAAGGCGGTGCAGGTGGCTCTATAGGTATATGTACTCTATGGGATAGATCGACGGATCTCCAGGAGGACGTGGGGAGGGGGGAGGAGGAGGGTGTAATTTATAATAAATATTTACCGAGGGAAATCTAAACGAAAGAACCAAACAATCTAACAAAAAGACCGCCAGTCGATTTGTCTTATTTGATCAATAAGCCATTCAAACACGTTCCGCCATATGGTGAGCAAACATTGATGTATACAGCCATCATACATATGTAATCCATGTATATGAAACGCTTTATATATATTCTACGAACAGACCACCTGCCCCATCCCTGATTGGAAATCGGAATAATGTTGCTCATTTTTTTTCCTCCTTTTTTCGCCGGCGGATCGTTAGCCTCGTTGTTTTATTACACCGATCTTCATATTAAATTCGTCTCCTCACCGCGTCGAAGGAAACAAACGTGTACAAATAAACAAATGAATAAGAAAATTGAAAAAAAACACGAAGAAAAACACGTCGCGATAATGAGAAGATATATATCTCGATTACCCGGCACACGACGATTCGTAATCTAAATTTCTTATTTTCATACACTAATCTATTTCGTATTGCGATCTAGCGTGCGTTTCCACGGATAAAGTTTTATCATATATTCTTTGACGTATCGCGCGTTCTTGTTGTAAGGGGTTATTTTTTTTTTCTTTCTTTCTTTCTTTCTTTCTTTCTTTCTCTCACTTTTTTGGACTCGAATATCGTTTCTCTTATTTCCATTTCTCGATCGTCCGCGTGTTAATTATCTGCACCGAATCTTCTTTCTTCCGATTGATCGACTCGTTAGTTAAATTTTTTTCGTTTATCTACTTTTTCGATGCAAATAACACTTGCATTGTATTTTGTTGTGTACATATAATACTTATATTATACGCAGTTCGCAGATCTGGGTTACAGATATTTTTGAAGCTGTACGGAGTCGTCGGTAACGCACATACAGATATAGGCATTATATACGCTCCGTACATACCAATCTATATAGCTGAATATTTCGAAAGCTCTAAGGGTGAGTTTGGTCAAGTGTACCAGTTAGGTAGGCGCACACGGTCAATTGACCACTGGGCAGGCAGGCAGGCAGGTTGCAGCAGCACCGCCTTTTCATGGATGTATACGTGAGCCAAATATATGGTATTTCAAATATATACGAACACACGGAGAAGTTTCATCGTTATATTTAAAAAAAAAAAAAAACGAACAACAACAAAAAAAGGCTGTAGTTTATCCATGTCGGTATAGTAGTCAAAACCCCATAGACCTGAAATATTGTACCGTATCAAAAATTAGTTAACGAATCATTCTATTCCATATTTTCTAATCGATCGGAAATTTTTTTTTAGAAACAAACGAAGAAAGCGAACTCGTTGAACAATTATCCATGAGTAATTCGCAGGAGATTTTGTTCTCTGCAAATAGGAGTCTTTTTTCCTTCGACTAGAATGATATTTTCGAATGGGAGAAAGAACGAAAAAAATATTGCTTTCAAACGAAACACCCTAATGTGTATTATGTATATCTTATACATATATCATATACATAAATGTAAATGCATGTTGTTATGTGTGTATATAGGTATATGTAGTATATGTAAAAAAGCACATATGTGAGCGTACGCCGGGTCCGGTCGTTTCTTAAATTGGCATCCAATTTAAATTGTACGCTACTACCTTTCCAGTCCTGCACGGAAGAATTTCTTTTCTCAGATTCAGAAGGACGCACACCTTCTTACACGGAATTGTTGGCGGAAAATTTCAAAGTATCCACTTCTCAGGCACCCGTAACATACGTGGCTCTGTGCGCCAAATTCGTATGTCGAATAATACGACAAAAATCATCGGAATACGATCTGAAAAACGAGAAAGAAAAAAAACAGAATCGAAGAACGTCAACGGTATATAGGTTGATTTTACAAAATTAAGAAATCAAAAATTCAAATTCGAATCTATGAAAATAAAACACATCGGAAGAAGTAGGTGTTTACTTTCGATAGCATGGATCAATGTCACGCGGCAGAATGACAAACGTGATGATATTTTTCCTTGGCATACGGAATCTGTACGGTTGTGTTCTTGGTTTTTCGTTCGCGTCTTTTTAATACCGAGTCGCAGTGGAGTCGGAGAGGCAGGGATATACGTATAGGTTAGGTACATCTGTTGTATCATTTATGCGAACTGGCCATGCGAGCAAATTATAACAGTGGACATTGTTTGAAAAATATGTATACTCTCCCTCTTCGATTCCGCGGGGCTACATAGCAGTGGGTATAACGTGGACGAGAACGCGAGGACCATCGCATAACGTTATTCTTATACGTCTACGATATACCTCTACGTGCACGCGAATAAGTGTATATAAATATATTCGTACGAAAAAGTCCGAACGGCGCGCGGGACGTACGCCGCTGTTCCTATGGACATCATTATCCGCGACGGGATACGCCGCTAAGGGGAAGTGGATGGAGTTTCACTTATACCGTATCTACATTATATGTATATACATACATATGTGGGCATATACATGACCATGTATTTATATGTATGAGCTGAAGTGGGGGGAGGGATAAAAATGTGGGCGAGATTCGCCGAGGTTGGAACGCGCGGAGTCCGTAGGTCGTAAGAATTTTGCAAAAAAAAAGTTGTACACAGCAGAAAAATGGTCATATTCGGTGTGAAGTGCGACTGAAATTTTCAAATTCTTCAATCGATTTTGAAAAATGATCAAACATCTTTCGACCAACAGTTTCGGCGCAGTCTTAAATCCGATTCAAAAACATTTTGATCATCATTTTTCAAGATAATGAGAAATTCAATTTTCAAACGCTCGCCATTTTTCGAAACCAGGAGTTTTGGGGAGTGGTCTGAAAATATCGTAATCACATTGTAGGTAAATATGAAGAGGATATTCTTCGCAAACTTCATCGATATCGAAATTGTGGATACGAGAAGAGCTGTTGGTTTAATTATCATAATTCTGTGAAAGCCCGAAAGCGACGAAATATTTCCTCCGAGACAACATCACCGTTTCAATTATTTTCGGATTATTTAATATTTTTTTCAAGAATTTTCGTAGTCGTCCTTCGTATACGCAACTATCGGAAGTTGCACAAGGTGCTGAGATCGACCGTCGATAATCCCTAGTTTGACACTAATTGCCAATCCTTAATTACTAAAATTGCTAACGAGACTGCAGCTGGTGCTGCCGTTTCGGTAGAGATTTCCATATTATAACCCATATATATATATCCGCAGGAAATACTGTTTCAACTCTCGCTTGCCCGAAACACGCTGCTGACGAATAATCCTTCTCTTTATCTCTTTCTCTCTCTCTCTCTCTCTAATTTTCACACACGTCGCTCGGATAATTACTGACCGACTAACGAACTCGCATCATGTATAATGATATATATTATGTCCTTTTATCCTTTCTCTTTTTATTCTTATTTTATACAGTTCTCGTTCTATTCCCTGCGACTGCATTCATATATGCTTTTTCTTTCTTTCGTTTCTCCGCATTTTTTCGTTATTATTTTCGTTTTTCATTCATTTTGTTTTTCTTTTTCGAATTTCTTTTCTTCTATCGCACCGCACGTAGTCTAAACTCGCCAAGCATTCGCACAAGTCCGAACCACATATAGGTGTACAGAGTACGATATGGGAAGCACATATTTGGACAGATATTTGATCGGTCTAATGAACTCTACGCCAATTGGTCCGTTTGTGCAGAAATTATTATTATTATTGTTGTTGTTATGATTATTACGGAAAAACTTGTGGCGTACCTGCACGTATACGTGTACAGTGCGGTGTAATATAGTGCATAAGCTATAGTGCAGAGGTAAGAAACAAAACTGGAGAAAAAAAAAACGACGGAAAAGCCACGAAGAAAATAAGGAGGAGAGGGACGTGGGGATAAGAGCGCCTTTGTGGGTTGCGAGAATGCTTTTAATTTGTACGCTGTTAGCCGGGATTAGAGGCTTCTAAAAGTATAGACTACAGTACCGCAGACCCGTAGAACCAAAAGCTTTTCTATTTCTATATTTCCGTGCCTGCGAGAAAGCCACTTTTATTATCAAAGTCGCGCTTTGATTCGATACCCGCAACTGCGGCGTGATTATGATCAGCCCGTGATAGGTAATAGGTGCGTAGGCGTGATGCGGAGATTCGCATAAATAAATTATCATTGCTGAACTGCGCAGATGTTTTTATCCGAAATATACCAGGTATTAACGAAAGCAATTAGTTTTCCATTATCGTTGGATACAATCTACCCCCATTAACTTCTAATATCCAATGTCCCTGGCTGGTATATCGTATATACGAATATCCCGAATTCGAGTCACGCGTTTCGAAGCAAGACCCGATAACTACCCCTCAGCTGTTGATGGGAATCTACTTTACCGAGTATACGACCAAGACGAAGACGAAGACGAAGTCTATAGGGGTGTGGTAACGCGATCAGCCAATGACAAGAGTTTTCCACGAAAAAGGGGAAGGGGGGGGGGGGGGGGGGAGGGGGATCGGGAAACGGGAAGGTAGGGTACAGGGGGCAGCGAGAAGGGACAAGGTAGTATAAAGGGGGATAATGTTTGACTTGACGTTTCTCTCGCGCACGAACTGCACGGGGAACAAGGTTTGCTCGTTTACGTGGCTACGGGGACACCGGGGGGTGTCGAACATTATTTGATTATACAAAAGGTGACGACGATTGTAATTCCCACCACTCCCCCCACCCCCCCTGCCCCCTCCTCTCACCTCCTTGCCACGTTAAATTCATCCGATTCCGCAATGTTAATTTATATATCGATCAAATTAAATGCTCCGTATGATAAAAAATATTTCAACATTTCTTGAGAAAAACGGTTTCTTTCTTTCTTCTTTTCTTGGTGTTGAAAATACAAAAATTGGAAAAGAAAAGAAAAATGCAAGATTATAGAACGAAAGGGGGGAAAAAATTGTACGCAGAAAAAGAGAAAGAGAAAGAAAATAAAAAAAAGGGGAAGTGATATAATAATGCGCGAAGAGTCTGCCCTCGAAGAATTACCATGTGAGTAACGAGGGGGTGGACGGAGAACCGGGAGTGGGTTTTTTTTCTTCTCTTTTCCTTCTTCCTTTTTCTTGCCCCTCGGTAGCAAAGAGGGGGCTAGAAAGCTAGAGGGGCGTATAATCACCCTTAACCCCCGTTCGTACTTACGTGCCTCGTACGCGAGCTGCGCCACCCTTCGTTCCAGTTCTTATTTATACACACTCATCCGTGTCCCTCCTCCGCCAATTACAAGTTTTTTTTTCCTCATGGATTTATGCGAATAATACGGAGCAAAGATCCGCGGACGACGACGATTAGTAACAACGACGATAAAATGCGATCTATTCGATGATGTGTCACAGCTAGGTATATTCTGAATAATACGAAGGGAAGAAAATAACAGACGCGTGGAAAAAGTAGAAAAATAAACGAGATAAAATAAAGCAAAGCTAGGTCGTTGTATCGCGAAGGTATGCGAGATGACGATGGTTCGGTTGTTACATAAGGGCATGAACGCGACGTTGTAAGGAGACGTAGTATAATATTGGAGGAAAGAACGAATCGACGGCTGGAAAATAGAAGGGAATAAAAAATGTGGGAAGAGGTATATAAGCGCGTGGTGGTCGGACGATAATAATTTCCGTGTGATTGGTAGTATGAGGGAAGAGCCGAAGGGAAGGCGAGAGGATGCGAATTGGTGAGGGGTGAGCAAAAGGGCCGAAGCGCGGGGCGATGGAGGGGCAAGGGCGAGAGGGGACGCGGGGGGGAATGCTTCGTTATCGGTAGCCCTGGGGGGACTTTCGGGGGGGAGTAGTCCTCATTAGGACCTCTCCTGCGTGAGCCTGTCGGAAGGGTAGTCACCCTAAAGCTGTGCAACACCTTCGTCCGCGTCCACCCGACTCCCTCGCCGTTCGTTTCGTCTCGTCTCATCGCCAATTTGGGAAAACTTGTTTTATGCTCTCGATTTTCCGTATACTATATCATACGAACGGTAAAAAACCGAATCAAAAAATCCTACATACGACGACGTTCGTCGAGAATTTTTTCAAAAATTCAACTTCTCACGAAGCTCTAACGCCTTTCGCTGTAATATACAAATGTAGCAACTACGATAATTTTTTTTTTGTCCTTCTTTTTCTTTCTAACAAGGTATCAAAATCTATACAATACCCTATAGAACGTTTTTTGACAGCGATTTAATGCACACGCATAATAATATGTCCTAAGTCCTTACGCATGTATACGAGGAGGTATTATAGTCATAAATATAGAAGGTGGTGGAGAAGAATTGGAAATAGCGCGAAAAAAAGATGAAGAGAAAATTGAATTCCATTATACGGGACTATCGGGGCGAAGGGCGGGGGGGGGGGGGGGGGAGGGAGTTAGGTACCATGTACTACGTGACAACAGGAACCCGAGGGATGAGGTATAGAGAGAGAGTATAGTGTAGTGTTGGTATAGTATAGGGACGGTATAGAATGTCCGATTGGCGTAATTTCCCATAGAGCCACAAATTCTATCAAACCTATTCTTCCGTTTGCAGGATCCGTTAGGCAACTAATAATTGGTAGAAATCGATCGATGTTAACCCCGCCGCCTCCGCCCCCATCCTTCTCTTTCTCCTCCTCCTCCACCTCGACCTCCACCTCCAACCCCCGTACGTACCGTCATGATGAACAAGGCTTTTCTGGTTAACGTCGCTGAGGACTGACTGTATCAACACTTGATTATTTCATCATCCAAATCCGCAATTTTTAAATAATAAAAGTGCAAAAAAGTCACCACGACATCGGAACGATTACAGGAATAAACGACACGTTTATCGCTTCGAGGTTTTTTTTGTTTTTTTTTTTCTATTTTGTTTATTTTTTTCAATTTTCTAAATTGTTTTCATTTATTTTGTTCCATCATTAAAATTGAATTATATCAATTTCATCTCGTTTCTATAATTCAACACCTCGATACGATTATAGTCCCATCACGACTGCACCGGCGCGAAATCGAAAAAGAAAAAAAAAAAGAAAAAAAAAGAATAAGGAAATATTTAATGAAGTGAAAATAAAAGTGCTGCACCTATATACCCACTTATATATTATATATATCATGTATATTATAGAAGCCTTTTGAGGAAAAGAAAAATCTGAAAGACGCATAAATTCACCATAGATCACATAATGGTACTTCCTCGGAGTTATATATACGGAGAAATGGAATATAGTGTAGCGAAGATGGTGGTACTGCGGGGGCCAATTAGAAGATGCTCCTTCGCTCCTTCAACACCCACTCCCCCCCGCTCCCCCCACTCACCTACCCTCTACCCCATCAACTTCCCTCCCGTCCTCTTTCACCTCCTCAAACCTCCCTCCCCCCTAAGTCAAGCACCCCGCGGACCCGCAGTGTAGATTGGATTGGTTTAGATTGGGACTCAGTGGCGTCGCCTTCGAATAACTCAACTCGAATCGGTCGTACCGAACGTATCGAAATTCCTACGAAATATACCGCCGAGAAAATACATCGCGAGCAACATATCGTTCGTCATTCGATAAGTTATCCGGATTTTTCACCTTCCAAAGACAAGAAGAGAGGAAAAAAAAAAGAAAAACCATTTACAAAACACGGATCGAGATTCGTATACAGCGATCGGATAAAATTTTTCTTTCGATCATAAAAAGTGTTGCAGTCCTACGAATTTCTCTATTCGGATTTGAAGAGAGTGAAATTTTCATTCGTTTCACGGATGAATCGTATGATTTTTTCCGACATGTTGGGTCGTGTCTTGGGTTGATTCGAATTCGGGGTAGTTCTACGCCAGTGCGACCCCCATCAGGCGGGTGGTGGCTCGTTAGTGACGGATTAGTGATGTACGTGTGCTCTACCTCTACCTCTACCTCCCTCCCCCCCCCCGCCCCCCATCCGCCCCATGCCTACAATTCACCCGCAAACCACCCCGCGCCCAGTTTCGCAGTCGACAACTCGCCACCCTCTGTGTACTCTCTTCCTCTCTTCCTATCCTTCGCGTAGAATAGGTAATTATATCGTCCGATCGTCAGATGTAGGAAACATAGGAAATTCCAGAAATCCTGGAGAAAAATCTAATCCTTTTTTTTTTTTTTTTTTTATCGCTACGCCATTACGATTCACATTCTGAGAAGGTTTTTGTAATTCGAGTTTTGACGGTTTCTGGAATTCTCGAAATTCGTGAATTACGATTTCGAAAGAATTATTTCGATCGAGCTGATTTTTGGAGAGGGCTAACTTAGCACGTGAAAAATTAACTCGCAGTTTTCATGCGAGCGGAACGAAAAAAATTTGTCGCTTTTTTGGACGACTGTAATGTATTAGAGATTCAGGCGTGCTTAGTTATAGCTAGGTATACAATGCATAATTAAAGGACCATCGGACCCTTTAATTCAACGCTTTTCTCGTCTATCCATCGTATATTTGCATTGCGTAAGAGACACGTGTGTTGGTTCTAGCAAAGCTATTCCTTTGACTTTGCCACCATCCATCTACATCCCAGTCACCGAGGCGTACGTATACATGCGCTAGGTTACCGAGAGCTGTTCGTAGTTCCCCACCTGTATCCGTAGGAAAGACACACGGGACCGACTGGATGGATGGTTAGAAAATGAGGAACAGAATCTAGCCGGAAAATCGACATTTCCAATGAAAATATTGTTCTAATCCCAATGCTCTACCGCAATAGATCCCGAACTGTACTTGGAAAACTTGATCCAAGGGTTTCATCGAAGCTGCAGCTTTTCAAATGACGAATACCCTCGGCCTTCTTTCACCTCCGGATCTTCTCGTTTCATCTGGCACCCTGATGACGGAAAACCGAGCGATTAACGAATCGATGCATCATTTAGGGTCCGGGAGGACGCGACGTTGGGCACGTATTTCGAAGCCGGTTCGACGGTGAGACCGAAGATATACAATAAAAGCTGCGTCGTATGGTCAGCAACGTCACGAGGATATACCAACCTATGGGAAAACCCCGTCCTAGCAGATGCGACGATGGTAGTGGTTGCGGTGATGGTGGTGGTGGTGGTGGTGGTGGTACAGATCAGACATTCGCTAAAAGCTAAAAGCTAAAAGCTTTCCCATATTTCATTATTTCTGCTCACACACCGCGTAGCAACCGCTAATACTCTCGTTTACTAGTATATCCTCTGTAGGGTTACACGCGTAGATTCGGTTTGTCTCTAACGTGAGCAGTGTTTTTTTTTTTTTTTTTCTCTTCTGTTTTTAAATATCAGAAAAATCTCGAAAACTACATGTATAACGCTCTCGTCTTATTTCCCTACTTTCTTCGAATATTACTACATCGTCTCGTTCGGGTGAAACGATGATCCGAGTAAAAAAGTGAAAAACGAATTATCAAGAGAAGAATAAAAAAAAAAAGAAGCGAATGTTTTTTTTCTTTCTTTTTCGTTGTTTCCCCCGTTTAATTTTGTCTTGTATAACGTTATTTTCCATATCGAGTCGGTTTATATCTCCTGTTATAATATTACATCTCTCTCTATATAGGTATATATCGTTTTAGAGAGATAATAGAGTCGCATCAGGCGGTTATAAAAAAAGATTGTTTAAATAGATTAAAATGTAATTCAATTTAGATTCAATTATTGATACGCGTTTTAATTAATATCATTAAACCTAAGTGGGACGACCCATTCGCGTTGGGTGGGCGCGGGTTGTTGCAAGCGGTCGTCGTCGTCGTCGAGAGGAGGAGGAGGAGGAGGAAGAGCGGGAGGTCGACCTCGAAGAGAAAAGAAGAGAAAGGGGAAAAGAGAAAAGAGAAAAGAGACGAGAGACGAGAGAAAATAGATAGAAGGAAGAAGCTCGCGGGACGCGGTTATAATGGTATAAAAGGGGATGAAATGAAGGCAGCGGCAGCAGACGTAAAACTATGAATATACACGCTCACGATTATGACTCGGGAAAAGTTAATTAGATACCAAAAAAAGAAAAAAGGAGAGAAAAAAGAAAAGAAAACAATCGCACGACCTTCGACGATAGGCGCGTATGAATACCTGTATCCAAAAATTGTCTCGCACGTGAACAAAACTATGTAATATAAAAAAATAAATAAATCGCGGAGTCCGCGATATTCGAAATAACAAATTTTCATCCTTTTCGGGTCAGAAATGATATGTACGAAAAAAAAAAAAAAAAAAAAACCATCGATAAGTTCGGTGTAGGAAGTTGGTCGATTCAAAAAAAAAAAAAAAAATGAATCGAACGAATGAATAAAAACCGTATTTTAAGAAACCCGGTGGAAGGCAAAAAAAAAAAAAAAATGAAAGAAATACGAAAAGTAGAATTTGCTACACGGCCGCGGCGTCCGCATGTGCCCAGCAGCTTATGCTTCGTTTCTGTATAATTCAAATACATATATATGTATATCTAACAATAAGTATGTAATTGTCTTTTTATTACCGTGGGTACATAACGGGTGGTCGTTGAGGTATATATGGATCGCGTACGTATGCGAGGTGGTTTCTACCCCTGCATGTATACAGTTTTATCCGTATGTCATGCGAATATAACATCGACAACGACGTCCCGCAGCAAGTGCGACGTTGGCTCAGGGGGCGGTTTCGAGGCTCTCGAGGTACGCGGTTTCTACATGGACGAAGGATATACGTGTATCGCGCCGAGGGGTAGCGGCGCACGATGAAATGCTGATAAATAATTGAGTGCCGATAAGTATAGGTGCCCTACCCAAGGTCCACTTATTGACACGCGAGCTGAACCGACGACCTCCAGTCCCACCGTACGTCGTTTCTTCCCTTTTCCTACCTTATTTTCCTCCTCCTTCTGACGTCCGCCATTCCCTCGTTCCAAGTACGGTTACACGTAATGCAGACGTACACACGTATGCGTGGCCAATCAAAAGGTACCTACGTCGTACGTACATGACGGGAGACACGTGACCCCTTCGAGTACAGCAATCGATTATTATATATGTATACGTATAATACGTACATCATTCGTCTTTTATAAATATGTAATACCGAATTTTTCGCTTTTCCTTTTTTTCTTTTTCTTTCTATTTTTACCCTACTTTTTTTCTTCTTCTCTTTCCCTGCATTCAAACCGCAAGGAATAGGATATTAAATCTTGTTAACGGTGTACGGGAATAGCGACGGAAGGAATAGAAAAAAACAAAAAACCAAAAACAGAAAACAAAAAAAATATATAATATATCGTACAGAATTTATGTGCACGTGCAGTTTTTAAACAGTGCGCGGAACGTGAAATTAAAAAATTCAAGAACGGAAAATACTGCAACGATTTTGCGGTAGACCATTATACGTTACACATGTAAGCGAAGATAATGCGCCGTATTAAAAGGTGATAGTTTACAAAAAAAATTCATTAAAATTCGCTATCGTCTAGAATAATCTTATGGTTGTTTCTTATGTTTTTTTCCAAAACACCCCTACCGAGGGCCGCCCGGTAAACTGTAAATTTGACTCATAGTAATATTGGTTTAAAAAACTTGAATCGTCACTTATCGATAAATGGTATATCAAGAGACTCGGTAGAGTCTCGCGCCAAGTACATTAAAAAGAACGGGCGGACTACCGAGTATCTTTACCGCAAGGACAGCAGGAAAGCGCTGTAAGGCCTACTGTTCTATCAAGTATCTCCGAAATCATAAGCATTTCGGGAAATTTGGATACACTTTTGCGATATAATTCATCGTAGCGGGTTCATTTAAGCCTAATTGCAATAAAATCGGTGGTCGGAAAGCTGAGATATGATAATCTCTGATCACCGGTAGGCCCGTTTCACGATTAAGCACCACCGTGGTCGTCGTCGTATGCTAGCTATATGTCATCTGGAAACAGAAACCTTTTCACATAAGTGGCATAGAAGGGAAGCCGCGGTAAGGTTACTGCCACGGATCGTGCCGTATTCCTATCAAACAGTAAAAACGAAAGCAGGTGGCGTCAGCGTAGCCGGTTTCATTTCTTACCGAGTTTACCACCGCACAGTGATTCCTTTTCTTTGGGCCCCAGAAAAGCGGCACTCTCATTGGCTAACGTTTGCCGCCCTGGCTGCGTGAGGGATTTAGAAATGTCCGTCGTCCGCTGCCTGGTCTGTTGACAAGTCTAACCATGGAGGAATAGTATATGGAGGACCAGCTTGCCCGCATCAGCTGTTCATTTCGGGTCCTAAGTGGCGTCCGGGTAGTTTAGTTCAGCTTGCCGGCAGCAGTTAGCGCCGCGAACGGTATGGCGATAGTTTTGAATAGTTTATAACGGTTTACCATACTAAAAACGCGTGCTTGAGCTGGAGAAATTTCATTCAACTGTGTATTGCCAAATTGGTCGCAGTTTCAACGGTATTTCTAAGTCCCTAATAATTTGCGGTAATGTAATATGGATATTAAAAAAACATAAGATTAGTTAAACTCGATTAAATATAGTAGAAAACGTGGCAAACCTAATCGGGGAAGACATGCTCACCACGTGCAGAGAGCACGTGTTCGTTGAATGTGGAAACCACGGAGGAATAGTGAAAACTAATAACTTCTACGGATTAAAATACGAAAGAATAACGGCGAGATCGATTTTACCAGGTAAGTAATACCTGAAATAATTTGTAAGGTTGATGTTAACATTATAATATGATATTGAAGAAAAACCCACTAATTCGTGATTGAAATATTGTAAATACAGCAAATATACGATATTGAAAAAAACTCCACTAATTCGTGATTGAAATATTGTAAATACAACAAAATATGGTGCACGATTATCCAAATCAATGAAAATATGTTTACCGCGTATTTCAAAAATTCTACTTCATTCAAATCCGGGTATGTATACAAAGCTTGTATGAATATTTTATTGCATCAAAGTTATGAATTTTCTATGTGCTTTGTAATCTGCTTGTTATAATTTTCTTTTTGCTATAAGTACCTCATTCGGGGCTCTAAAAAAGTGTGGAGTTTCCTGATTCTCTGCCCGCAGTTTCTTCATGTAATTCGAGTAGCCCGAACGACATGATGGAACACAACAATACGGCATCTTCAACACTTACCACTTCGCGTGCTAGATATATTTGTGTAAAACTAATTAATTGCTGTTAATTACTTTAGGTGATGAGGATAGGAATTGTTAAACAAATGATGGGTTTGTTTAAATAAATGAAACTTATTGTATACCGCATTTATTTCATACCTATACCTATATACATATACAAATTCAAAATAGTGCGGGTTTTACGCAGATTTCACCCAAGGATTTCATAGATTCCTACTCTTGTGAAAATGCCAAAATCTGGGAATAAAACTCTGTATACATTTTTATTCACAATTCCACAAACGTTTAATTCGTTTGACATGTGTGAACAACAAAATTCAGTTATTTATTCCATCCAGCAACTATAATCCGTATTACTGCCAGTGTAATCGACGGAAATTTATCGCCATACCGTTGAGAGCGCGAACTATCGGCCAACTACGGAACTATGCAGCGCGGACGCTGATCGGAGACACTGATATGACCGTAGCTGGTCCTCCATATACTATTCCTCCATGGTCTAACAGGGCAGAGGCACCATAAAAGTGGCGGGCTTGTCATTGCTATAATGTCGGTTGTATAACACATGTCCTTTTGACAGCCCTCTCAGTTTCGTGAATGGACACAAATAATCGTAAATAAAACTCTGACCAGCGCAACACGTGTTTCTACCCTATCGATAATAACGACGTCAGGTGTTCACTCGCCAGCTCGCTGACTACTTGTAAGGTTACGAGAAGAAAGCTCGTCGAATCATCGGTAATCGTTACCGGCAGTGATAAAGGAACCAAAGGATCCTACTCCCACAGATGATTTGCGTCAACAAATTCTTTGGATCCTCCTGTGTTAATTCATAAAGAAACTCAGTCCTTCTTCCAGTATATCACAAACGAAGAGCTCCTCTCCGATTCCTACTCACCGACAAAAGTTCGGAACGACTGAAATGGCGGGAGAGTTTTTAAAACAAAGAAAGTCTATGAAGTGCAGCGAAATCATATCCTTGTCACCTACCAAGCAATTATTTGTGAGCCAACTACAATCCATGCCTTTTTTTCATACGAAGTATACCTATTCATAGACACTAATGTTATCCTTTTTCTTTTAAGCATACCTACATTGAAGGAAGTATCAGTTCTAGTTCCAATGCCACAAACCAAAAGTTTCTGCTCCCTCAGAAAAATAAGCAGAAGTTGAAGTGCTCAGCATATCTTTTTATGTTTCCTGAAAAAATTCAATTTTCTTCCTGGCACAATGTGAACCAATAGCTCCTCTCCGATCCTATTCATCAATAAAAGCTACGGCCAAATCCAATGTGAGAAAACTGCAGTCGACTGAATCCTGGCCACCTGCTTAACAGTTGTTCATAAGTCAACTATAATCCTTCTTTTTATTTCAGACCTACTGAACCGATTCATTATAACTAACACTCCTTTCACCTACAAGCATATCGATAATGAAAGATCATTTTCTGTTTCGATATCACAAACCAAGCAAACTGATGCCAAACGATTCGACCCTTGCCTCCATTGTACCAGAAAAAAAAAGGAACCGATCTTTCTCCTGGTATGATGTTAAACACTGATAAGCTGCAGCTTCGAACCCAAGATCCATTTCGTCAAACTAATGATCTGAGGAACTGCACCCGGTGACTTGTGATAAAACTGCACAAATAAATCATGTGAACCGAAAAACCGTGGACTTCAAATCGCAATTTAGCAGCTACCGAGCTTTCTTATTCCAATAGAACACATCGTCTGAGGCATATGAAACCGACCAGCGAAGTAATTAATTGTTGGATTGCAAACGCGTAGTACTCTACCGAAATCTCTTGATATCTGCTAAACTTAATCGTCATAGTAACAAAATTTTTCTAACCCGTCTAACATCTTACGACAATAGTATACTAAAGAAAGCACAATCAATACTACAATATTCTCCAACAACATACAAAAAGTTATGAAATCCCCCCAAAAGGCACCTACGGTGCAAAAAAGTTCGCCAAGTACATTAAATGTTCAAAAAATTCATTGTTGATAAGAAAAAAAGGATACAAATCAATTATTGTGCCAAGTACATGTAACTTTGCATCATGTAAGAATATACAATCGAAAAATCCGTGAAAATTCTGAGAGGTAGCTATCATTATGAAGATATAGTCTGCAGCGTTTCGAATTTTTTAAACGATTATTTTGGCCGTAAAATCAAACAATTCTTCGGCAAAGGTTAAAATTAAGATAGCGGAATGAAACTTGAGATACATCATTTTTTCATCCATTTCGAACCATTTCATGTACAATTTCGAATATACAATTGGAAAGTGAATCAATGAGAATCAATTCAAAGAATTAAAACAAAAAAATAAATAAATTAAATTAAATTTGAAAAAAAAACATTCAAAAAAATAAATTGGAGGTAGTGGGACTTGGCGGGCTTTTTCGGAAAAGAAAATCCAGAATTTCTGTATGGCGATGTAAAGTTAGCCCGCCAAGAACCACGTACTCCAATTTATTTTTTTGAATGTTTTTTTTTCAAATTTAATTTAATTTATTTATTTTTTTGTTTTAATTCTTTGAATTGATTCTCATTGATTCACTTTCCAATTGTATATTCGAAATTGTACATGAAATGGTTCGAAATGGATGAAAAAATGATGTATCTCAAGTTTCATTCCGCTATCTTAATTTTAACCTTTGCCGAAGAATTGTTTGATTTTACGGCCAAAATAATCGTTTAAAAAATTCGAAACGCTGCAGACTATATCTTCATAATGATAGCTACCTCTCAGAATTTTCACGGATTTTTCGATTGTATATTCTTACATGATGCAAAGTTACATGTACTTGGCACAATAATTGATTTGTATCCTTTTTTTCTTATCAACAATGAATTTTTTGAACATTTAATGTACTTGGCGAACTTTTTTGCACCGTAGGTAAATTATTATCGAAGGGTTAATTTTCGTTGTTATATATTGAACGGAAAAGATGGTCTTCCGGAGTACCTAGTTACGAGGTGTATGCAGACATGCAGTGCGTCTGAGAAGCACTATAGCATTTGAAAGGCTTGTGCCAAATTCCTCGGGTGCGGTTTTGAAAATTAATTAACAAGGAATGTTCTCTCTAGTCCGAGGCGGTAATGGCGGTATTGAAGCGGAAGGATGTGGATGAAGGGGGTCGGTGTGCTTCAGGTACAACGATTAATTCCGGAAGCAAACTATGACCGTTAACGAGCGCTACCTTATTACTATACATGCACGATACAGCGTATATAAATATATATTTCACATATCTCTACGCCCCCACGACACGGAGAATTCAAAGCTGCAGAATTTCTGCATCACACTTCCGGCGTGCACGAGATTATTGTAAAACATTTTTCAAATCTCTTAAATCTACTGCGCGGCTATTATATCGCCCTGCAGCTGTAATAAAATCACAGCTAATTTCAACGGATTCCGTTCGAGACGAATAAAATAGTGTCGAAATTAACGAGTTCTTATCGATAGAAAAACGTCAACGTCGGAAGGAAAAAGAATTTGACAAATTTTTTGTTGTTTCGCTACACGTACGACCTGCACGTCGAGTGTAGAATCTTAGAGAAAATTTCTCTAAAAATCGCGCTAAATTATACATGGGGTTAAAATAATATTATTCAAACGCATGTGTACCAAGAGCAGTTTACTACCCCGTCGCGTTTACGTATAGTAAACGTTGCGAAAAGTATGCCGCACCGCCTATGTACGTTTGCATGTACATTTTAATATTATAGGGGTCGTTTTTATATTTAATGATGTCTAAATTGTCATCCGCGGTATATACGGTAGCGCGTCTACGATGTACGGTATATATAAATAAGAGTGGGTGGATTTCGTATATATAAGTCAGTTTTTCTTTTCGTAAATTTTCCTAAACATAAACTAAAGAATAATGTAAACCGAATACTGAACTTACATTATATGCGTCTTGCGTGTGATTCTCGCGATTCTAATGAAATTAAAATCTAAAAAACCACCCTGTACGGTGTTATATTAATTAAAAAAACATATAATGTATACATATCATATGTATACAGAGATAATCGTCGTGATTGATGAAAGAAGGTTTTCTTTTGTTTTTTTTCCTTCTCAGGAAAACGCGATTCGCAAGATAATAATGCAGATTGGGAGAATGGATGATTATTTCTTTTTTTTTCTGTTTTTTTTTTGATGCGGTGGCGACCGGCGGGGAGGGCGGAGGTGGGGGAAGGAATATTTACGTGTCGAGTTTGCGGAGGAATAGAGAGGGTATAATAAATGTTGGTGGTGTCGGTTAGATCTTCCTCTACTCTCCTCACTTCTCTCATCTAGCGAGTGAAACGGCGACGACGACGCGGAGCGTTTGTAATTATAATGACGTCATTAGAGTGTAACCCGCCCGGTAGCAGCAGCAGCAGCTCGTTCGTTCGTTCGTTCGTTCGTTCGTTCGTTCTACGGTAGCTCTGTCAGTAAAACAGTATTATTTGTCACAAAGCCGGCAAACTACTCCGTTTATTATTATCATTATCACCTCACCCCTTGGACAAAACCTAAAACCCAACCGTTTCTACCTACCCTCCAGCTTCTATGTGTATACAAACCAACGAAACAAGTTCCGGAAAATGGGTGAAAATTTATCATTATACACGTTATCATGAATGAAAATTGTCAGTTCTGTACATCATATATCGTTTCATGTTAGAAAAATTATTGGAATCAAAATAAGAGAAAAACAAAAAAAAAAGAAAGAAAGAATCTGCTGATAATAAGAAACAATAATTATTTTCACCGATAACCCGCGGTAATCGAATCGTGCCATAATTATATTTCTGATTTATATACAATTCTGGAATGCTGTTCAACTTGCAACTATAATATAATATTGTATAGGTATATAGAGGGTGGTACAGTTTAGATATACACGAAGGTGGTTTGTAGGGTAACAGTAATAAATTAGACAATATCTTTAGCGGTTATTATCTATATGTATAGGGGTTGGAAAATCGAAGGGATATGGCTAGAGAGAGAGAGGGAGAGAGAGAGAGAGGGAGATAGCCCTACGATGTAGAACATAGTACGTATATGTATATGAAATAGTTCTCGAATACCTTGCGGATAGCTGATAGCCTCTAAATAGTTCCGATTTAACCAGAAAGCTATCTCTCTATGCGCTATGAACCTATAACGTTGGATAACTGCTCTGAAACTGACCCCCTCTACCATTCCTCGACACCCGTTCTATACTCGCTGCACCTAAACCTTACCCATCGTCGCACTATAGATTTCAAAATTACCTTCGAAAGACCGACGATGTTGTGCGGGAAAAGCTGCCGGTAGTAAGGGTGGTACGACGTTTCATTTCGTCGACTCAATGTCCTCATCTTGGAATAAATCATTCAAGACGCTCTTCATTTTTTTCGTCGTAAAAAAAATCCGAAATTTTCAATCGGCGATTCCGAAAGAAATACCTGCAGATTTTCCCTCGCGGAAACTCAAAAAATCTGTTCCGAGTGAAATTGAAAAAAGAGGAATGAAATATTTTCAACAATTATCGAAGAACGAGTATATCCTATCTTAATTGATCGAGGTATCGCCAATTTATTGCTCCAAAAAGTAATAAAGTAAGGATATCTCGATGAGATTTACTTCTAGCTAAATTTACTCGACGGTTTCGTGTTCCTGAGGTCAAAACACGTTGGAAAAGTGTGCAGCGATCAATTTTAAAAATTCTTCATTTTTGACCCCAAAATCGACAAAAATCTAAGGTATACCCCTTTGAATTTTTTCGATTTTTGGGCCAAAAATGAAGAATTTTTAAAATCGATCGTAGGACACTTTTCTTATGTATTTTGATCTCAGGAACACGAATCCGTTGAGTAAATTGAGCTACGAATTAATCCCATCGAGATATCTCAATATTTTCACTCCGAAACACGAAAAATTGGCGATAACTTTTCCAATTTTATAGATAGATCAATTTAGCTTTCGGATTCGAATTCCTGAGCTCAAAATACATAAGGATATCATAGCAATCTCGAAAAAAAAAAATGTTGATTTTTTACCCCAAAATCGCAAAAAATCTAAGGTATACCCCTTTGGATTTTTTCGATTTTTGGCCCAAAAATGAAGTATTTTTAAAATCGATCGTATGACGTTTTTCCGACGTATTTTGACCTGAGAAACACGAATCCGTTGAGTAAATTGAGCTACGAATTAATCCCATCGAGATATCTCAATTTTTTCACTCCGAAAAGCGAAAAATTAGCGATAACTCGATCAATTTTGTATGTAAAGATATGAAATTGAAAAAAAAGTAGACAAAAATTTAAGAAACAAATGAAATTAAATGCAATGCTAGTATTTATAAAAGATAGAAAAAACATAACCTTTGGAAGAACTTTTTGACAGAAGGTAGATATTTATTTCCTCTCTCAAAAAATAAACTTTCATCGATCTTCAAGCGAGGCTCCCACCTCAACCGTTTCTCCCCCACATTCTCTGATTTCCAGGTAATAATCTACATATTCATACAAAGGGAGAGGTACCTACCACGTATACCAACATAATGACGCGGTAGTCCTAAAGCTTGAATTAATATACCTACACTACGAATGTAATAGGGTGAGTAAGCGCGAGTGGGTGAAGACGACGAAGGAGAGCTGCAGGTATAAATAAGGTATATACATGTTATATACCTGTTTACTTATAATATACCTATATACATCATATACACACAAATATATGTGTATATATAATATGAGAGGGTATGAGGGGGTTGAGGGATGTTTCACTACTCCGTTAATTGGCACTAATTACGTCCTCTAATTATTGTGTTCCGACTCGAACGGAACGAAAGACGAAGGGCGGGGCGGGAGGGGGGAGGGGGGAGGGGGAAGGGGGGGGGGGCAGACTCTCATAGACTAAAGGACTACCCGAACCGCAACGCGCTTTTGAAACGAGGGCAAGATAAGAGAAGATATATAAATTGGAACAAAAAGAACTAAAAAAAACACCAAACAAAATTTAAAAAAAAAAAAGAAAGAAGAAACAGAAAGAAGAAAGTTACGGTGGCATATATATAGGTATATTATATATGGTATACACTTGTTTTATTTTTTTTTTCAATTTTTTTTCACAAAAGACAAGAATTTATTACATCATACAGGCGGGATATAATCTGGGATTATATGCGCGTTATGCGAGTTGTCCCATTGCCAAAGGGGGTTTTTGCGTCGATGCGGTTTGTCCTATCTCGCGTGTATGGTACATAGATACAGGCCTAGAGAGAGAGAAATAGGACGAGTAGTCGGCGGGGGCGTAGGGGGCGCGGGGGTGGAATTGTGGGGGTAACCGAATTGAAACGTGAATTCGCTTGGGAGTGCCTAGAAGCTAAGTGGACCTATTCAGGAACGTGAAATTAGTCAGTGGTGGTCGGTCGGTCGATGTGTGGGCTCGGAGAGTGGTACTCACCGGGAGAAAGAGAGGAGAGTAGAGAATTTAGAGAGACCAGAGTGAGTAGATGGCTAATAGCGGGCAGCTATTAAAATAATTTATGCGTTCTTATTGTACGCTAAAAGCTTGGCACGCCGCGCTATACCCCCGTCAGAGTAAAGTAAACGCTCAAAAGGATTTTCAACTACGTTTGCCGCTGCTGCTGCTGCTGATGCCGCTGATGCAGAAGCAGAAGCAACGATATATCCAGAAAATGAAGAAAATTATCAACCCCCTCCACAGATACCTCCGATACGTGTAACGCAATTGCACAGATTACACGCCACGTTATAGAATTATTTTTGTTTCATTTTATTCCACGTAAATCTTACTAAGGGGACCGTTCGCTGCCTAAAGCTCTTGATTTTCCGGGAGGTATGACGGAATTAAGGATCGTTGTTAAATTCAAGGAGATGATCCTTCTCGCGATCCCTTGGAAGTTTCTGCATCGTCGTCTTAACAATGAGGACACACTGCACCAGCTGCAGGAGTGCCTTAAACTAAACTCTGCAGAGTGGGTTTATGTATGATGTATATACTATATCTGTGTGTACGCCAGACGCAACACTACAAAGGAGAAAATACACCTTACACCGATACCCTTTGATGACGATAATTATCCAGAGCTTCTCGTTAACCGGTTAGCGAGAAAATCAGAAACGAAGTATTTGTATCTTTGCAACATCGTCGATGACGAGATCCTGATTTGAAAGCCGATACTTTATCCGTGAACCGAAATTATTGGCTATACATTACAGCGATTGCTGAATTTTGTGCACGCATAGCAGCTGACATTATGCGTAATATATTCCATATATACCGGCTATATGAACGTAGTGATAAATATAGCTGTACAGTAGCGAGTAACGCGAGTTTGCTGTAAGAGGGAGGGAGGGTCCGTCGGTGCGATTCCAGAATAAAGTCCTTTCAGAGTGCACCAGCTATTTCCACGTTTAGTGGAGTTTAATGCGACAAAGCTAATCGAATAACGGAAGACCCGCAGTAAATGCTCGTCGCGAAGGATCTCAAGACTCGGGACTCGGGACTCAGGACTCGAGGATTTCAAGAGTCGCAAGAGTCGCCTGCCCCTGCAGCCGTGTTCTTAACAACCCCGTGCACCGATCCGCACGTCGAATGTACACTTGATTTGTCAAACAAATTCTAAGGGGCAAAAACTATCGGGTGAGAGAGGAGCGGAGGATGATTTAGGTATTTTATTATTATTATATTTCTTTTTTTCACATCTCACAGCGACGGCAACAGTCGATTTATTTGGAAAAAGAAAACTATCCTATATCAACGAAACAAACTTACTCGTTCAACTCTGCCGCCCTTATTTTTTTTTTGTTTTTTTTTTCGCGAAGGAAGCAAAAAAAAAACTGAATAATTCTGATAATTACACAGCTGAGGAAATTATTCGTGTACTGCGTGGTAACGCGTGGTAAAGTTCCAAAAGAGTTCGGTGTACTTCGTAAAAAGTATAAAATAATAATATAGGAGAAAAAAAAAGAAGAAAGCCCCGGTTTTTCTCCCTTTCGTATAACACATAGAAAAGGCTTTGCGCCGGTTCAGACTTCCAGAAGTTGTACAGTAGGGTCCGGCTGCTAGACAATTTCCCTTCGCCGCGTACCGTCCCTGCATGGATTCTCTCTTTATACCATGTACTTCTGATGGTTCGAGTCCATCTCCTCATCCCACGTTCTTCTTTTTTTTTTCTTCTTTTTTTTTTCGTATCTTTTCTTTCTCTCCATACATGTATTTTGTATAATATGCATATACATAGGTATATTTTCTCTCATATGTAAGTAACGTATACCTACTTATATATTTATTTCTACTTTTCCGTACGTTTGATTCTTCTCCTTCTGGGTTAACTGACCTTTGCAAGCTCATCCCCTTCACCCCAATGTAGCTGCAGTGCAATATATTTCTCCATACTTCTTTACTCTACGAGGGAATATTGTTTGTGGATTTACCATTTGGAGATTTTTCTCCATAAGGGTGGATTTTTCTGTTTTATAATATACGATCGTATGTAAAATTGGCAACGACCCGAACATAACCTCCTCCTACACACACCATACCGCGCTATAACAGTTTCACGTAGATCATGTGCTCTTATGTATAATTTCACATATATCGCCGATTATATGTATATATGTGCTGCGGGTACATATTTTGTATGAGAAAATTTCTCCGTATCATCTATCCGCGAATTACCGGACATCCGAATTCACAAATTTTGTTGAAAAAGCTCCCTGCGATGGGCGCGATTGTTTTCCACTATTTTTTACGTTTGGAAAAACAAAATATCTATCTATACGAGTAACGCAAATAATCCTGGGGGATTTGGCGTGGAAGTCAGAATTTTATTTATTCTTTTTTATTTTTTTTTACAGTTTTTTTTTTTTCTTTCTCGTCATCTCAAATTCTATCTCCCGTGTATGGACTTTTCTCGTACAGCAGTTTGGCATAATATAATGCGAAAAGAGACGCTGGTTGTCGGTATCTAAGTATATAATTTATATACATATATATGCATATAAAACTACTCTAAACCTCTACAGTGTGTATTAATTAATGTGCAGAAGCTAAGAGGAAGCTAAGGGCAAATGAAGAGGTAGCGAAGGACCACTGCTATGGCTGTGCAGGCTGAATTACAGCGAGCAAAACTTCAAAGCGAGCATCAAACGCTTAGGATCTTAACTCAGCTTATGCGCTGCACCTTATCCATATATACAGTTATGTAGTCTACCTATACATGCACACAATTTGCATCTCCGACATCAATTTGAAAAAAAACAACAAAAAAAAAGAAATTAAAAACAACAAATAACCTACGATGTAAATATGCAGTACATTGAAATCATTGAAATTTGATTAATTGATCACAGTCAAAATTCAGGTATATCATTTCACAGCAGGTGAAAAAAAAAGAAATATAAAGTTGGACAAATTACATGAGAAAATATATAGCGCAATAAGGTATAACTTATATATAATTTATTTTTGTTGCAGCAGTAACAGTATAGCGGAGAACAAGAAAAAAGGGAGAAGGACGATGTGCTGCGGCTAACAGTGCATCGCAGTAAAAGCATCGTTTACGAGGCAAAATGTTCATTTTTTTTTTCTTCCATTTTTTATCCGTTCATTTTTATTTTTTTTTCATTTTTCTTTTATCGTTATTTTCCTACGTCTTTTCCATTATTTTTGCGTGAAAAAAAGGATTGTGTGTACATAACCTAGCCTGCGGTGTAACCGATAAAAGTTATAGAATACCCGGGCGCAAATTTAAGTAGATAATTTATCATTTATTACATACAATAAAATAATAACTATAGGTATTATATAATGATTGAAAATTTGCGATAATAATTGTTACGTTACGAGAGTGCAAAACTATTTAAATACACATTCATGCGAATCATCATGTGTTTGCGTTGAAATATAAGATCCGTAATTAAAAAAAAAGAAAAAGAAGAAAAGAAAAGAAAAAGTACACGCGTGGGGAAGCGGGTGTTTTATTTTATTTACGTTTTTTTTTTAATTTTTTGGAATTCGTTAATTAATTTCGAGTACCCATAGAGTAATCATTAGGATAATTCCTAGTCCTTGAATGTGAAAGAGAATAAGAGAAGAGAAGAAGAGAAAAAAAAGAAATATATTTCTGACCATCCGCTTCTCGCTCTTCTCTCTTTTTCCGCGCTGCAGGAACCAGACTTTTTTAATTAAGCTTTATCATTAATACGCGAGAGTTGAACGTCGGTAATTTTTTTTATTTATCTTCATTCATTTTTTTTTCCTTTTTTTTGTTTCTACACATACTGTACCCACACTTTTTGAGGTTATCACAACCTTGAAATCCAGTACAACAAACTTGAACTTTTTTTTTTCTCTTTTACCTATATCATCATGTACTCGATTAATGAGGTTTTCATCCGGTGAAATTATTTCTTGTTTATTTTTGTTTTTTTTTTCGGTCGTTTTTTATTTAATTTGGAATCGATTATTATACCATCGTTAGATGGTGTGTATGCGATATACATATAATTCCGAATCCATGGTCTCTCCATAAAGACTTTAGGTATATAAGCGACCACTAAATCCCAGGAGGGAAACTAAATTTAAAGCCCATTTAACGACACACTAAATTAACTCGATATACAACCCTTATATACCTTCGTTGTCGTTAGCTATAGTCGACCGCCCAGCAAGGCGATGCGCGATGCCATTTTCCTCCGCAGATACCAACGATTAAAATATATAATACACACCACCACATCCATTTATAGGTATTTATTTTTATCCGTACACCCGATAAACAACGCACGGGTCGCGTGCGTTTATATTCTAGATAAAATAGAAAGAGAGGGAGAAGACGTGAGACGATAATATGAAGAAAATTGAGAAAATTAATAGAGAGTGAAAGAGGGGAGAGAATCCTTGCTCTTTTCGAACTACCCCCAACTCACACTATCAACGTAATATTCCCCTATTGTATATATATACCCACAGTATGTATATGTAGTATATATTTTACCTAGATACATGTTCAATGTTCAAGTATATATCTACTCCACAGATTCCCCTTCGGATAAACTCAATTAAATTTTCCACAAAGTTTATCAGCTATACTACACGTGACGTCACTGAGTACTAAGCGATGTTCAAATTAGCTGTATATAAGTACGTATATATAATATATATGCATATACTCAATTCACATTTACCTAACCCCTTCCACCTAACGAATGAATTAATAATCACTTTAGTATGGTTATGTACAGACCCTGCCGCACCACAAATCGAATTTATAAAAACCACCGCGTATATAGGTATGTGCGGTATAAATATTGCGAACGGGTAATTTTTTTTTTTTTTATCTTCTCCTTCAATTTTATTTCATCATTTGATTTTATTTATTTTTTTTTATCATACAATCCTACGGTGTTTTATACGTTTCAATTATTTTTCTAGTTTCACATTTGAATCAACAGCATATAGCTACTTTGGGGCGACCGACGCTTATAAAAGGGTTTGAAGAAGAGAGAAACGAAAAAAAAAAAAAATAGAAAGTCATGTACCTTGAAAATTTTTACCTTATTATATTATAAAGTATATTAATATAACCCACAGTTTACATGGTGGTGCAGGTAATTCTGCACGGTCTTTTCGTGTTTCAGCCACTAAACACTCGAGTAGCTATGCGGTGTGCATTTGTGAAAGTCTTCAGGATTTACCATTTTTATATTAATTTCTTTTTTTTTACTTCTTCTCCTACGTTTACTCACTTTTTCGTCCCTCTTTGTTTTTTTTGTTTTTTTCTTTAATTTCATTCACATTTTTAAACACCGAGTATTTATACACGACGTAAATTATGCAATTCGTGTATAATTCAAAATTCTGCTAAAAGTTTCTTTTTTCTGGATACAAAAAAGTATGAAAGTTTCGAACAAAAATCTCATTCTAAAATATGACCTCGAAAAATACACTTATACACCATTCATTTCACCGACACGTTTTGTAATCGCGATGTAAAATTAATCATGAGATTGAAAAAAAAAAGTATAATTTTATTACACTTATCGGAGACACCCGGTGTATATTTCTCGTGTACGTATATATCTATACACCTGTATACCTACTATAAGGTACGCGTTTATAAAATTTTTATATACATAAGGCGTGCTTTGGATGCAGGTTTTTATAATGTGATTCGAAGCATGTATAATAAAATTAATGTTTTTTAAGAAGGAGATGATGGCCGCATGGTGTGAAAAATTTTACACACACTGAATCTCTGCGGTTTAAATTTTAACTTGTTTATAATTCAATAATAATGATGCCGATGGGAAGAAATATTATAAATTCCTTCGAAAATGTAGGGTGAGCGGTGAAGGACGGAAGGGGCGCGAGGGGAAATGATATGCAGATATTACGTTAGTTAATTGGTATCGGATCTAATTACTGGCATCTAAAACCAGCAATTCCTTCGTTCTTATACTTTTATTCATGTACGTAGCATTTATCCTTGGCGTGTTTTCGAACCCTGGTAACGTTGGCTTGACACGCAACAATAATTCGAAGATAAGAAGAATTATACCTATTTCTGTGAGAAAACCCGAAGTGGAAAAAAACAAGTTTAAGTAAAATTGAAAACCTTCGCGGTATAAAAGCACCTTGTAAATTTACGTGCGGATTTCTTTTTTTTGTTTTGCTCCATGAATTATTATTGTCCCTAGCTCGCTCGCTGCGATCCCGTTTGCCGGAATATGCGACACGTAATGAAATAAATAAATAAATAAAATATTATGTATCACGGAAAAGCAGCTGTACGGACTGTAAAAATGATAATAGAGTAGAACAATGAAATAGATAGAAGAAAAAAAAATTTAATACAAGGGTATATCAGATCGCTAATACGATAATGACAGGTGTGGAAAAAAAGAGTCTGTCACACGTGTTACCTGCATGTAATCGTAGTGTATACGTATATCTGTAGGCATATGTATATATTTATTTATTTATCACGTTATCGATCGCGAGAAATAATAAATAAAAATAGAAAAAAAGATGAGAGAGAAATTAACTCTATAAAAAAATGAGTTATGGAGGTATAAAAGCTCGAAATAGTCTCTGCGAGCAAGCCTTAAATTTTCATTGAAGAAAAACAATAAGAATAACGATCACGATAGTCGAATTAAAAAAAAAGAATGTATATATACATGATATTAAAATAAAATAAATGGTGATAAACGAGGACGATCGATACACAATTATTGTTCGTGAAATGTCTGCGTATTAGAAGTGAGAGTAAAAAGTGAAAAAAAAAAAGAAAAAAGTATTAGAGATCGTGAGTATCCATCGTTTATACCACTAATCAAATATTAATTCGCGCAACTGTTCTAAAAGTCACGCGATCATGAATAATTAAATACATCCATGGAATGAATTTTTAAATTTTATTACCAACAGATAAAACTGGCGTAAAATTCTCTATGTAGCAGCAACCGTAGCTGCAACAGTAGCTACACCTTTGTGTATATTTTCTGTGTATATATGAATTCCTATCATATATGCAATGAACATTCGTCTAAATATTTAAACAATTTTATATCGCCCTCCTATTCGGAATATCTGCATATTTCTATTCTATTTTATCCTCTGTTTAAAAACTGACGTTCAAAACGGAGCGGAACAGATGGCAAGGGAAAAATCGAGTTTCGAAGCTCGAAGCTCTGACTTCAAAACTTGATTTTTTCATTGCGATCCGTTCCGTTTCGTTTTGGAATATATGATAATTGTTTTCCTATGATTAGGTGGAATAACGTATCGTTTAAAATCTCTGGTCTTCTCTCTTCCCCATCGTACTCTTTTGATCCATACGTTTTTGAAAATTAGAGAATCGAGAAGGATAAGAGACGAAGCATCAGCAGTACGAAGCAACGCTAGTATACCTCCTACGGTGTGTAAAGTACGTATTCAGCGAAAACGCTTAGCATTCGAAACTCACGCGATTTTGAATCTCAACAGTAACGAACGTAGTCCCCCTAATCTGATAATAATTTACGTAATTTAGTGAGTAAAGCGTTGTCGTCGTCGTCGTCGTCGTCGTCGTTGTCGCCGCTGCCGTCATCGTCGTCGTCGGGTCCGCGTCGTGCAACGCGTTTCTGCGGCGTGTGGCGTTATACAATAATCTCGTATTCCTAGCCCGACTTCCACCACAGCGTGTTTGATTTCTCCGTATAGAGAGAACTTCCAGCATCCGTACATCTTTCTCTTCCACCCCCTCTCTCTCTCTCTCCCTCTCTTTCTCTCTATCTCATTTCAAAAACCCGTCATAGCGTCACATGTCGCTAACTAACTCTAACCCCTTCTTCCTTTCCTCCCTTCCTCCCTTTTTCTCCCTCTCCGTCTCTCTCGCTCGCTCGCTCGTACTCTTTCCCTCGCTTTTCTCTCTACGTCGGGTACGTGACCGCACCTTTACCTCATTCCATCTCACTTTATTATGTGGGTGAAATAAGGGGGTGCGAGCGAGCGAGGTGGGCCCACCTTCGAAGGCGCAATCAGTTCTCGTAATGCCGCGATTCAGGGTTCATCAGAGCGGCCATTTTCTCGACACCCCTTATTACTGCCATTTTGTCGACGTTGCGAGCTGATCTAGCGACGGGTTGTACGGGTACCCGTTGCCTTCTTCCCTCTATCTCCCCTTCCTCCTCCTCCTCCGCACTCACTCACTCCTCTGGTTGTTCACGCGATCGACGCCAATGCGATTAATGACGCATTGTTTGAGGTGAACCAACCTCCTCCTGCTCATCATCATCCGTTGCCGCCACCGCTGCTGCTGCTGCTGCTGCTGCTGCACCTGCAAGCTTTCCTTGTTGCTGACATTGCTGATAAACTGTTGCATCGATCTTATTCCATCCACCGGTTGAAGGCCACACGTAACGATGATCGTCACCACACAATGAATGATGCTTTCCATACTCTGTGTAATTTCAGATTTTTCCCATTCACCGATTAAAAAAAAAACAGCAAACAACGAACGAAAAGAAGAGATGAAGTTTAACCATCTGACTCGGGGAATTGTGGGGAATACCCTATTTAAACGGTGACTGTTAAACCAGCTAGGAAAGTCTATCGCCCTTCCCCTTATTCCATAGGATGGAGGGATGCTGCACACGCTACAATGCGGAAGAGTGTGCGAGAGAGAGAGAGAAAGGAATGGCTATATACGTATACAGGAAGGGAAAGAGGGGCGTAACAACATGCAGATTGGCTCAATGAAATTAGAAAGATAGATGTAAATTTAGCCGTCACCGTCCGCGTGTATACGGTAGATACATATACCTATGGTACAGGTCCTAGTCAAATGTCGCCCCGTCCGGGGGTTGATCGCCCCCCACTTTACGCCCCCAACCCCCGACCCCCCCGCCCCCTGAAATCCCGCAAGCCGCAAACCGACACACAGGCGGACTCCAGACAGGCGGACGAAGTGCAAAAAAGGGGGTCGCATACGTAGACAGGAAGCTCTAAATATTTTCGTCTGGCTAGAATTTCAGCGAAAAAAATTTCTCTCGCTTTTTTTATGCGTATTAGCGAGCATTGATTTCGGGATGAGACACGAAATTGGTAAACAGAGTAAAAAAAGTATCGATGCGAGGAGAGAAATTTCTTTTGAACCAAGCTTTGTCCGCTAATGGGATATATTACCTCGTGTCGCAACGTGGCCTCGTTAACTTTGAACACGATCCTTAATTGTATGTAAACCGAAGGCCGTATTTTGTTGCAAAAATTGCACACCCTTTGGAATGGAAGGAAAGAAAAAAATCCAACGAGTACCGACCCTCGTATGGGTACCGAGTCTGGAGAAGAGGGGGAAACAAAACTCGAGCGCTGATCAGCTGACGTGCCATTCCGACGTGGGCTTTGCAGCGTACCGCATGGTTAAAAGTCTTCTTCTTGAAGAGAGAAAATAAAATTTCCTTTGACATCGCAAGCTTTGTGGATCATTTATAAGGTAAATTAGATTCATGGACGTAATATACGCATCTGTGTATCTTAGCAAGGGTTTCTAACTACCATTTCTCCCTTTCTCAACATTCTCCGCATCCCACCAACCTCCGCCTCTAAATCCCAGCTGATAACAAAGCGAAGCCTCGGCATGCGCCCATATGCATAGAATTGATCATTCCTCAGAAGCCAATTATATAACATTCTAGGTAATTAATATCTAGATTCAAGGAATTATCTTGCAATATTAGGTATGTAAACTAATTGAAGAATTTCTATTCGCCGATGCAATAGCTAATATCTCGATAGATTAACTGTGTTATACAGATAAGCTATTATTATGGTCTAAAATCCATATTAGAAAGCCAGCTAACTAATCGCGAATAGGTTTATGCCGTGCATACATATACCTAATGTAATAATGATGTAATCGATGGTCGCAAGTTCGACCTGGTTAGTTTCCTTCCGGTTTAAGTTTCCGCTCGTTTAGTTACCAAAATCCCGGATAGGATGCAAAACACTATACGCATTATCTCGATCATCGCAGATAATAATATAATACACCATAATCAATGGTGTTGCATTATAGTTTTAGTTTATTTAAAACTAACCGTTATACATGAAATATAATTTATAGGATCTGGTATTTCCCACCATTCCATATAGGTACGCGTCACGTAGTAAATCATAATTTTTGAAATCGTATAGCTAACGTACAAGAATATATAGTTTGAATTTCCTTTAATAAAAATTGCTATTTTTCAATCTGAACTTCCATCGGCTCATTTATATCCCCTGTATGGTATTTATATTGCATATAGATATACGTATATATTCATATATGAATACACACCAAAGTTCAACACCACAATTTTATTAACGAAGTTAAAATCCAAGCGATCGGAATACGAGAAAGCGAAAAAAATTAAAAAATTGAAGAAAAAAATTGAAAAAAAAAAAAAAAACGAATAGAATGTAGAACATAGGATGTATACGTTACACGTGTGTATAACGTGTATATAATGCAATACATTCCCGAGATAACGAATCCCCCTTTTTTATTCAAAATTTACCACATCGAATAATAATATTTTCACATACGAATACATGCCTGTTTAATTACGTAATCGAACCAATATAATATCTTTCGAAAATAAAAAATCTTTCCCGTTCCGTTCAAAAATTCATTCATTCATTTATTCGTTAACTTTCTTTTCCCGTAGTGTTTTTTTTGTTTTGTTTTTTGTTTTTTTTTCATCTTGTTTTTTGGCTTATGTGTTTTTTTATTAGTCAGAGAACGAGACTCTCTCGCTTTACGATATAGAATGAAGTGAAGGTAAGGGATGAAGAGGAAGAGCGGCTGTGCCGGTTGGTCTGGATAGGTTTTTTTTAGGCCATCAATAAAAGAGAAGCTTTTCTCCTCTTCGGGATATAGTATAGAGAGAGAGTATTTGATTGCAAATGCGAAGGCCGAGTACATGGTTTAATCCGCGTCCTGAATAACATTAGAGAGAGAGAAAGAGAGCTGGGAAGAGGAAGAGGAAGAGGAAGAGAAAGTTAGAGAGAGAGAGAGCTAACTGAGAGAGGAAGGGGGCAAACAATTTGAGGGTAGCTACTGGGCGGGGGAGGGGGGGGGGGGCGAAAGGGGGAGGGGGTGGCTGATACGGACCACCCTTATTTAGTACCGAATGTACACTTGGTAATAAATTATTCTGGCTTAGGGAACCGACTTCCACCGCACCACTTCTCTCCTCTCCTCTCCTCTCCTCGCCGCTCCTCTCCTCTTCTCTCCTTTCCTCTCCTCCGCTCCATACCATCTGTATATGTATACACGATATGTACATACCTATGCCGTTCTACAGCTATATCGCACTCGCAGCATATATATCTACTCTGGGATTCGCGTCGACGAGCATCACCGACATCAACCCACTCCCCCCCCCCCCCCCCCCCCAGGTCCCACGCTTGCATTCATTCGCTACAAGTAAATACCTTCGCCAAGTACGCGGAAGTAACCCTTGCAGAAAAAATATGAACGTATCTTTAGGTGTACTGTGTATAATAAATATTCAAAATCGATGACCAAAAATGTTTCATCTGACGATGAAACAAGAAAAATAATCAATTCGGCAATTTATTGATAGTTTTTTCGCAATTTTAGAAAAGATCTTTTAAATCTTATTCGAGATTTTAACGCGGGGTAACGTGTTTCTCCCGAACGTTCGTCGCTGAGCAGTGCAGAGGGTATCGTTCGAATCGGTGAAATTGTTGTATAAAAATTCGCAAAATAACACTGTGATTAGTTTACTTTCAACGCTTGCAATAGATCTTTCTAAGGAGAAGTTCCGTGATCGATGGTTGGTTTAGATTCTGTTTTGAGAGGTTTAGATCGAATTTCACCCCCAATTGGTTGGCAATCGACATGATCTCCAGTGGATTTGGTAGGTTAGATTGTATGCGGATATCTCGAAGCAAGCGGTATTCCCGGAACATGATCTTCCGTGGCGTTTCAGATATGTGCGTTGATATAGATTGCCATGGTGTTTGCGGCGGTGTGGAGGGTTTTAGGATTGAGAATTCATCAGGATTTAGGATTCGCCGGTGGTAACATCATCTCCAGAGTTTCTCCGAAATCTCCCGCCCCCCATCGAATGGGATCGTAATAATGGTTGGGAAACGTCAGCAAGTCGTTCGAACATCTAACTGCAGCGTAGGAACCGATCACCGCGGGATCAACCGCCAGGATCACCGAAGGTCCATCGGCAACCGAACGGAGGAGGAGCCATCGCGCATCCCCCGTATACTAAAACCAGAAGACACGGAATCGGGCGAAGATTTCCCAACGACGACTTCCTATTCGACGAAATCGTTTTTTTCTTTTTCTTTCTTTTTCCACCCACCGACGTTCTCTTTCTTTTTTCTCTCTTTCTTATCCTCCTCCTCCTCATCCAGCTCTTTTTACAATTCCACGGATTTCCGATCGGTTCCAACGTCGGCGATGCACACGTGGCTTCGCGGACGCTATACTCTTTTTGGGAAGGGGGGAAAACTAACTTTACCCGCTCGAAAACGGCCACGCCCGTTCGGTGTTCATACGATCAGCAGCAAAAGCAGCAGCAGAAGCACCGAGTATCAACGGTCGTCGTTGCGGGATCATTTGATCAAATCTACAAACCAAAAGCTTCGCTCCTGCGTGTATATATAGGTATATGTACAGTTCGTCGAAACGCGCGGCAGGCATCGGATGGTAAAAATCCTACGTAAAGGGCCGCTCGGGGAAAGAGAAAAAGGGAACTCGTGCAACGTTCCGTAGGTTAGAGAGAAAACCTAACGAAAACCTAAGCTAAGCTTTAACCGAGCTAACTGTGCCCCCCCCCCCCTGCTAGCGCCAGCGCCATCGCACGATTCTTCTTCTTCTTCTTTTTTCTTTTTTTTTCGGCACCGCGGGGATTTGCTCTTTTGCGATTTTTATCGACGACGATTCTTTGTCTTTTTATATCCCTACGTCGACAGTGACGATTCCAAGGGTTCTTTCTTTTTTTTCTTTCATTCCCCATCTTCCTTTTCCTCTCCCTATTTTTCTTCAGTCTCCACGGAAGAAAAACCGCGATCAAGAGATCATATAGTGCGAGGTCTCCAGACGATTATTATTACAACCCGCAAGGATTTTCCGTACCCTCGATTATACGAACTCCGCGGCTATTATCGCGATCCACTGGATATCCAGTTATAGAAGAGAGAGAGAGAGAAATTCTTGCCTAATTTTACAAGCTGATAAATACGGGCATTAGATTATTATGTACAAGGCGAGTATAATACTGTATACGTGTAGGAATTACGCGACAAAAACGTAGATTGGAACTGTGAAACTGTCTGCTAACAACCGATACGTGATATCCTTCATCTTCTCTACCTTGTGCTCTCGTCTTAATTACATCAAGCTCTCTCTCTCTCTCTCTCTCTCTCTCTCTTTCTCTCTCTACTAATAATACTTTAGTATGGGAATAACAGTGCCGGTATGATTACCGTTGCCGTATCGTATTATCCATCGGAGGCTGCCTCAGAGATGTGAATATTCGAGAAAAATATATATTACCAATACACATGGGGCACTCCGCGCGAAATCGTCCTCCACTTTTGAACCCGACCTCTTTTGATTTGACCGAAATTTTTACAAAATACAGTTCTCAAAGTTCGCCATTTTTATTTTTCATTTACTCCGTACGTTTGATGCCGCAAGTCCTAACGTGGAAAATATTTTTGTCTCTTGTCGCGATGCGGGTACGAAAGATTTTTTTTTTAACAAAAAAAGAGTTTTAAAAAGGGTTCGCCAACATTTCCCATTTCAATATAATATATATATCGTAAAATTATATGCACCGACAACGTATTTTTATGAGAGGATTTATTTTTTTTTCTTTGATTCAGTTATTTTTTTGTTACATTCGCAGCTCAGCAGGATATATTTTTCCTACGAGTAGGTACCGTTTTATAATCCATCGAAAACAAACGTCAAACGTCTATATATATACATTTATATTTCTCCAGTACCTATATATGTAGAATAGAATGGCTATACATATATCGTTGTATAAACGGCAATTATATCAAGTTTTGCGAATTATCTCCCGTACCACTCGACGTTTTCAACAATGGATTACATAGCACAAAATCCAGATGTACATAAAATCTATATACGCATGTATGGTATATACCTATGTATTTAGTTTCGTTCGCTGGCCAATCCTCGTTTTTGTGCACCCCACCCTTTCAATTTGGTTTTTCCTTTTTCTTTTTTCTTCTTTTTTTTGGATGGGTTTTTTTTTTCACCACTCAGAAACAAACTCTATCCAACGGTGTATAGGTATATACCTGTACGTGGGTATATTACATGTAGATTATACTTATGTGGAATATGGGGATTTACAAACTATAACGTACATATGTATACGATGTAATACCCATAACCCATACCTACACGCCCTGCAGAGGTCGAGTAGGTATATCGCGTCCAGCAGGTAGAAAATCTGCGTCGCCGCGTCGGCACGATTATTATTTTACCATCCATGTGTGTGCGTGTGGATGTAACGCGCGTACGTGTAACGTTATTCAATGATATTCTATGTTTGTGGAAAGAGAAGAAAATTGAGAAAAGAATTTTCAATTACATATAAATTGAGATCAAAAATATTGTATCACATATCGTAGCAAATCTGATACGTAATAAACCCGTGAATTCGTCGATTGACGTTTCCCATCTGTCTGACATTTGTCAAAGATCAATACGGTCATGTATCGGTACATACGGCATATACATATACATATGTCCGTGTAAATCTATACACACATAATATAACGGCCATAATTGATTGGAAAATTTTAATTGGTCAATTATCAGCGAGCGGTTGAGTAGAGCTTGTAGATATTGTGCACGTACACCGCGTGTGTATGCGCGCGCGTGCCTAGGTTACACGTATGCATGATAATAAAATATTGCCATTAATTCCCAATTCCTTCTCCATCTCGCTTTTTCACATATATGTATCCCATTCGTCGTTGACACGTCGATGTCGACTCCGAAGCAACAGCGGCGGTATCCATCCCCTTCCTTTTAAACGATACCCTCTGTTCGGAAAGGGACGCAGCTGATTAAACATTGACAATTAATTAGCACGTGTACGAATGGCTGGCAACCAGAGATGAATCTCTCTTTCCCTCCCCCCCTCCCTCTTCCTCGCCCTCTCGCTTCCTCGCGCTCTTTTTCTCAATCACTGTCTCTGTCTTCCGTTGTATTTAATCGAGGTAAATATGAGGAGAATTATAAATACGTCGTTATAATTATCTTAAATTATCAGCTCAAATAACCTGACGGTGAAAACATGTATTTTTGGAAATGCGAGCCCGCTTTTTTTCTATTACACAAACATCGTCTACTCCGTGCCGATGATCTGGAAGAAATAAAAAAAACCTATGAAAATTCAGAGGATCAAAATTCTACCATCCATCGCGCCATCGTAGATCAACAAGTTACGGTTTCTATGCGTTTTTACATTCTGATGCCCAATAATTTGACTTTTCTTTTTTTCCTCTTTTCAGATATCCCAGGGATAACATGGAAATTCGTTTCTGGCATACAAGAGCCTCTATCTGGTGCTGAAATTCTGGAATGAACCGACCCGTTGAATCCTTTTTATATACCGTCGACATTTTCCTCACGGAAGTAACGATCTAAAAGCTCCGAGGAAAAAGCTCCGCGTTATCCGCGAGAGGAATCCTATCTTACCGTCGCTGGTACGTTCAGGTACGTTCAGGTACAGGACGATTCGCTTCCGTCGATCACGTAGAAATATCTGTACGACTCAAAGGCTGGCGGTTCGAGGTGGTGAAATTATAAAAAAATTCAATCGTCATTGAAACCAAAAATTTTGGTCGTCTGAACCGAGATGCTTTTTTTCTTTTGGGAAAGATTGAAGAAAAACCAGAAGACGTGCGCGATAGAAATTTTTCAAACTTTTCGGAAACATCAAAATTGCTGAACTGAACAAAAAATGTATTTCAAAATGTAAGATGAATTTGTATGACTTTGGTGTGTTGAAATATTTTTGCGACAGACGGTCGCGGTATTTTGCGTTAACTATACTTATTATACTTCTATACATAGGTGTTTGCGTTGTAGATATATGTGTAATAATAGCGTGCATAGGACACTGAAGAGGACAGATTGGCAGACGCGTATTACACGATCAGCGCGTAACCGCGCGCGCAATAAACTCTGCCATTGGGATGAGTTGAATGTAAAAGTAGGTAGGTAGGTGAGTATAGCATACGAGATATAGACAGGGGAGGACATGGGAGATGAGAGATGAGAGCTGCGAGATCAGAGATCAGGGACTGAATCTGCTCTAGTCTTTCTGCTCTTTTGACTGATAGTAGCTAACGCGATTCTCCTCCAGTCTAGGCAAAACTCCCGCGCGTTTCTTCGCTCCAATAATAATAACTAGGATAAATTCGAGAAATTATACGATCGACTAACTTCGCACCCTTTCAGGATTAATTTTTCGATCGACGTTTATAAAATTAGAATATCAACACGAATATAGCGGCAATTAAAAAACAGAAAAAAAAGGAAAAAAGAATTAATCAGAATGACGGAATTCGATGTAATTTTTCCCAACTGATAGACTTGTGAATATTTATTTATTAAAAAAACATCGTCCGTTATATTATACTCTAAAAAAAAAAAGATAAAACAATAACGGCATAAAATCGATTAGCTATGAAGGTAGGTTATTGGAATGAATTCGATAGATCGTGTGATTATACATCATGATGATAATAAAATGAATTTGGTGTTGATCAGATAAAAAATGAACCGCGAACTAGATCGTCTTGGGAAAGTGAAAATGAACAGGACGAGGATGGACCAGAAAGAGGAAACTGGGCAAATAAGACAGAATTTATTTTATCATGTGCGGGTTACGCTATAGGGATAGGAAATGTCTGGAGATTTCCTTATCTCTGTTACAGAAACGGTGGTGGTAAGTTGTCAAGTTTTTTATTTTTCAAAAGTTACAAATAACAATCTTTTCGTGCGTGGCAAATGGGTGGAAAGAGGTAAGAAAATTTCAAGGGCGTATTCGGCCGCGCGACACGGATATATTTCAATTTGTATCGCGATCATCATTCAATAAAAATATCGTAGCAATTGTCGCGGTTGTCACACCCCAGCAGGAAGCAATCCGAGCTCTATGTACATACCTATAGTATGTACACTTCTCTTTCGAACGAGTAGCTACGGAATTAGGGGAATACATTCCGAAACTAGGTCATGGGGTGACGATTTCACGAATTGATTACAATTAAAACGCGAAGCGTATACACGGATTTGAAGAGAATAGAAACTGAATTTTTCTTTCGCCCTCAGTTATTCGCTCTGCAGCGGACTACACTTTTGTTTATTATTATAAGCTATATACCACCGTTGCAGTGAGTGAGCTAAATAATATAATCAGAGTATAATTACAATTAGATTCAAGGCTGCAGTATCCCTGTAGGTAACAATTACTTTGACGTTACACAGTTCACGCGATAAAGTAGAACAGAAATACTTGACTCAATGATTAATTAATTGTGATCTCGAGCTAAAATTCAACGCTGAACCTTGCTGTTTTTTTTTTTTTTTTCTTACAGTTCTATTTATTTGTGCATTTTTTTTTATCATACAGGAGCATTTCTCGTGCCGTATTTACTGATGCTATTCCTCTGCGGAATTCCATTGTTTTTCTTGGAATCTTCGCTTGGACAATTCGGTGGAACTGGATGCATAACCATGTTTAGGACAAGCCCGATTTTCAAAGGTGAGCAGTGTTGAAGTAGAAATGATTAGAAACAATCGATGATTTTAACTTTTCGGTTTTCATGTGCGGAAATAAATTATTACAGGTGCTGGTTTCGCGATTGTTGTCGTTAATTTAATATGCACGATGTACTACAACGTGATCATTTCTTATCCATTGCTATTTCTCGCGATGTCCTTCAGGAAAAAATTACCTTGGGAAGATTGTGACAATAGTTGGAACACCTACAAATGTCTGAAGGTAACAAAAATCGTGATTATCATTTCGGCGAATATTTCTGACGTCCGACAACACAAAAAAATTGGGTGATCAAACCTTAGATTTTTGTCGATTTTGGGGTCGAAAATCGACATTTTTTTCTTTCGAGTTTGCTATGATATTCTCATGTGTTTTGATCTCAGGAATTCGAATCTGCAAGCCAAATTGGTCTACCTATAAAATTGATCGAGTTAATGCTAATTTTTCGCTTTTCGGAGCAGAAAAATTGCGATATCTCGATGGGATTAATTCGTAGCTCAATTTACTCAACGGATTCGTGTTCCTGAGGTCAAAATACATGAGAAAAGTGTCCTGCGATCAATTTTAAAAATACTTCATTTTTGGCCCCAAAATCGAAAAAACCCAAAGGGGTATACCTTAGATTTTTGTCGATTTTGGGGTCAAAAATGAAGAATTTTTAAAATTGATCGTATGACACTTTTCTTACGTATTTTGACCTCAGGAATACGAATTCGAAAGCCAAATCGATCTATCTATAGAATTGATCGAGTTATCGCCAATTTATCGTGTTTCGGAGTGAAAAAATTGAGATATCTCGATGGGATTAATTCGTAGCTTGATTTAGTCAACAGATTCGTGTTCCTGAGGTCAAAATACATAAGAAAAGTGTCCTACAATCGATTTTAAAAATACTTCATTTTTGACCCAAAAATCGAAAAAATCCAAAGGGGTATACCTTAGATTTTCGTCGATTTTGGGGCCAAAAATGAAGTATTTTTAAAATCGATTGTAGGACACTTTTCTAACGTATTTTGACCTGAGAAACACGAATCCGTTGAATAAATTGAGCTACGAAATAATCCCATCGAGATATCCTTATTTTATTACTTTTTGGAGCAATAAATTGGCGATACCTCGATCAATTTTATAGATCGCAAATTCAGAAACACAAGGTCCATCTCGAATTTCGAGTTTTCATCTTGTATTTCAATTTTCGATCGGTCATCTACTTTTCAAGATCGGTAACTGGGTTGAAAGATTTTATTTTCACTGATTATTCTCTACCTGTTGCTTCGTTGAGCGAACTGTCGCTATAGTCACATCCCTCTATTCCACTCTCTACGCGGTGCTAAGTATTCTAGAGATAACTTTTTGATTCGATTTGATTCTATAGTTGGGAGCCGATATATTTGGGCATAAAAACGAATCGGATCAGATGGAACTTATTGAAAGGACGAAGACACCAGCGGATGAATTTTTTCAGTAGGTAGTTCAACTTTTGATTTCGTTACATGCAAAAAACCATAAAAATTCTTTTCGTTCCGAAAATATTCTCGTCGATCGTCGGACTCATTTTTGCATGGTAATATTTTCAGCAATCACATATTGCAAATATCTGAAAGTATAGAAAACATGGGTGGTATAGTGTGGCCGTTGTTCACCTGCAATCTCATCTCCTGGATAATCGTTTTTCTATGTATTTGCAACGGCGTCAAGAGCGTGGGAAAGGTAATTAGTCGGCAATTGACACAACGTCTCTCCTCTCCGTTTCCGTATTTCTTATCTTTCATTTTACAGGTCGTCTATTTCACAGCGACGTTTCCATTCGTTATTTTATTCGTACTCCTTATAAGGGGTGTCACTTTACCCGGGGCTTTGGACGGTATTTTATTTTACATAATGCCAAAGTGGTCGCAGATAACCAATCTGAAGGTGACTGTATTAGACAATTTTTTGTTGCCACAAGCTGAATTTTCAATCAGTTTGCTTATTTTTTTTTTTTTCTCATACTTCAGGTTTGGGCGGACGCCGCTCTTCAAATATTTTTTTCTCTGGGTCCAGGTTGGGGTGGTATCGTTAATATGGCAAGCTACAATCCATTCAAGAACAACAATCGTCTGTAAATATACACCAATTAGTCTTAATAATATAAGAAACAATTCTCTAAAACTAATTTCGAAACAATTTTCACGCTCTAAACCAATTATTTCACCGTTTAAACAGCGACTCGATTTTGGTACCAATTTTGAATTGCGGCACGAGCATATTTGCTGGATTCGTGGTATTTTCAGTTCTCGGATTCATGTCACATCAAACCGGACTCCCCGTTTCGACAGTCGCCACCGGAGGTTGGTAAACATTTTTAATGGCTCAACCGTCAGTTCGAAATCAACACATTTGCCTAATGCCGAACTGCGTTTCACTGATAAAATTTCATTTTCAGGCCCCGGACTAGCGTTCGTAACATATCCGGAAGCCATTACGATGCTGCCTATTCCTCAGCTCTGGGCGGTCCTATTTTTCGTCATGCTTTACTTACTGGGAATGGACAGCTGTGTTAGTAAAACTCTATGAACTCACATGTGTCATCGATTTGTTTAATTTCTATCTCTGATTAATTTCTCATTTTTTTTTGTTTGCTTCCCGAACGTCTACAGTTCGTCCAAATCGAAGCAATAATCTCCAGTGTAACCGACGCATATCCGAAATTAAGAAAACACAAGAGTCTCGTTACGCTGGCTGCACTTTTTATTCTCTTCCTTGGATCTCTCATCTTCGTAACTAATGTGAGTGCGAAAGAAAATAAAACATCGACAAGGAGCTTATGATATTCCATCAATATCGATACGTTCGGATTTTTTTTCTACACAGGGTGGAATGTACATTTTGCAATTGTTCGATTGGTACGCGGCCTCGATATCCGTAATACTGATTTGCCTGGTAGAAACGATCGTTGTTGGTTGGACTTACGGTAAGAATTAAGCGTTTGACTTTTTACTTTCCCGCAGCGACAGCCGTGAATTTTCTTCGAATCACCGCGTCGCATCGAATAATCTGTTTTTTTTTGTCACAGGATGCGAGAATTTCGTTCGTGATGTCGAGTTCATGATCGGTGAAAAAATTCACCCTTGGTGGCCACTGTGCTGGAAATACGTCACCCCGATTATTTTGTCCGTGAGTGAACAAATGAAAGTTACACTTAAAACTGTAACTTCGTCAAATTGCATTAGGTATATACTGCATAATTTTCTTTCAGTTCATCTTCGTAACTACGATAATATTCAACACACGAATAACGTATAACGGAATCGATTATCCTGAGTGGGCGATTGTCGCCGGCTGGGGTTCTTGCTTCGCTAGTATGATATTTATACCGGGATACGCCGGTTACCACTTTTGCAGAACCAAGGTAAATCCGCCTCCGGAGGTCGTCGCACCAGTTTGACACATTTTCCGCGCTGATCGAAGACCTCGGTGTTTTTTATTTCCATTTTCTTCAGGGTGGTTGGCGGGAACGACTGGAGCAGGGTACGAATCCCACGCCGGAATGGGGCCCGCAAAAATTGGAAGACCGAATCGCGTGGGACGAACATAAACGGCGATTAAACAACGCGACAAAAAACAAAAATTCTTCATCTTATACTCCGGCTGCAAACGGGATTAAAGTGACCAGGGTTTGAGCCTGAGTCGATTCTTCTCCTCTCCTCTGTTTTGACCTGTCCAGCTGAATTATTTAGTACAAAAAACGCCCATAGAGGAAATATTTTTTAAATCATTGCGTGTCACCTCAAAATATTATCCCACGAAATAAAAATGTTACGCGAACGTTATGTGTATAAACTTGTTATTTCATCATTTTCGAGGTACTTCGTGATGATCCAACGGAATCTCTGACCGTCTTTCTTTTCTATTTTTCTCCCCCTTTTTATGATCTCGAATATCCGTAAAACAAAGGAAAAATCAATGACAGTTATAAAATTTTGACTTTTTCACTCTAGTAACCTAATACTTTTCGAAATATTGCGTCGAAATTTCGAGTTTTCACCGGGTCAAAATGCACGTGAAGATGGCAAGCCAGCAAGAAAATTCCGATCCCATCGGGAACCAGGGAGACCAAGGATTCGGCGATGAAGAAATCGAGAGAAAACGGCGCCGGAAAAAACCGAAGAGAGAACCCAAAGAGGATTTGAGACAGGCTTTGATATCGAGCAACGACCCTCACGCACAGCCATTAAAATGGTGGGAAAGGGAACCGATAAAATACGCGTAAGTATATCTCCGTTATTATTATTATTATTATTATTAGTATTATTATTATTGTTCTTTTTTAATTGAAAAGAACATGAATCGAAAATTCAGATTTCGATTATTGATCCGACGCGTGCCACGCAATGGTTTGCGCGTATTTTGATCATCGTTTAGAATAATTAACGAAATCGACACCCCATTTTGTTTTTGGTAAAAAAAAAAAATGTTTGCTCATCAACCCGTTAGGAAAATATCATTGTAAAAATAATTCCTCACGTTCACACACATTGCGTATGATAATAATAATGACAATGACAATGATACGTGCATACTAGACGCTTGAAAAATTGAACAAAGACTTTTGTATCATATGCGTTCGCTATATGTATATATAGTGAACTTTTATTCAGTCAGGGTTAAAGCCCCTGGATGGCTGCACGCCACTCACGGAATCTTTCCACCCAAATTTATTATTATTTACCATCGTAAAAAATGTTGTAGTTTTTATTCACCCTCATACGTATACATAGGTATATACCGTGTACACCAGATGCGCAGTTTGAAACTTATGATGTATCGCAGAGACCAAGAAAAATGCAATCCTGTCATTTTTCATCCAACGCGAACCTGAATTCATTCGTTATATTATTATATTTATAATAATAAAGAAGATTAAACGATGACAAAAAAAAAAAAAATAAACCATGAAACGCTGAACAACTTTTATCTGTGTAAAGAGAATACGCTCAAAGTTTTAAATCTAATTTTATATGGCAATTAACGTATTATACGTCGAGAGCCATAAATTTCTTGACACCATTTTTATAAGCGAGGTATACATGCGAAGACTTACGTGAGAATTCTACGAAGTTCGTTTCTTATAACGTACACATGTACCGTGTAGTATATATACTACATAATAGGTTCAAGTTGCAGCGATAAGGATCAATAGATGATATCGATCGAAATTGTTGAAGCAGTTTGGTCGGTTTGATGTCGGTCTGGGTGCGGGGTGTTTGAAATGTCGGTATAAAATTTGCATTCATGAACACCATCGCGTGTCTGCAACGAGCTATAGATGTCTACAGCCAATGCCTTCACAGGTGTCAGAGCATGAGCTGTCAGAATGTCGGTCTATACTTTCTGTAATTTGTGTGTGTTGCCCGACAGCTTATAATCCACGAACCAGCGCGCATGGATGTGTTTCCGAAGTTTATACACATAGGTATGAGTTGCATTGTTCACCTCGCGAGGTAGATGTACAGTGTACAAATATTTGTATCGGGCATTCCGGGTCAATTGGTGAGAAATGATTTTCAATTTTCTAAAAAATCTTTCCATCGGCCAATCGATCTTGCAACACCTCCGAATCAGCCATAGATTTTTTCACGTTTATATCGTAATTTCGATCAATCGCATTTCAATATATCCAACTCTTTTTTTTCCCTCCTGTGATTTTTAAAAGGTGCTCAAAAATATTAACCATACGGAGTTTGCGGGAGAGGAAAAAAAGAAAGAGAGAAACAAAAGAGAACTACGAGTGTTTCATCGTTGCTCATTTATTAGCTGGGAAAAATGTTCAATCCAAATGTAATAATAATGGTGAGCATCAGACCCCGATCGGATTGACCTAGAACGCCCTATACACACGCTTCGCACACACATCGCATCGTGTGATAATGTGTGTGAGGTGTGAGCTCGGTGGAGCGACTATACATAACATAGTATATAAGAAAAGAGGGAAACGGAGGGAAGAGAATAGAGAGTTTGAGGGGGTTGGTTTGGACGAGCAAACTTTACAAGGGTTCATAACAAACTTTGGTGCTATTCGAGCGGCATTCTTGCAACGAACGACATCACCGAGGGAAAACAGCGTTATAAGAATCCACCGAATGGAGACACATTAAACTCGACAAAAACCAAAGAAGACAAAGAAAAGGAAAACTAAAATCTAAACTGATAATTAACGCGAACCATTTGAATTTTCTAAAAGTTCTCGAGAGGAGGCAATTTATATCGTTATTACTGATTTATTACCAACGACATTAACGACAACATCGATGATGAACGCCAACGGCGGTGGATTTTGGGCGACCGTTGATCTTCTCGTTGGATTGAGGGGCGGGGGAGATTCTCGGGAGAATATGGACCCGTTTAAGGAGGATGTTAACGAGTGGTTGGAGAGCGTTACGTCGAGGGTTAAAATGCAACTTGAGAGGGATAAACTAGCGAGAGAAACCAGCTGCGACAAACAAACGAAAATTGAGGACGAAAAGGAGATCGGTGATTATGGAAGCATGATTGAGTGCAGGTATTCGATTAATTTTCCATTCACATATCGCGTATACGGATCGCCGATTATTTAATGACTACCATCAATTATATCCGCACACCGTCGTTACACCTATGGTCAGAGAAAATAATTATTCACTCATCGATTCGAGCAATTATTTTCAATAACAAACCCATATCAATGACGAACCATGAAATCTTTTTCATTGTCATAATTTTAAACAGTTGAATTTCTTGCCCCTTTTTTGGTTTTTAAACAAAGTCGAATCGTCGATGCGTTATCGCGAGGGGTAACGTTCGCTCAACAGCTGATATTGCGTTTTCATTGTGAGCCAAATTCGCGATTTTCTACCTTACCTGCAAATTTTTTAAAAAATCATAATAATAATAACGATAAAAAACGGGGAAATTCAACGGTTTCAAAATGTGATCGTTCGACTGAAATTAATTTGTTATGGCCGCAGATTTTGCAATTTTATCACTTTTAACACGTCTACCGATCGCGGTTGTCGGAAGACAAAAAAAACCCAACGATGGTTGCATTTATTCTAAATTATTACGAACATGAATTTCGTATGTTTTTTAGAAGATTATGTGCCACAAATTCGCATTACTCGAGGGTAATTAACCCCTTTGATGTTAAAAACTCGGTCGTTATTCATCGTCGTGCCTTTTAATCCTCCCCTTGGAGGGTACGACGAAATTAGGTCGATAAAAGGTTTATAATGACTCAATAAACATAAGTACAACTGAATTGAGATTCTACATCGATCGGGGGATGAAATTTTGCTGTGGGAAAATATATTCAATAGTGTTACACAGCGTTGAATTCAAACACCGTGTGTATAAAACGATCAATCCTACCCTATATTCATGTTTATTATTATGATGTTTATGATTATGATTATTATTATTATTATTATTATTATTATTGCATTGAATTTTCATTTTTTGCACCGATCGACGCGGGTTCCAATAGCGTCAACAAAGCGACTCACCGTGGAGCAGGTGAAAGGATTTGAAAAAAGTGTGTATTTGAAATGAATGGATTGAAAAAAAATTCAAAATCCGTTTCGAATTGATAGTATTAATGTAGTGAAAGAAAACCCCAAATTATCGATTATTTGAATAGTTTGTTTTTTTTCGACTTTTCATATCCTTGTGTTATATTGTAGGATTTATCGCAAAGGCATAAAGTTCAATTTCCTTTTTCCTTGCATACCGTCAAATAACTACTTTTAGTCATGCGGATTCTTGTCGCCAATCGTGAGCTCCGATCGTTTCTCAAAGTTTCTCACAGTAAACTCTTTTCACGACCGTCGCCATACGATCGTATGCCGCAACGATTTCTGGGTATACATGTTCTCAGTTTCCTTCGAATTTTTACTTTTATTTCAAAGAAAGGGGCCGCCACAAGTTATTCCGCTTCGGACGTTAGTCTGCTGTTTGCTCGAAACCGTGTAGCGCGAAAAAAGTTCGATCGAAAAAAGATTCAAGCTGGAGTCGTATTGTATCCGATATCGAGTAAGAATATTATTTGCAAAAAAGAAAAAAAAAAAGAAAAACGAAATATAAATTTAAGTCTTCATTTTTATTTATTTTTTTTGTTTTGTACAAATCGTTGGGTGCAGGTAGAGTTTAGTGGAGTGAATATAATGTACCCGTAATAAATATGCTTTGGTTGAATCGATTCGGCTGGAGTCGCGTCAACAACTATGAAAAGATACGGACGTCTTGATAAGTTACATGGCAATTTGCACTCGATCAATTTGCCTGTACACCCGGCGACACGCGATAATATAAGCTATAGAAAATACACGAAATACCTCGACACCATGGAGTGCAGCTGATGGTGCATCTGAAAAACCACAATATAAATCAATCGAATCACGATCATTGATTTTATCAAAGTTTCTATCATTTAACTTCAAGCTTTTTGGTCTCTGAGTTTTGCTGCACGTTCTCTGCAGCTGTGGGAATTGCATTTCCTTACTTTTTTTTTTTTTTTTCAATTGAGACTGAAATTTTTCTTCTTAGAAGAACAATTATTCGCGATTATGATATACGAAGTGCACCGTAGATATATTCTATGAACTGCGGTACGCGCCCGGCTGATTATACAACGATTATAACTACAATTTCCCCCGTGAAATTATACGCGAATCCGTAGGTTGAAATTGTAAATATATCCCGCTCAGTTTAAACCAATTATTAGGTGTTCCAATCCGATCCTAAGTTCACAAGTAATTATCACGAAATTTTATCCGCGGTAGAAATTTTCTCCGTCAAATGAACTTTGAAAATTATATTCTATATATACTGCAATTCGCATGTGCGACGATTTACCTGCGATTCACACGCTGTCATATAACATCGTTGTGTTCTTTTATGAATAATCTTCACCTTGGATATACCGCAATTGTTTTTCCACATTTAATCGTGTTCCATAGGATTTGGGTTTTTGTAAAACACAATAATTTATTACCTCGAGATGATCGTCGATTTGTCTTCGCGGAAGAAAATTATTCATTTCCGCACCGTATGAACGTATACATATATTTTTTTTTTTCACTCACAATCAGCCAAATTCTGAGCTGCTCTCGAGTCGTGAAATAAAAAAAAAAAAAATCAGGGAACGAGAGTAACGTGGAAAAATTTATCCACCCTCGCGATCTGTTTTTTCTTCCCCCCGCAAAAAGTTCCAAAAAGTTTTATCGGTAGGTTCGAAAATAATTTTATACTATCTAAATTCGTTCCTCGTTCGAATATATAACTGTACGGGCAGCCCGTATGAAGCGGAAGTGGTTATATATCTTATTATTCCCACGGGATAAGCTTGACAAATCGTCCGAAGAGCTTCGCGTGACATCTGCGGAAGATACCAAAAAGGACGAGTGCTTTTTTACCGTACATGTATGTATAAATATTTTTTTTCTCTCCAAATTCTCTTCGCTTTTTATATATTCCAGTCTTTTTTTTCTCATCAGTATTTAGCGTTCCTCTTTCTCTCTCCTCTCCTCTCTTTATTCCTTCTCATTAATCCCGCATTCTCATTTTCTGAAAAAAACAAAAAAAAACTGCTCACCGAAACAAATTTTCTCATTACATTCGGGAAGTAGATTTCACTTCGTTACGATGCTTCGTTGTATATCCGCCACCTGGAATATAATTAGAACAAAAAATGAATTCCCGCGATATATGATAATAAAAAAAATTCTTGCGCAGGTGGGTTACGCCGACAATTTCTGATTATAGAACTCGCCCTGTTCTCTTATACCTACATAAAGCTAATTACCTTACGACTCTTGGAGAGAAAGAAAAAATAATTATTATATTTATTCTTTTTTGTTATTTTCTTTATTCTATTTTCTTGCTTTTTTTTTGCTTTTGTCCTGATGAATGACGACACACTTACTTAATTTGCTAAAAATTACGTTCTGCGGCCGAGAGATTCAAATTCCCATTTCCCCTTTATTTTTCCGTGCGCATTTCCTTCGTAACTCCGCGCTTCCGGGTATCCCCGTAATTAATTTGATACAACTTCCGATTGAATACTCCGAAAAAAAATTCGCACCGAATTAAGCTTACTCTGATATATTTTTTTTATTTTCCGGAATTAAAAACGCGCGTACTTTTCGACATCCGGTCTATTTACACCGATGTGAGTAATGACGAAAATTCGAAACGCATCTCGTCCTTGGTTATATTATTTTCGTAGATGACGATGTCATATGTTAAACAGGTGTTTATATATATACAAATAGATATATACATGTATTCATTTATTTATGTACATAGTTTCGTGATTACAGTCGATTTCGCTTTACACGCGGGTATGTATATAATTACGTATACCTCAACATAAATACACGTATATTATGTATGCGATATTCGTCGTCAGCTATCTAGTCTCTTCTAGTTTCATCGTCGAACCTATTCCGACAAAACTTACAACCAGCCACCCCCCTCCGCAACAACCAAAACCACAGCCGAGGGGTTCAGCTTTTACTTCCCCACCGCGCTTGTTTCTACATTTTACCCGTGCACGCGGTGACTTCCCTTCGATGTGCCTTTATATTCATAGTGGGTGCCTTTTTTTAGCCGCCAAGCTGATATTGAGAGAGGATAAAAATTTTTAGTCGATTAAAAGTGACGGCGGGAGCAACATGGTCGACTTACACGAGTTCGTTCTGCTCAGCTTCTGGTCTGTACATAAATAAAAAACAAAAGAAAAAATTGAAACGGGTAACGGGTGGGGCAGGGGGGTAGGGGGGGGTGAGGGGGTATAAATATTATTACCCTCTTACTTTATACGCATATATCTATATAGCTACATATCTTTATGGGTATACAAAAAAATAATTCGTTTTTTTAATCATAATAACTGTGAGTATATATGGCATAGTTTTGCACCACGTGATAAATTTGGGTGATGAATATTTTATATAGATCGCATTCATCGGTTTTTTGAAAGAAAATCTTAAGCGAATAATATTTCTGGTCAGGTATTTTCGTATATTGTTTATCGCAGTACACCGCGGTTGATACGAAGCTGTTTTCGGTCGATGAGTAGCTGAAAATAAGTGTCAAAAGCGGTTAAATATCGATTGTTGTTCTTATACGTATCTGGGTTATACGTATAAAGATGAAGGAAGTTGGATTTATGGGGTTGCGTTTTGTAAAATCCAAAATCATGTTATTCGTATACTATATATAATAATTCATCCAGTCGCTTCGCATATGTATACATTCGGGAATGATTATTATCAAATATTTATTTTATACACTATTATAATATCCCCTACCCTGCACTGAGGTACGCCAGATCGATATATGTAAAAAACTATATATCTGTGTATTTATATATTCGTATAAATATATATATTATATGATAATATTCGTACATCTCGATCTCCGTGCAACCAAAGTTACTCGCGAAATGTATGTAAGAAGTTAGTGTATTAGTCGATTTGAATAAATCAAAGATTTGTAAACAGCCTCCCTCGAATCCATCTCATTTTCTCTCTTTATTTGTTTATTTTTTTTTTATTTTTTTGCTTATCCTTCGTACCCGCGCAATAACCTTCTGCATAATACCGGTGAATACCGCATCAAATTGACGATTTTTATCTATGAAATTTAATTTTTCTTTCAATTATAATGCATAAAATGCCTCCGATCGATTGTCGGTTGTTACTAATATCAACTATTGTTTGTTTTTTGTTTTTTTCAAATCATTCTCGTCGAGTGCGTCCCAGTACACTGCACAGTGGTGACAATGGAAACGAATGTATATAAAATAAAAAACGAAAAAAAAAACTCGAAATGAAACAAGTAATATCGTAGGATGGTGTGCGCCGGAAGTTGAGGAAGGAATTGTTGTATTTCACAGGCCGAATTGGGTTGCCACCATTACCGACACGTCACGCGTATTACCAATCAGAAATCACGAAAGAGTCAGCAAAAGCTGAAACGCTAGAAAATGATATTCTTGCGGTGCTTGGCACGATAAGCGAGCTAAGGTGTCTCTATAGACCACCTACTCTACTTGTTTCTGTATATCAAAACTATGACCTAGCTATCTACAATTTTCTCTACATATCATATCGCGATATTTCTACCCACAATTCCCTACGCCGACCGAACAGTTTGGTGTGAAAACTCTTCGCACGCGAGTCTCGATCCAAGCTTCGCAACAGCAACGCAGGTTTTTTCTCCTCGCGTCGAGCATTTCATGAGAAGAAGAAGAAAAGAAAAAAAAAATATTCAAATCATTGCGACCATTCGTAAAAAATATATCCAAAGTTCCCGTTATTTATCGTTAGGTGTACAATTGAATGATCGGCGCTCATTTATCTTGGTATAGTTTTTACGGTCGTTTCTCTTATCGAGGGAGGAGAATCGCGATTAATATAAAAATCTGCATAGATCAATTTCGCGAATAAATCTAGATTATGTAACAAAAAAAAATAAATAAATAAACCGAACAAAAAAACGGATTATCGAGCAAAGAAAGCTGGGAAAATAGGGGCCTCGGAAAGTAAGTGGAAGGTCATCGTTATGATAAGTTAGAGGGAAAAAAAGAAGGAAAAAAAATTAATAAAAAGAGAAGTAATGGCATTACCATCAATAATGTCAGAAACAATACGCGATTTATCGTTTTGGGGGAAGATTAGTAGACTTCTCGGATGATTTCACAATATTTAACTCACTTTTCTTTTTTTTTCCCCAATAAAATGTACGCCACAAGGGATGTGTAGCCTGATAAAAAAAAATCGGGGGAAAAAAAAGATTTCTTACATTTATGGGAGAAAGTGGGGTAAAACGGGAAAGATAACGAACGAAAGAAGTTATGGAGATTTTGCCCGCTTTTTTCAATTTTCACATAATTTCTTATTCTTTTTTGGAAAGGACGTAATTTCGAATCGAAAAGAGTATAGATGAAAATGATCAATCGCCGATTGTGTTATTCTTTGTCCTTTTTTATTCGACAGCTTCAGCTATCCTCCCGTGAGGACGAGACTTGAGATGTTGATGGGAAGCAACGTAGTTCGATTAACGGATAGAAGATACATGCAGAAATTGATAACAAGGATAAGACAGGATTACGAAGCGTCCCAACAGGAGCGAGTGGGAAAACGAGTGGTATGACGTATGATACATGCAAACATAATCAAATATAAATACAACATCTTTGAATTGAAATAAATAAGCAACTTAATACGATAGAACATTATGTGAAGGATCGAAACTCGATATAGCTATACGCAGAATCACGCGAATCTCTGCGTAATAGAATTCCGCTATATTTAGTCCTTTGAATTTCCATGTATTATCGAATATGGTACAAGCTAGCTCCTCGCTTAGCGACTGTCTCATGCATGTTTACCCCCCGTAAGAAGATTCTAGATGTAGAGGGCGGCTCGTTCGGTTCGCATATACATAACATATATAATATGCAACAGAATATACCGTGAAAAGATTCGATCTTGACGTGACCTATAATCATATCGATACCTACAAAACATGTACGCCCACCACCGCTAGGGGTCCTGAAGAAATTTGGAGATTCGGTGCTATAGGTACAGAAATAATATATCTACAACATTGAACACAATTGCCTCCTATATTGTCTTTTGAGCAATTCCGTTTCACGTGAATTTTCCATCCCTCGCATACAGGGTGCGCGAAAAGAACGTAACCAATTTGACAAACCGGAAACCATCCCCCGATTTTTGATCGTTCGAAAAATGGCGGTCGTCCAATGGCGGCGATTGAAATTTTTTTTTTTTCAATTCTCACGCGAAGGTTTCATTCTTCTAGTCTACTGTCCAATAATAATCATCCGCCAGAGATTTCTATCAACGTTTTTAGATTTTATTCAGATTTGAAAATTGCCCACCCTATATATGTATAAATATATTTATATATTTGGTATATAACTTGTCTAATAACGAGATTAGTAAATAATATCGTGGAAAACTCGCGTTGCATGCGATAAACTACTTTGGGATAAATAGTATATAATAATACTGCCCTGCATGACCGGGCCCAGAAAATCGTGATGGTTAATATAAAACGATTTCACTTAACGTAGTGTAGAATTAGACAGGAAGCGGGCGAAAATCGAAACGAATTTAGCAGTGAAGTGATTTTATACACGTTTATTATTAGCGTAATTATGTAACCTTCATATCTGTAAATCGAAGACACATTAAATACGCGCGCACGCGGCATTGTGCGACAAAATAATGGGTTTATTATTGTTTCCCTTTCATATACCTTAGTCAACAATAAAATTATTCATTGGATCGAAGTGACATATAATAACTACCTTTCTTTCTTTCTTTCCCGAATTTAATTTCGTCGTTTTAAAATTTCATTTATATCGCGTTATGAACTCGTATAATTGTTATAAAAACTAATCAATGAAACATCGTTCGTAATATCAAAGCAAATCTAGTATTAGATTTCGCCAAAATCAATTCAGGCTTCACGATTCTGATTATCCTGACTCGTTCCTTAACTCTGACTAAACTGATTATCGCGACTATCGTTCTGATCAAACTTGAGACGCGTTAATTTTTTTTTTCTTCTTTTTTTTGCGACGTGTGTCTGTTGGGTGGATTATTTTATTTTCTTTCTTTTGTTTTTGTCATTAAGACGAAGGAACTGATGCGGACGAAAAAGATGATTTTAGAAAGATTGATACCAGTGCAGGAGGCGCCGGATGAACTTAGAAAATATCCGTTATTTCAACTCTATCTTTATTGCGATGCGATAATTGAAGAAAAGCAAAGAAAGGTGAGAGACAATATTCATTTTTACGAAATATGTTACACGAGAGGTTCGATTTGAAAAATAATACGCTGTGAAATTCGTGCAGAGAATGCCAAAAAAAGTCCGTGTCACCGATTCTCTTTATCAACTTCTTTATCCGGAAAATAAGGGAAACGAAGCCGAAGAAGATAATGCGAATGACGAAATTTACATGAAGACAGTCGTAGTTAACGGAGCTCAGAAATTGGTAATCAACTACGATATACTGCAGTGAACATCGGCTGTAACTAATTGTTTTTTTTTTTTTTATTCTTGCAGATTCCAATGACCGCAAACGAAATAGCAGCTATAATGAGTGAACAGGAGAGTGCAAAGGACATTGAAAACGGTTACCTTCTGAGCCAAGAGGACTATGACAGACTCTACTTTGAAACGGACGCAATTAAAGAGCTCAGAGACATGCAAGTGAGTGAATTTTCGGTCTTGAAATCGTTGAGAATTCATTGAAAGTATAGGGATATCGAAATGCAACTGATGCATTTGTTTTCTTTTTTCTTCTTCTTTTATTTTTTACTTATTTCCAGAGCGTTGAGGAGATGTATACGAAAGCTCACGAGATTGTTGGAATACTTTACTCCTACGCTGACGAAGGTCGATACCAAAAAGCTGCGCTGGAAAAACAACAAAAAGAAGCTCAAAATCTCGAGGCATCAGAAGCCGCCGCACCTAATTTGTCTTCTTCCTCTACCGTATTGAATCCTGAAAGTGGAGAATGATTAGAAGAAACGGAAAAATTGACTAAAAATGGCGATAAAACAACAGCTGCTTGAAATTTACTTCGTTATTACTGCCGCGAGCGAATGCGAGTATACAGATTTCGATCGAAAACGCTGTATAAATGGGTAATTCTTGTACACAGCTGAATCAGGTGTGGAAGAAAATGAAGCAGGGAATAAGTACTGTCGTGAATAAAACGTGAAATCGCTACTCAAATTAGCACGATTTATAACCCGATACGGAATAAGAGGAGGCGATTTAATATCGTTCAACTTATACGGTTTTGCCGAAGGAAATGTAAAAGCGAGGGCGGTGGGTGCAATTCTTCCTTTATTGAAAAATTCACTCTTAACGCGAGTGTGGGAAAATCTTTGTTTTATTTTTAAACAATCACATCGTCATATTTTTCAGTGTGATAATAATTAGAAATAAATAGCGTGTTTTTGAAGGGCATTTATAATGTATAAATGAAATGTCCTCCTGCCCTAGGTGTCCAATGGATGAAAAAAATAACAATGTATAAAAATATATATTATGTGTTTGTAAAACAATCAACCGTTTGGTTGCCATTAACTTGTCGTTATAATTTGCATAAGCATAATTAAATGCGCGTAGCCCTGAAGTGTAATTCATTCGTTCATTTATTTTATGTACTTATTAATAACAAGACTTAATGAAAACTCGGTATGAGAATCTCGCATGTAGGATACAAGAATGATTTTTGCGAGAGCATTTTTATATTATACGTAATTGATATAAAATTTGAAAGTTACTCATCACTTTTCACCCACGACGATTGAAATAATAGCTGCTAAATATATTTCGGAATTTCACACACCGGCAAATAACATAATTAGCCAGCAGAGAATATTTCTACGGATCGTTAAATCGCACCTGGAGCAAAACTGCATATCTGGTACATGTGTCGCTGTAATCATGAAATTCGGTATTAAATACAGGTAGACTGTTGTTTCTCGTAAATTGTACACGTTACGTAAACATATTTTCTATGATTCTAGGTAACGCTACATTCATTAGTGCGAAGCGATGAACTAAAAACTACGACAAATTAAGCGTATAATAGACCGGCATATACACACCTCGATATACCTTCCAATAATGCCTTTTTCGTGTTGTTCTAAATTTGAATTCGAAATCTATTCCATCAGAAGAGAACTCTCCGCCCTTTACATATATACTTTCCAAACTGCCGGAAACAAGTTCCAGAAAGTAAAAAGTATCGAGTGTTGATCGTGGAAAAAAAAACGTAAAAGAAATACATCCAGAAACCGATAGAAGGCTTTTTTCTTCTTGAGATGAGAGCGTAACGAAAATGAAAAAAAAAAAAAAAATGTAAAATCTACAGCGCAAAGAAACGCACATCGGCTGCTATGGTTGTACAGCAATCGAAAAATTGCTACCTGTACAGCTTTTCAGCTGTTACTAAATTTTATTCGCCTATAAAAAATGATCAAACAATTTGGATAGTCGAAACCTTGGTCGAAACTAATCCCGAGCATTTTTTTTTCGTGAAACCGGTAAAATATTTGCACCGCAATCTTTTGTTTCCTACATTTATTTGGTTATTACTTCTTTTCTCTCATTTGCAGTTCCTGGTAACGTAAGCGGAATTTTTCATCGAAGTATATTGTATCGTGAAGAGAAGGAGAAAGAAAAAAAACTAAAAACTAGGAGATTGGGATTCGGAACGTTGCATACGAACTTTAGAAACAATTTTCAGTTGTTCCGAAGAGTAGGAAAAGAGATGAGATGAGATATAAAAAAGTGCAAAACAAAAAAATAGATTTCGAATATGTAGCTACTGCTGCTCCTGCTGCTCCTGCTACGGCTGCTGCGATTGCTCTCCCTCTCTGTACGTAACTTGACGCACCACGACGCCTATATAAAGCGTCGCGACGTCTGCTCGATGCCAGAACTCCAACGCGTCGCTACAGTGTAGGAGTTTCATTCAGATATCTTTTATCGGTCCAGGATATTCATTGATTTGAAATAATACATGTAAGATAGAAGAATATTGGACCGAAATTACCATCCCCGATAATTGTTTATTCAAATCCAACGTCGAAAATAATTTTCATTCCATTTTCGATACACCTGAACATGCATAAATTTTCATATGCGTACAGATGTTCATTTTCACTTTTTTTTTTTTTTATATTTTCAATGTAACAGCTGAAGAATAAAATTTTGTAATTCTTACATCCATTTTTACTTCAACAGATTCCTAAGTTCTAAGTAATCCAGCGGCCATTTTCTGGTGCGTTTTCAATTAAGAGGGATATCTCGAAGAAGTGGGGGACAGTGAAAATTGTGTGTTTCATAAAAGTGTCCGCCAAATTGCGCCTCTCGAAAATTCTACTTTACTAGAAATCTAAACGCATTCCAGGTGAGTGTATACATTACCTGTACCAAAATTTCAAACTCTGTTCAAACAATTAGCAAATCGGATCTTTAAATGGTATACCTATAAAGAAGTTGGGATAAACTTTTCCTGCAAGCGCTGCAGTGCAGCAACAAGTGACTTATCACCAGCCTCGTCGGAGTCCTTTATTTTCTGTCATTAATGCGGTTCGAAGAATTATTGAACCGGAATTGTCGATTGATTTTGGATAATCGATGCTTAATTTTGGAATTCTCGCATGCGACGATCTCTTATTCGTTTCACAAATAAAATAGTACGCCCGTCTTTTTATGCATTTCTTATAATTCATAATTATCTGCATGAATGGAACGTAAGCCTTGCGGATAATTTTCAATTATCTTCTTATTTTTCTATATTTTCCAAATATTTATTTACATGCACAATTCCAATTGAGGATAATTTTTATTTTGACGTTCGGTGAATACTCGGTAATTCACCTGAATTTTTCATACATCTATTTTATTACTGTTCGAAAGTAATAAACGAGGTATTCATAAATGCAGTATCGTCGTGTCATTGGAAAAATATATTCCGATACTTTGGACGCGAGGAATTTTCCAATTTTCCCCTAGAATCTATAAGCTCAATAGGTAAGACCACGTCAAAGTATAACGTAGGTGTGACAGTCGCTCATTTAGCCAGCATCTTCCATCTCGACTGTCCGGTCGGCGACCCTGTAATCTTTATTGCTTCTGCTACTTCTTTTTTTTACGCGTTCACCCGCGCTCCTTGCAACGTCAGCTTTTGCGTCGGCGTATACATGGGACGTCAATTTCTTCGCAATCAAATAAATAGTCTGCACGGTTCGTTGATTGGATAATGCAATTTCGTATAGGAAAAACTTTTTCCGCGAATTTTCGGTGGCTTTTAATACTCGTGAAGACTGAACGAACGCACGAAAAATGCCCTAGGGCATACGTCGCTTATCAAAGCTCGAAACTTATTCCTTTGAAGGTGCGAATGTGTGCGTCAGAGAAGCTGGTAAATAACACCTCATCAGCATTTCCAAAATCCCATGATAATGTCTCTTTGATAATGAAATCGTGGTAAACAGGTAGGCGGATTTATTCGATCCCGTGCAAATCTTCGGCAATATCCACTAATTCCATCAAACGGTTTCATCTGTATTCGGAGATTTCGCTTCTCTTTACATCCTGTCTATAACAGGATCAGAAAATTCATTCGAAATCATTCTTTGACTATAGTTTTTGGTCCGGAAAAGTTTATCGCAAATCACTACAGCTATACACTTGTTGGCTTAGAAATTCTTGTTTATGCAAGAATATATTATCGGCGGTACCGCAAATTTCAGATAATTAGTATAGCTGCAGCGTTAATTACAGTATCGGTACACATAGAGAACTACGCACAGTATCTCTGTCATCGTTAAATCCATATCGTAATTTAATTAAATGACTGCAGTAGAACATTATATTATATATATACCTACCTATTCTGAAGTTCTTATGCGCTATATGTATATTGTTCCGAACTTTATCGAACCTGCACGACAATTAATTTTCTTATTTTCCATTTTTTCTTTAATTTTTTCTTTCGAGTAGATGTGGCCTCTTCTCGCTATCATGGTGGCCCTGGTGAACGCGGCAACGTCTAGGAGCGATAATTTGAATTTTAAAAATATCCAGAACGCGCTTCCTGCGAATTTGAACAATTTGAACAGCTTGAACCTCAACAATATGCTTCGTACACGACCTGATTCGACGGATCGGATGGAAAGATACGAATCATCGGCTGCCGCTGCGGCCGATTCTCCTATCCCTGATGATCTATCGAGGATCAACTCCAAGCTGCAAAATGCGGAGGAATATTTACCGTTGAAAAAATTATTATTGGTCGACGACATCCAGGGCGAGGATTATCAAATTCCAGATGGAAGCGGTGAGTCAAATCTGTATATTAAGTAAACGCGATACAGATTTTAAAAATTGATCCGTATCCCATTTCCTTTGAATAAATATCACCGATGAAGTATTCATAGTAAAAGAAAATAGAAGAAAAAAAAACGCTGACATCGCCGATCAATCACGTGACTTTTTTTGTCGCAACCTTTCTTCCTACTTCATTTACTCGGGAACTTTGGAAAAAGTTTTAATAATATCCTAGTCGGTTCATGAGACGTGCATATCTTCCATTGATCCGATCACCCCCTCGTTCAGCTTTTACGGTTTAATCCACAGCTTAATCTGCGTAAAAAAAAACCGCTGACATTTTGGCTTCTTTCTTGTCGTTCATCGTCGAATAATAAATTTGGTATTGAGCGGTAATCAAGATGCGGTATGAGATAGCTATCGATTCAATTACTCGAAACTGCATTGGAAAAAATAATATTACCTGTATATATGTATACAATTTATATATTTGTGTGTGAGTGTGTAGAGTATCTGATGAAAGTCTGCGGCTAGTATATCTGCTTTTAAACTGATGAGATTGCGTTATACGGGAGACTACTCTGGTTAATTATGCGTTTCATGTACATTTGATATCCTTTGTCGTCATTTAATATAGATATAGTATCTATTTAAAGGATATAGAAACCTACATAATTGCTTCCTCGTATTCTCTGGTAATCACGTTTTACTTTATTACAAATGTGATATTTTTTTCTAGATTTTTTTTTTCTAGATAACCAAATATAAGCAAATCGAAAGTAAATATTTTAACTGTTTATGATTCTCCAAATTTGAGGATATTTTCATTATTTTCGTAAAGGTCCTTCACCTCCTTAAAGTCGGAAAATTTATACGGCGTGGGATTCACTCGACACAACGTCACACTACTCACGACCTTTGAACCCTTGTAACGCCCCCGCAACTCCGAAATCGATATTAACTTTGCCCTGCGAACACAAACGATGTTTGCTATGTGCATCACCGTGACCAAGAGTTAATCCTATGGCCTTTTCTGATTTAAATGATTGTCTTTGTCTGATCCGTCGCGATCTCTTTTGGCGTTTCGGGAGTGTAGAACAATGTTCTTGAAATAATATTTTCGAAGCGTTCAATTTCCGATTATTTCAGACGAGAGAATTTCAATCATCGAAGATGAGGAGGGAACCGATCTCGGACAACTGTCGGCGCTTCTGACGCGTCTTCTGCAAGAACCAGGCGGCTGGGATGCTCCCCTAGTTTTAGTCGAGGAACCGATTACACCCTGGGATGGATCCAGTTTGGAAAATTCTCAAGATTCCGAATCTGACATACTTCCAACTCCGTGGAAACGATCACGTTACTACAGACGTTATCCTTGGAAGAGGCAGAATTCCAGGTCCTACTTTTTCTGTGAACTGATTTATTTCCCCTTTATTTATATACCTCTGAAAACAAAAGCAATCCAACAGGATAAATCCCTTATCAATTTGATTTTCAGATCACGTTACGATTACGACGCCTCACGTTACCTCTGCACTCCGACGCGAGAAGATGTCTTCCAACTTTTAGTTGCTCTTCACGACGCACGTCAAGGAAACAAATCACGTACCGTTAATTTTTGCAACCGTCGCCGTCCCGCTGGTTCTGTTTTTACCAACATACGTTTTCTAGGACGCAGGAAATAGGGATGATGATCATACATAACCAAATATCTGAATTAAGACGACGACACCCTGCTGATCTAACTCCTAATAATTCGATTTGTCACAATTTTCACGATGTACATAATAACTGAAGACTATACCTATTATTAATTAAAACGTTCTACCCACGCATCGTAAAAATTTTCAAAATTAAACCAGCTGTAAAACACAATGCGGGTATCAATGAATAAAAGAGAAAGATCCCCGCGTACGATAAAAAAATTTTGAAAGCTGTCAAAATTCTGTATATCTTGTAATATTGTTCGATCACCTTTTCCAAATGAATTAAAATAAAAAACTAGTAAATCAACAGTTTTCAATATAATATATATGTATAATTAGGACAGTCTTGAAGAAATGTCATGCCACATGCATTATATGCAATGATTTATTTATCATTATTACAATATATGGTTTTAATCCCGGGAATTATCGAGGCAGGATATTTCAAGGCCGAATAGATTTCGACGACGGAAGTTCTGGAGCGACAGGAATAGAATTGTCTTTCGACTCTCAAAGAGATCAAAGCCGTGAAGAATTTTGGATATCTTCTGATTCAGAACTATGAAGTTCAATATCCTCGAAATTTTTTTTCATCTGAAAAGAATTTTTCAATTAACTTCAATATACAAGAAAAATCTTCGCAGGTACACGAAATACCTAGCAGCCAAGGAATTCCGGCTGCGGTATCAACATCAACAGGTGGCCGCATAATATTTCTTCGTATAAATGTACACGACGCTACGGTAGGGATCAATTTTTGTTTGGAGTTTGGAAGAGCGCGTGGGTGGGAAAAAGAAATTGTATGGTTTTTTTTTTGTGTGCAGCTTAATAAATTGATACGGGGCTGACCAGTTTTTGCTGAGCGGAGAGATGTGAGGATTGAGTTTGATATTTTAAGCTTCTAATCTTGTTTCTAACCTCAGCAAGAGATTTGTGTGAATCCTGCTCGAAATCCTCTGCCGGTACCAGCAGAATCAGTTACGAAATAGAGATCAGCGAACGTTGATTGCGTTATGTCGAATATCGCTGAAATGAGAAATTTCAAATTTAGTAGCTTGAATAGATTAAATTCTGGGAATTTAGCTTCACTTACTTCTAGCTCCTCTCAAAGACGAACCGCAGTAACGTTTTTTTTGCCAACTAAAGGACATGTAATCTTTTTTACAGAAGATGCTCGTCTCAAGGTCAAAATCGAGGATTGCAATTTCCAGCTGACAGTAGCCAGGTGCTTTCAAAAATCTATGGGAGAAAAAAAAAAAAAAACATATCGTTTTTTAATAACGGAGGACGAATGAAATCAAATTCATTAATTAAGCATACCTGTAGCACAGGTTCAGATTGCCAGCGTAACCGTTGGGGTATGAGGGCGAAGAAATTGTGCCCTCGACGACGTTGACAATCTGGCAATTAGCTGTCGACGGAAAGTTTATGAGCGCCGCGTTCCCGTTGTCGGGAAAAATCGGGATCAGTGAAATCGGCGATGAGATCGGCGAGGAGGAACTTGAAATCGCGTTGTTCGAACACTGTGCACTCCTCAGGTAAACTTGCTTCGCTGCTTTGACCCAGTTAAGGAATTTAAATACCTGGCAGGTCCCGAAGATGAAATTCTGGGAGTGTAATAAGGCCGCTGACGTCCCTGAAGAAGGCCTCGGGTAAAAATAACCGGCGTCTCGTTTTTCCCTCTTTGTTTCTACCGTCTCATCGGTTGGAAGATGTTTTTCAGAATCAATCGCATCGCTCCTTTTGTACAGGCTTCTAAACCCAAAATCTTCCGCTCCGAATCCTGAGACGCCGGTCGAACAAGATTGTTGTGTTACTTCGATCACAAATCCGCTAAATTTCACTCTGGGGTACCCGAGATATTTAACGCTAATTATCTTCGTGTTCGTTCCGTCGAAGGATACGGTGATATTTTTCCCAGTTTTACATCCGCAGAATCTACGACCATCGACTTCGATGTATCCGTATGCACAGAACTGGTCTTCTGATCCGAAGTTGAAAAATTTCAGGTACATTTGTAGCTGACAAACATTGGAAGATGATTTTCTTATAGTGTATTGACAATCGTAACTTCTGGAGGAATAAATCAAGGATGGAAATCCTGGACTTGCCAGCAGTAAACTCTGCGCTGAATATATTGAGCCGCAGCATTCAGACGACGAACCGGTGTTGTAGGTTGTATCACCGGGCGAATAGAAAGGATTATTTGGACTATTATTCGGACGGTAATTGGTGTTAAAATCTGGCACGAAATTAACAGGATTATTATTAAAGCCAGAAGTTCCAAATGTCGGGTCGAAATTCCCAACAACACCCGGATATCCATTTCCATTTCCGTTTCCGTTACCGAAATTTGTATTCGGGTAATAACCGTTGATATTTGGACCAGGATAAAACGGCACGGGGTTCGGTGTTACCGGGTAAAAATTTCCGTTATTATTTGGATTTGTACCTGATTTACCACCGCAATTTGGTCCGAGGTTATCTTTGTCGTCGTCATTTGCAAAGGGGTCATAATTGTTGGTTGGATTTGTGGGCGCGTTATTCGGCGTCCCGTAGGTTAGCCACCTGTCCGAAGCATCGTAAAACTGAGGAGGATTATTCCGAGTCTGTTCCAGAACCTGAGGATATCCGCGAGAAGGGATTACCAAATTTTCAGGCTGCCCATGAGCGAAATTTACGGTGAACTGAGAATCGGGAATAATCTCCTGCGAATGGTTGATTATAATGGGCTCATCAAAATGTCTGATCACTACTTGGTTGGGAATAGATTCTAAGGAGGAAGAATTTAGACCGGTCTTTGCTCCGTTTATCTTTAGAGGCCTCGATAAAGACGTTGGAGGAAGAAACAGGTAAGAAGTAATCCTCGGGGACCATGAACCCTGCAAAACCGCCTCACCTTCGTGCTTTCCAATAGCGTAATCGTTGAACTCCTGGTGTCGTTGGTATTCTGGGAGCTCTAAATTTTCCGAAGGATTTTTCGTAGCTAGCAAAGAAAATCGCGATGGAGGTTGATCACCCCTTCCATCGTCAATCATAACTTCCTCCTCCTCAAATTCTATTTCGGGACGATACACAGGGTAAGAAATTTTGACATTCTCCTTTGTCTTAATCGCTCCCTTTATCATTTCAGAACTTTTGTCCAAAGTTGAGTTCTGCTTTAAATCCAGTGAATCCGTGCAAGGAAGGGTTGTCACCAGGATCGAGAATCCTCTAGCTGTCGTGTTGCCGTCCGAATGAAAAATTAGCTTCAAACTTTTATCCTGTCCCTTGAATTTTCTTATCCCAATACTATTGCCGCAGTACACACTTCCCGTACCGACCTTGAAAAAGTCTTTCGCACATGCGTCAGAAGCTTCGAGTTGAAAATCGAGAAATTGTAAATGGAATTCCTGGTCACACTTAGCGAATTTACTACCCTTTAGAGTGTAAACACAGTTCTGATTTAAAGGGTAATTTTTCGGGTAGTTTGGACTTTTTATGGAATACTGAAACCCGGAAAAAGTTCCACCGCACTGAGATTCTTCATCTTTACTTCCGGCGATGGGATTTGAAGTCTTGGTTTCCTTCTCATCGCACGAGAAACTTTTAAATAAAATTAAAAAGTTTAATATAAAAATCGGGATTTTCATAATTGTAGAAGCAATAGAAGAGAAACTAGAAATTTCAGCCTGAAATTTTTCCGGACAATAACCGCCCGCGATTAGGTGTTGAAGATGAAAGAAAGACTGATCGTTCGAGGTGCGAATGAACGTCTCTTATGACATTCTATGTTTGCTCGAATCAAATATGTCTTCGTTTTAAACACCACGTTAATTGTTTGCCAAGTAAGACACGTTATATTCTAACCGCCAAGAGCTTTTGTGTAAGAAAAGGGTGCGGCTAGAGGATGTGTGCATAGAAATCATCCGTTAGAACTAATTGTCAGATAGTTTGAAAAAGGTCATGAATCGCTGAGCAAATAATTTTCTCGTATTTGGTAGGTTTTATAGTTACCTATACTTACGTATACACAGTGGCTTCGCACATTGAGAGGACCGAAATTTCCCTTTTCAGACACAAATTTTTACCCGCTAAACAATTCGTCAATAAATTGAGTTAGGACGTTCTTCACACGCCACAACTTCAGCTGCATGTAATGCGATAAAAACGTAGTTGGAAATTTTCTGAAAAATAATTTACACACCTCTTTTTTTTATACAAATCGTACAATACATAGCACAGTGCTTTTATTTACAATTTACAAATACTGAATTACGCATACAATTATTTTTGTTTAATCCCTTCTTTTTTTTCTCTCACCCAATAGATTTTTTTACTCGCTTAGGCGGTTGACTCATTTCCGCGACACGCGTCTTATCGATTTGCTTTGTTTTTTTTTTTTCTGTTGTGGCCTATGGTTTTTTTTTACATTCATATAGAGTATAACATAAACTAGGAGAGTGAGATTTCTGGGTAGTCTAGAGAGGCTTGGTTCGCGTTATAATTTCGAGCCTATCGACTTCCTGTCTAGTTGAGCGTAGATTATACCAGCAGGTTTGTCAACCGGAAGATAAACCTCCTGATTTTCACCTTGAACTAGCTTAGAAAATTTGCTCATATCCAAAGTGAAGTAATGCTTATTTGGCATCCGCATTTCGATGCTATGAATCTATAAGAAAATAAAAAAAAACTTTAAATCAATCCATCTCGTCTTTCTTCGCTCATCATAAAAAACAAAATTCGTTGATTCAATTTACCTGATCTACTTTATCCAGGACGCACTTTTCCGTTAGATAAAGCGTGTTCTGAACACTCGGTGAATAAATTCCGGTCTGTGGTGGTCCAGCGAAATTAGCGAGGATGCAATCTTTAACCGTTCCCCAAACCGCGTCAAAATTAACTCCATGAGAGGTAGAAAAATCCCAAGACGCTGTTACTTCTGTGCTAAAAACCCTATCCGCAGCATCTGGGAGGGTCCTGTACTCGTCCTGAATAAAATCCGTAAAGGAACTCTGCGTCGTTTTCAAAACTCGCAAATTTTTCAGACCTCCTCGAATCCTGGGGGACTCTATTTGTATGAGATTGAAAAAAAAAAACAGGCAATTAATTCCCTGATTTAATGTTATTATCGTGAGTCACTCCGTCGAAGGTTGATAAGACCGAAGTTTTTTCAACTTTACTCGATGGATAACCAGTTTTCAGAATATTTCGCAAGCTACTATTGCTTCATAACTTAATTAAAAACGTTACTCTTTGTTTAAAAATAAAATCTACGTCACGTAAAACTTGAGACCAAATCAAAATACTCACCATTTCTCAGCTGGGTAACTTGAGCATATCTCGTCACGATTGGTGTGAATACGAAAGCATGATTATGTTGTTCCCCGTCAACTCTGTGTCTTTGCCATGGATATTCCTCGACGTTTACGTTGACTTCCGCAACATGTTTGTACGTGTAAAGAAAGTGGGCGCAAAGAAGAAGTCCAAATTCCTCTGGTGTTTGTATCCCGTGTTTTTTCGCCAATAGATAGACGGTGTTTTTTTGACTATCTGTGGCGATGATATCCTCGTTATCGCCTTCTAAATAATCTTTTTGGGTTTCGAGTCTGAGATGAGTATCGACTTCGTATTCCCTAATTTCATGATGTGCGCCTTCCCGATGGACGTAAAGAAGTTTCACGTGATTTTTCCCGTAACCGTAAGATGCAAGCTCGTAATTTTCCCTCGCCGCATCTTTTGTCGCACTTAAATTCGGCTGAACTTCGGTTTTCCCTCGGGACCCCAGACCTTCGTCGTTCGAACGACCCGAAGATATCCCACGGGAAACACGCGACGACGACAAATTTGTGGAACTTGACCTACGACCGTTCATTAGACCCAGGGATCCGTCGGCGAGTGATCCGAATTTACTCATTCTGCGAAAATATTATTATTAATTAATTGATCGATCATTCTCTTTATTGATAATCGAGTTTAACGATTGGAAATACGCTTTGCGAAGCGGTTTTAGAAAACGCTTATCACGAGGCGCAGGCATCACGACGAACATAAAACGCGGCACGCGTCCAGATTGCATTAAGATTAGATTTTTTCCCCTGAGGACATTTTTTTCTTTGTACTCGACAAATTTGTTATAATCAAACGAGTGTAAATGAAAACGCTTTATGCCAAATTCCATTAAATTTTCTCGTTAATATTGTTGCATAAGGAAACTTACCTTGTTTGAGTTTATTGTAATCGATGAGGTGATATTTGAGTCTATCTTCCTTCGTTTTGCTTTTCTTTTCTCTATATTTTTTTTATTTTTTCAAATATAGATATTGAAATTCTTGGTCTGCGGTTCGCTGAGGCTAGTTGCCGCACTTAACGATTTCCGGAAAGAGCATCTGCTTTATATAGTTGAAATCTGTGCTGTCCACGCGCGCTACTTCCCCACCACGTCAACTCAACATTCTGACCCCTTGAACTCGGGGTGGCTGATAATTACATCTAAAAACAACATATTCGACTATCTATTTAAATCTTAAGCAAAGTTTGCACTTACTTTTAACCACACGATTTCGCGTATATTTTCCCCTCCCAAAAGATTACCGTCGCACACTCTACATGGGGGTGCAGAATTTAAAATGAAGGGGAAAGGGACTTGGATTTTAGGGAGGGAGGAGAACAAAGTTTAAACCCTGGAAAGTTGACGAAAGAAAATGGGACTTTGTTTGAATGTTAACTTTCTTTTTCTCCAACATATTTATTATGCATAAACATATTTAAAACGATCCGGTGAACTCCGGTTTCTTTGAACCTTGGATGTGTATAATATAATAGTTGAAAAATTTGCGAGTGCACGTGATGCAAATAATCGTGGTGAACTATGAGCTGGTATAAACTGGTGTGATTAATAATGAGAAGAAAAAGAATAAGTGCAACAGCATACAGATATTTCATTTTATAATTTTAATTTTTCTCGTAGCCCCGCAATAATATACATGTAACGCGGTGTTGGTAAAATTAAATCGATATTTTAATTACAAATGGTTATCTATTCGCGTGCCACCAGCATAAAAGCTGCGACGTCTGAACTTTGTGTCGTTGTCCGGATATCGTTCGGTCATTATTTTATATTATAATATACACAACTGTAATTATGAATTATTGTATATACGATTGCAGCTCTTGTGCATCGCAAAATAGAAAAAAAGAAGACCAGCTACACCAGCTCAGCCTTTAGCCGCCATATCAATCTTCATCCCCGTTATTATAATTCTCTCGCCCACCCAACACGTATACACCATACAAACATGGGTTTCTAATAGAATCTGCTAGAGCAGCAAAACGCTCCCCTCTTTCTATATTTTTCGCCCTCCTGTCCTTATACTTACTTCATAAGTATAGTTAAAATTTAATGGAGTTCACAGTACGCTCAGTATAATCTATATTATCGTTAATAACTGAAAAAATGTATAATAAAGAAATAATACAATATTACGTACAATACTAAATATCTAATTTCGCAGACATCTTCCCTTAACTCGTTGCCCTCGATCATTCATTCGATGCCAGCTAGCAGTGTTTACAAATTCGTTAAAAGCATAGACGCAATAAGGCGTGTCATTGCCGTGCAACGGGGATAAGCAATAACTGTCAGCTGCCAGTTTCCAGATCAGCTCTCGACTTTAATTATTGTGTGCGTTGCTTCAGAATTCACCGAAGCGAGCGAACCTTGCAGATTGCAAAGTTTAAGTACGCGTACTTCGTGTCGAAAATTAATTATCTCGTTAGATTAATTATAACACTATATATAATCATTCGAGGTGGTATTACAATTTACGCCGGGAAGTTCTGAAAGACAAACAGAAAATAAAGTTCAACAGATAAAAGAAGAAGAAAATGTAGAAAAAGAAACCGCTGACCTCGTAGTATCGAATTCTAATCTTTAAAAAGCCTCGTTGGGTCGGTTATAGTTTGAAGTGATATTCTATATCGAACGTAATACATAGATTAGATAATGAAATTACATTAAATGATGAGACACCGGCCTGCATACCAACTCTAGTCGCACAACAGGGGTCATTACAAGCATCTTCTACGAAAAACAGTGTGTTATTGTTGTTGATTATCACAATCGTTACATCAGTCACTGTATTTTTGTTTGTTGCCGTGACTGCTAAAGATTTTTTTCGGGACCCCCACATCTCTCGCCATTTCTATATCCAGTATTTTTGTACGTGGAATAATGTACACACATACAAATGTTGAGTTTTTATAGCCAAGACCGTATCTTTTATTTTATTTTTCTATTTAATTATTTCTTGTAGCAATTCAACCGAACTCGATTCTATAACAAGATAGTAATCCCAAGAATGCTGCTGACGTCTGAAGAATAACGCAGTCGTGTTGTTCCTTTTCATTTTGAAAACAGAAATCAAATATATAATGTGTATACGTACAAAATTGTTCAATAACGATCAATCCGCGCTGAGGATCACTTACGAAATAATTTTAATCCGTTAGTTGCATGCATGATGCGCTTTATGTATAATGCATGTATATTCATACTACTTGTGTATCGAGTTTTGAAAAATATAGTACAGTAAAGTATCTTTTCGCGGTATTCGTTCAAAGGGTGACACCGTAAATCTTGCACATTTATCAAACGCGAAACTCATTCGGTTGTGTAATTAAATCTATACGCGTTATGTATGAACCTTGAATTATTTTTCAACGGATAAAGAGAAATTCCCGCATGAACGATTAATATATCGGCTTCATGATTTAGAATCCGATCGCGGTATGGAGACCTTTTTTTTGTTTTTTTGATTAAGGATAAATTGAATCGGTTTGATAAATCCTATGAAATCCGTGACGTGATAAAGGAATAAAACATTATGGTTTTAATTTATTATCCAAGGCTGTATAATGTATATCCAGAGCATGCGATGTATCAAATCATATCTGCATTTCACTTCGAGCGATTTGTCGACGTCTCCGCAATTTGGGCGGTGGTCCCAAATACCTTGAAGAGAAAAATGATTTTTTTGAATAATCCAATGTTGAAATTGAAATTATAATCAAACGCCGGAATTCCTTACCCTTGTATCGCAGGCAGTGAACCAGCGAATCTTCGAAGTTGTACCAATTCCTTTTCAATCAAAACAGCTCTTCCGGTCAATCGTCCTAAAAGTTCAGTCATCGCAGCGTTGTCCAAGGAGTAATCCCACCTACGGAATTACGTGAATTACGAATTGAAAAAAAATCCCTGATTTAATATCGGTGTTCCAATTATTTTTTATTCAACAAACTTTTCTCCGAGGAAAGTTTCTGCTAGTGTAACCGGTGCCTGTCGTTTCAAATTGTTATGATCGAATCTTGTGCCGATATCCAAGCAGACGATTATTATCGACTATAGAAGAGAAATAGAAATAAATGTCTGCATGGAGAGTTCGGATTTTATTTTCGTCGAATATTGCAGCGGAATTTTTTTATTGAATCAGTTTTATCTTTAGTTACTTGGGGAAAAGGCGCGTAGGTGTCATTGGCGAGGTGGCAAAGTGACGTAGCGACTTGAGGGTTGATTTTTTCGAACTCCTTGAGGACGACGACCTTTTGGCGACTCATACGCTGTGTCATATCTTCGTAGAATTTCCAAAAATCATCGGTGCTCTCGTAACTGCAATTGAAGTATCTCGTAATCGGGTATAATCATCATAATTGTGATTAAATTAGCGCTATTCTAATTATTCATCATGCGGGTTTCGTAATTCTCTGAATGTTGTACACATGCGATCACTGTGTCCGAATATTCATTTTATCTTTTCATGTTTTTTTTCTGTTATACGCAACTGTATCTGATAGAGTCACGTATACACAACCTGTGACGTATAATTTGACCACGAAATATTTAAAATCTCGTGAGAATATTTAAATAAAATGAGAAATCGGTAGAGAATCAAAGAAGCTGGCTTATGATACTTTGAACAATCCAGCGTCACTTCGTCCATGTTTTCTTTAGGTTTTTGAAAGGAAGACATAACGGCGGAGGCTGTTGCCCGTGCAATTTTTATGCAGGTGTTTGTTGCATCGGAAGACGCCAGGCACAGAAGGATCGAGGGCCTTTCTGGATTTCTCCGAAGAATATGGGAAACTGCTGTCACGATTGTCGACATCGTCTCTGCAGACTGAGAGCAAAATTCTCGCCTATAAGGGAACAAAAAATACGAACGTGTTATTACTTTCTAGATCTCTGAATAGATTGTCACTTTACCTGATCCTGTCCTCGAAAAGGGTGAAAAAAATGGCTCTTCTGTCGGTCAGAGTGTTGCAACGGGCCATTTCGCAGCACTTTGAGAGCAACGGAATCGTTACGGTTATCAAAATTATCGCGAAAATTGCATACGGGGTCCAGTGAAATAACGCTTCAAAGATGATGTGCAGAAATGACCGTGAGTTATCTGCCAACATGTGTAGCAAAATAGTGAAAGGATTTTTGAATCATTATCAAAAATACACACATGTTCCTCACCCAAATCAGTGCAATTAAAATGCAGTTTTCCATCAAGGCAGTTAAGCAATGGTGATGTCGCGTTGGATTTCTGCTCTTGATAGCAAATGTCAACCGCGTTTTCTAAATTTCTATAATTTATCAAACGCATAGCAGCTGTATTTTGAATCTAAGAAAATGGGATGCAACAGAATACGTGCGCAGAATCTGCAAAGAACTGAAATTTTGATATTTTTTCCGAAAATATATTTATTTTTTCGTGTACGTGCACGCGCACGTTACCACGGACAATTCTTCACTCATCTTGAATCAAGCACTGCAAAACAATCGATTCAATTATACCATGTAATCGGTGTACATAATGCATTCAACGAATGTATCCTTGGATGGATTCGTAAATCCGCGGGTAGAATGTTCCGTAGTATCTCTCGAATCGTTCAGACTGCTCCGATAATCGAGCTGGGACTGTCAGCCAGTAGGTCGTGAGTCGAATACCAGTGTGGTGTAAATCAAAAGTATAGGTCGTACGGTGTAACTTTCGTAACTACGACGAAAGGACGAGTTTTGTATTTTTATGCACACACGACACTTAAGAGATAACCAGATGAAATATGGCCAGTTCATCAAGGTGAATTCAACCGTAGTTTTCAAGTTATTATAAAAAAAAAGCCCGTCGATTAATCTATGCCATTTGTGATCCTGTCGTGGTCATATGCATCTTCACTCTTCTGTCAAATATGACGTTGAGGTTAGATTGAGTAACGCGCAAATTGAACAGCTCCCAGAGGAATAAATGTACCTCTAAATTCGTCAGCTTCTATTGCGTAATTAAAAGTTTGCTGTCTTTTACCCAAAGTCAACAAACAAATTCTTCGCCCACTTTATACACTCAATGGAGATTTTGCCCTAGATTTAGGACATCGATAAAAAAACGTAACCTTGGACTTCCTCCTAGCTCTTATTTCCCTGAGGAATGATGAGGATTGAAACATTTTTCTCCTGTTATTTGATTATTTTACAATTACAGAAATGATACAAACAAAGTCTGCTGTTACGCACATCCAGACGCTCCTCTGATCGAGGACTACCGCGCCGGAGACCAAATTTGTTCAGAATGTGGCTTGGTCGTTGGGGACAGGTGAATTTAACGAATTTTCGATTCGGCGGTATTCACTCTCTCAAATCAAATTGATTGTCTAGAGTAATCGATGTTGGCTCAGAGTGGCGGACATTCAGCAACGAAAAGGCGGGTGTAGATCCTTCTCGTGTTGGTGGCCCAGAAAATCCATTACTTAATGGTTCAGATTTATCTACAATGATTGGACCTGGAACTGGTGCGGCTTCGTTTGATGCCTTTGGAGCCTCTAAATACCAAAATCGGCGCACTGTGAGTTGTTTGATCTTAACGTGACTGGTTCCCAAGTTTTTTGGATTCAGATAATTTCATATGAGATTCTTCTGACAGATGAGCAGCTCGGATAGAGCATTAATAAATGCTTTCCGTGAAATAAATGGCATGGCAGACCGAATAAATCTTCCGAAAACTATAGTTGACCGAGCAAACAATCTCTTTAAACAAGTACACGATGGAAAGAACTTGAAAGGCAGATCGAATGATGCCATTGCATCCGCTTGTCTGTACATTGCTTGCAGACAGGAAGGAGTACCGAGAACTTTCAAAGAGATTTGTGCAGTCAGTAAAATCAGCAAGAAAGAAATCGGAAGATGTTTTAAGCTGATCTTGAAGGCCTTAGAGACCAGTGTTGATCTCATCACTACTGGCGATTTCATGTCCAGATTCTGCTCCAATTTGGGACTGCCAAACATGGTACAAAGGGCAGCAACACACATCGCTAGAAAAGCAGTTGAAATTGATATCGTGCCTGGAAGATCACCCATATCAGTTGCTGCAGCCGCTATCTATATGGCTTCTCAGGTGAGGATCGCTGGTGTTTTTCTTTCTGACATTGCAAATTCCGTTTCACCATACGAGGTTTTAATTTTCATTTCAGGCGTCAGAAGATAAAAAATCGCAGAAAGAAATAGGAGACATCGCAGGTGTAGCTGATGTAACGATCAGGCAATCATATAAGCTGATGTATCAGCATGCCGCAAAACTTTTCCCAGAAGATTTCAAATTCGCTACACCCATCGATCAATTGCCTCAGATGTAAATTAGCTTCTACCTTTGGCCTTGGTGAGTATCTGAGGTACTCTGCGATGATCTTTCATTTGATATACTGTGTATTCCTAGATTTATTCATCATTTCATCGCATTATTAAATCGTATTCACAGTTTACATTCCCATGATGGCGCATCAATCTCGAGGATACAGTCGTCAATATATCAGATTTTTTAGAGCTACATGCCCGTTATTTTAATTTTATCTTGACACTTTTTTCATCATTTGAATTCACAATTTCGTGTCTTACTAGTTGAAACTCAGAAGCATCTAACATTTTTGTTTTATTACCGGGGCTACGAACATCAGCACTCTAACTTTCGCTACCGACTTATCAACAGCCTTGGAATATTTGATTGGCAGTCTTTTTATGCATCAACTTGAATCCGTCTTGATCTCTCGTAACTCTTAAAATTCGTATTCGGTGATTATTTTGTTAAATAGCTCATAATCTGTGAGTATCCCAAAGGTAAATCAGCTGATACTTGATGTTTGGTAAGATTAATCGAACGTAAACGTTAGAACTTCTCAAACCTAGCCATAGACAACTACGATAATGAAATATTAGACTGCACAAATGGGGAAGTCATGTTCCTGAAACCGTTATCATTGCATCGTTTACCATAAAAAGCCATATTCGCTTGGTAAATATGTCAAGATTACAAATTATCTATTCAGCAGGTCCAAAATTTACCTAAATTTGAAAGTCTCTAGACGAGATGAATTGAACATTAACATCCATTACGCGTAACTAATATACAGCGTACACTAATTGTACTTGAATTATACATATTCCACAATGCCTTTGTAAGTATCGGACATACAAACATATATATATGACGTAAAAAAATTAAAATCTTGTAAAATACTAAATTTTATTTGTCCTGCCTATCATCTATCCATCCCGAGTTTCTGTTGCTCGTAATGTGCTGCCAGGCGGTGAAAGAATTTAACAGCGAACGAGTAACTTTTTTTTAATATTAATTTATTAAAATATAAACAATATCCTTGGTCGGGTCTTGGGAACATAAAACACTACGAATCTTGTTGACTCGTACTCGGCATTTCATGGTCATTTGCCTCTTCCCATTCGTCATCCGATCCTCCAGGAATCACTTCCATGTGAATCGAAGTAGAATCTGGATTAATGAGATGACTTTTCTTCGATCGTTTGTTATTAAATCGTCCAAATTTGATCTTAGATCTGAATTTGCGCTTACGAGGCAATGATGTTGGGTCTGGAATACAAAAAAAAAAAGGAACTTCATGATGAGCGCTGAGTCGCAATGCGTAACAGTATTGTTGAACTATAATATGATTTACTTACAATCTTCAGGGATATTCATCTGCTTTCTAAGAACTCCCCGAACCTGTTTATTTATTATTTCTCTGCAGTGATCGTCGAAACCAACTGGCAGCCAACCCATTTTTTCATGGCACTTTGTGTCCGGTGTTGGATCGGGTAGCTTGGACAACATCTCTTGTATTTCATCGACATGGACGTCACAGTACTGAAATTTTTAAAAGCAAACGTGATTCCTGAGTTTAAAATCCGCCTAATCAACTACTAACCCGGTACTGATGAGTAATTCATACCTGGTAAAACATTTGCCTGGAAGGTGGCACTGTTCCTTCTTCATAGAGATAAACGTTTTTATGCAGATGCTTTTCCTTCTTCCTGTCATGTTCTGGCCATGTCGCAGAGAGAACTGTAGTCTTTGGTTTTGAAGCCGGGGCCAATTTATAAGGCAAAATGTAGTTCGAATAACTTCGCTTACATTTCACTGTTGACTCTAGTCCGTCTGTCAAAACCAAAACCAGAACCTTATACTTCCCAAGTTCATTCTGTGTTCATACCCAAAAATACCTATAAGGACCTACGCATTGCCTTCAATCTGTAATCCAGAGTCTGGTAAATCCTGGCTGTAGGATCTTTTCTAGGATCGTATCCCAGCTTAACCCACATAATTCTCCAAGGACCAGTCATAAAGTAATAAGCGACTGAGGGCAGGAGAATCTTCAATTGTTCGCTCGTAAATTTCGTTTCGTACATCAGCGCGTTCTTGGACCAAATAGGTCGCTGATCGAAGAATTTTCTAACCCTCTCCAGATGGAAATTCTGCAGGAACTTGACCCTCATCGCATTTTCTATACCTTTTGGCGGATGCGTCGGAACGGCTGGAGTATGGAAGTTTATGAAATTCGAATAACCCGCTCGTCTCTTTCGCGTTTTTCCTATCACGTTTTCTGGCGCCGAATCCGTTCCTGTTTTTGGCACATATAATTGCACGTTATCCATCCGACTAAACGCTGCTGGCGGCAAAAAATAGGGAACCTTGTTTTTCAGCCAACTATAGGGTGGCACATTGACTGGGTAAATCGAATCATAGATGCATTCATTCTCCCCGGAATTTTTCATACTCGGTGTTATTGGGAGATACTGAAAATCACATAGATCTGGAAACAGAAAGACAGCAACTCGATAAAAAAAACTATCTCTCTACAAACTACACATTTACTCACTCATAAAACGGAATTCTGTATCAACTTGGCCCAAAACAGTTAGTTCTGGTAGCTCGTAGTCTTCGTCTTGCGACAAGTCTTTGTATTTATTTTTTTCAAAGAGATGTAAACAGTTTTCTTTAAATTTAGCATCTGTATTTGAATCTTTTCGTTCTCTTCCTTTTCCATCTTCTGCGTCTTGACCGTCACCTTCTTCCGCTCTGTCGTGATCAGGGCTCAGACTGCAGTCTGCAATTTTGCTTGTTAACTCGTTTAACCCATGCCTAACTTCAGCTTTCATGTTTGATTTTTCCTGCAGAGTTGCCTGATTACTGTAAGCAGAATCTTCAGGATCTCTTGGACCTTCTGTAGTTCCCATATTAATAACCTCTACTACTTCTGCAGTCGTTTTCTGCTTGTCAACTCCATCTTCGATCCGTTTTTTCTTCACTTTGACTTTCAATAAAAACCCAGTCGTTGCATGACGATCGCCGCAGGCTGGCTTACAATATCCATCGGCAGGTCTGAATCTGAGTTCCAATCTGCGATTACGGGTATCCACAGCCTGAAGGAGGAAGTAGTTAGGTGGTATCATCGATAACAAAAATCTATGAATGTATTTAATTGAATACAAACCGTTGAAATAGATGTCAAACCACCTAGAGTCTCGATAGCTTTCTCTGCGTTGATCACATTTCCAGGGTACTTGATGCATACAAATTTTCTATCAAATCTATGACCCCCAGGTAGCACAGGTCCGATGTATTCTCTCTCCTCAGGGTAATCTTCATCATCAACTTGATTTTGGCTGTGTCGTTGCTGTGGGGGAAATAAATTCACATGTTGGAATTTGATTTAGGTGAGATACAATATCTTAAACACAAAGTTAAACGCACTTTCCCCGCGTTTCTTCGACCGTTCTCCAGAGATTCGTCACTGTCATAAGGCTCGTCCTCGTAATCACCGATATTGAAATCGCTGTCACTGTCATCGTTGTTGTTGTCAACAGCTTCCTCGTCGCTAGAATCGCCCTTGGAGCTCATAGCTATTTGCAAATTTTATCCGCGCGTGTATTTACTCATTTCTTATTCATTAACATTTCTAAAACTCTACTTTTACGATGTAAACATTATTTCATCGTTTAGGTTAAATTACTGGCGTCTTGCGTTGCGTCTCAGGACTGATCTTGCGTGTTGTCATCTGTGTTTCTCCCGTCACGCGTGCGTGTCATTTAAATTGCCAGTAGATAGGGGTAAAAACATCCGGTCAACTATTTTCTGAAACTTGTTTCATTTATACAAATCAAGGAAAATCGAATTTGTAGTACTAAATATATTTATAAACAGAAGCGTTTTGAAAATATATTTTCGGATTTAAATATCAGGAGCATTCAATCTGAACACTGTCGGGGTCGTAACTTAATTTTCGCCCGCCTCTAGCGATGATCGTGTGCATGTACAAATATTCCTTTGAATTTCAGAGTTTGTTTATCAGCAAGAGTCCAATTGATGTACCTAGGTGTCCCCAGAGACAAAAGATTTCAGTTCGTGCTGTAATCAGATAGGCAAACTTTGAAAGTCGGGTATAAAGATAATTACACAATCATTCTGTAATGTGGCATGACATACAGTCTGCAGAGAACCTTCGATTGGTTCTTTGTGAAGATTAGAGCGGTAGAAAGATAAAACGTTGATTATAGCTGAGTGATACGTTTTTATGGTACAAGAATGAAAGATTCAGATAAAACGAACTCAGGTGACATATTCGAAAAGACTTTAACGTCGATCTCCTCACTATCATCATCAACATCGCCATCTTCGGGTTCGTACAGAAGAACAATGGCTTCATCACCCGAAAAGCAAAATTCTTCGTTAATATACTGCAGGATTTGTCACGAAGGTAATTCGATTCTAGTCTTATTAGATAGTAACTATACGGATGAATATTCTTTCAGTCTATGATAGTCGTTCATAAACGGAATAATGAACAGTAACAATGTTATTGACTATATCTCACGAGTCGTTATCTGAAAACTCATGCAAGCAGGTAGCCATTCTCATTATCTTTATTTACAAGCTTCTTCTAAACAGAGACGATGTAGCGTCATGGTCGGCAGTTAAAATCGGTCTATTTAATTCAAAGTTGTACAGTTTTTCATGATTTGTTTTTTGTGTCTCTTCATTCTTTGAGATGAGAGTCTCGAGGAATTGGTAGATCCCTGTAGATGTGCTGGATCTGTGGGCCTCGTCCATGCAAGCTGTTTGGAAAAATGGCTGTCTACTTCGAACAGTGACCGTTGTGAGATTTGTAAATGGGTTTTTACCATCGAAAGAAAGCACAAACCTATTGGGCAGGTGAGTAGTTAATTTACATGTATGCATACGTAAATTCAATTTGAAAAAAATGAAGCCACAATGGTTCTGCACAGTGGTGGAAAAGTAACAATGGTAACGGCGCCAGAGGAATCGCCGGAGACGCAATTTGCCTTTCGATATTGACGCCATTGTGTTTTGCCGCCACATATTTATGCGCCCTTGGTGCATCTGGATATTCCGGTCTCGGATATTGGGAAGGAACTGGATTGACCATTCTATGCTCACTTCTCGTTATAACGTATTGTCTTTGGCTAAGCATCACCGTCAGGTTGGAAATATTTTCATACTTACATATCAGAAAAAGAAGAAAAAAAACAAACAAACAAAGTATATGATTAAACCCCAGAGAGTGATACATATTTTCTTTTTTTCCGAACTTCTGAACCTATTCAGATTTCACTACAAACTGTGGCGTCGATGGCGCAAACAAAATCAGGACGTTATTTTACTGGTAAAGCACAAGGCTGATGGTGCGTTGGAAAACGATTCGGAAAACCAGGCGAAAAAACAACCGCGAAACATGCAAAACAGGGATAATTTTTGCTGGACTATGTGCGGAAGGTCAACACCGAGATTTATCTACAATATTCCTTTCAGCCATAGTCAGGATCCGACTTATACTTTCCACCAACAGACAAGCTTTGTCTGACCGTTTATATAGCGAATGATAAGAGTTTTTTATAATTTTATTACCAGTGTAAATAGAACAGCAACCAAAATTATATAAGATCCAAGTTATGTCTGATTCGCTGTACAACGTGAACCTCAGTGACATTATTTAATCTTTTTTCTTTTTTTATTATTTCCATGTGTGTTAATTTTAATGTAATTTTCGAGAATATAACATATTTTTTTATCCATATTAACGTTGACAAATTTTGGGGTGGGTATAACGATCGGTCGTAAATACATATAAGAAATAGTTTTCTTGCGAAAAGTCGCACAAAACAGAGGCGATCGCATAACAATTATATACGCAACGTGTATGAATTTTCGAACAGTTTTCATCAAGGCCAGCGTTTTCCTACGTGTATATACTATAAATAAGTATATATCACCCCAATTACGTTTTCCCCCAGTTATTTTTATACAATTTTCATCAATTTAATAATACCTACCATTCGATCTACCAGTATCAGGGATATGTTTGAATGTACGAAAAACGACATCTTGGCTATAAGAATTATATCAAAAATTAATTAAGCGGTCCCCTGATGGCAGATAACAGCGACGTACCTACATATATGTATAATTACAAGATCCATACGTTCTATTAAAAAAGAATTATCTCTTCCCAGTGTAGAAATTCAAAACGATTAGGTAAAATCATTATGTTATGTTCTATCGCAAGGGTAAGGAAAACTCGCTCATGAAATTGCAGCATACCTACAACTCTCTTATAATTTACTAGTATCTGTATTTCCAGCGAAGAATTATTAATAATCATGATATGTTAGCTTCATGAAATGTAATCGGTCGTGGTTAACGTCGCGCGGGTAGTTTTGATGTATGTGTAGTATACACGTAGCAGAAAACTTGAGACTGGTAGATATAGTTTTGATGGCGTGATATTGTGGAAACGGGATCTACATGGAAAGTTATAACTACTTACGGTTTAGAATTATGCATGGTTCTAGGTATGTGAGACGAGGGACATCGAGCAGCTGTCCATCTTGTATATTATTTACATATCTCCACTAGTAGCTATAGCGAGCGAACACAAATCCACTTTTATACTTCTATATCGATGGAAATTCAAAGAGTATCTCGATCTTTTCTACCCTTTGCCGACGCCTGTGTACTTCCTTCACGTACGAGGTGTATATCTGAATCAAGTTTATGTAGACACTCTAGCTCGATAAGTCAAATACATGTTAGAAATATGAAAACTCTGGATAACAGATGCAAATAGAATCTGATAAATGATCACCAGGGTCGAATATGTTCAAATTCCTATTAAGAATTTCGCAAAAAATCTATTAGTGATCAATGATGAAAAAAAAGCTTATTACACATAATTATACACATGCCGATCTGAGGGATTATTCATTCATCTGCGTGCGCCAATATATTTTCATGTTTTTTTTTCTAATTATATGAGCTCAATATGTATTCGATTCTTTGATCGTAGGTTATGAAATGTATGAACGGCTAAGTGCAAACGCAGTACGCAGAGGTCGAGAAAAATTGGTCCTTGAAACTATAATAATTAAAAGTGTCGCTGAAAAAAAACCCGGGCAATTGCATATTAAAATATCTAACACTTTACCGATCAAGGTCTAATTAATTGGGACGCAGAATATAAGAAAAATTAATTCGTGCGCTTGATAAAAAAAAATTTTGCGCAAAAAAACGAAAAACTTTTCCAGCAGCACGCAGCATATCGAACAACTGGGAAATGGTCTTATGAATATCTTATTCCAACTGTAGTTATTTCTTATCGTACCCCAATTTCAATATTAACATTTTTTTGGCTCTAACAACTGTTTTTCAACGTCTGCAACGAGTTAAGTCTTATGACCGCATTTATGACACAATTTTATCAAAATTACAAAAACTGCGATGCGGCCGATCTCTCGCCAATAATCCCAATATAATTCACCGTATACTGATTTTCAATTATTCCGTTCGATAAGTCTTCAGTAAAAACGGACCATCAGGTATTCGTCGTAGCCGGTGCTTAATAATAATTTCAATTTATAAGTCACGAGTCGTAAACGGGGTTATTCCGACGAGGCTCTCTTCGCAGTTTCATTCTCCCTTAATTATTCTCCATACATATGTGTACATAATTTTCTTACAAATACAGAATGCCTGATTTAATAGGAGTAACCGCCATCTGTGCAGGTCCTGTAATTAATAATCATACCTAAGTTAATTATTAAAGCGTTAGACGTCCTTGCCGACGACCTAAATTTAAAATTTAACTTCGTCCCAATTTTCACAACGATTTTAATCATCGTTAGAATTGGGAAGACCTCAGAATTTCGTAGACCTTGAAATTGACGAAATTGGCACCTGTGAACTGTACGCACCTTACGAAGAAAAACATATCCATGCATAGTTAGTTTGTAATATTACAAGAACTGAAACGACGCCACGACCGCGACGCCTGCGCGTCTGTTTCCATGACAACAAGTAGTACAGGTCAACCACTAGTGAAACGCAGTGGACTGAACGTATTCACCGCAAAACTCAGTATAAAAGCATCGTTATAACGAAACAAAATTTCACAGTTCAAACATCGCTTAGAGAAGCCTCTCAATATAATTTTCTCGTAGAGAAACGAGCTCTAAACTATCTCAGTAAACAATTACGAAATAAAAAGGATTCGCACCCGCGGCAGACATTTTCACAGATTCCACCGATAATACCGACTATCCTTGGCATTCGATAAAATAACAACCGCGTACAAATGACTCATTGCTGTTAGAGTGTAAAAATTGTGATCAAATAACAGATAATACTTTACACATCACAAATACTTGCTCAACCGATGAGTGATAAGTATAATCGCCTGAACTAATTAACCATAGTGAATTTGAAGTGAGCCAAGGGTGAAAAAAAATCGGTTCCCCATAGACGTGTAGACTAAAATTTCGTTGAATTCTCGTTTAATTTCACTTCACAAATATTACAAAGATCATTTGCCGATAACGATTCATTCCTTTTATTTATCATTATTTTTCAATACAGGTGTTTGTATACAGTTGAGTTTAATATCGATTTATTATTTTAATGATAAATCCGTTGCTCTGATGAGTTCCCCGATTCCTTCATCGGTAAAAAGTCTTAAGCAAAGTCAGGGTCGAAGGAATAACAATAATAATACATCGATAAGAGTTGTGAATTACTTGAGATCAGAGTATCTATTTACGTGGCAACTATTCGTGGCGACGTGTGCTTGGTGTCACAGGTGGGGACTGGCAAAATATCCAGTCATGTGAAAAAATAAATGGCATTTCCTACGGAGGGCACAAAATATAATCCCCGTACCAATTAACGGACTATGGGCATCTGCCTGGACACTGGTGAGCATAAGAATAGACAAGATAAAGAGAAAAAAGCGATGCGCGTTTCACTGCTCGAAAAAAGTATCGTTAGAAAACGAAAGAGAAAGAATAATTACTGCGACCGCATTATTCGCGAGCCCCAGCTGGAGACCGGGATCAATTTGTCTGATTAGTTCTACATAAGAAAAAGCCGATTATGTATATGTAATAAAATTATTAGTCGAGAGACGGTTAGGTATATTCAACAAAATATATCCGTAGAAAAGAAGTACATATCGGTTCACGGTTCAGTTCTTTCCTCATCGATCAAATAAATTGTCTGAAAACGTGCATTGATGCCATACGCATATGTGTAACGTATAAAGAGACACACTTACCACATATTTTGCGATGACAACTGCGCACTAATATAACTCATTATTTATATAGATATAAAATTGTGTATACGTATGTATATATCTATACCGTACTCACGATGACTGCAAACAATAACAAGCTGGGGGTACACCTCATTGATAAGTGTGTACTTGTATTATTTTTTATTATTCTACAATATACATATGATCTATTACCTTAATATCGTGTAGAGCGCGGGGGAAGGTTTCTTCCTCTTTCCCCTAATTCATAAAAATTCACGAAGTATCGTGGAAACTGAACAAGAATTCTTACGCGGACAGCAACTTTGCAACATAAGATTTCACGATAACTATACAGCGGATTATTAATCATAATTTTCTACGTACTACATAAATCAGAACACACGCGACGTAATGTATAAATTCTCCTCCGCATACCGGCTAGAATTTTTATCGAATGAGAATACGGTATTTGGAAAACACATCATAATACGCAACACGACGTATAACAGTTTGCGTTTATATTCCAAACGACGCGTCATGGTAATTATAGATTTTATTGCACCGTTTATCAGAAATGCGCGTGTTACGAAGTACCTGAGAATTATTCATAAATCACCACACGAATACTCTCGTTAGCATTACCTTGAAATTCATCTAATTTTTATTTATTCATTTCTCGTTTTCTAAGTGCAAAAAAAAACCAAAAAAAAAAACAGTTCTCACATTCTCAAACTATTAATTTGTTTTCGTTTCATTCGAATATTGTGATTGAGATATCGTTACGATCTTCGCAGCTGTTAGGTTCGCAAAGGGACGATGAATACCTGTGATATGTAGGAACTAGTTTTCCCTGCACATTTGTTGACCCAGTGACGTTGATGTAAAATATAAATGAATCCATGAAATAGTATAGCTGATGTATACATATATAAGTATAATACAATCTATGTAGAGTACAGGCTATATACGGGGATGAGAGTTTGACATTCGCGTTAGCGAAGAACGACGTGTATGCACACACATGTACCGTTGATCGCAACTTTGCAAGTTCAAGAGTTTACTCATACGTATGTAAGCTTATGTAAACTCATAAAACTAAAGTACATATTACACGTGTCATTGAAATTCTATGTTCATAGGCACTACGTGTACTACACGATGTGTTTTTCATTCTATATTTATATCCTAGAATAATTAATCCAACTTTTTAGGTACATACAACTGTTGAATATAAAACTTGTAATTAGCCGATGTAGACTCTGCCCTTTAAAATGTCGAGGGTGAGGCTGAATTTCGACATAACTATTCGGGGCTTTAACTTCTATTCGTTGCTTTTTTGCAGAGCAACAAAATGGATCGCAGGTATTTGAGGACGGTGATAGGTGGCGGACAGGAAGATGGCAAGGGGAGGCTGGTCTCCTTTCGACACCACCCGACGGAAATTTTCCCATGCAAAATATTGGACAGGTCAACTTTGAGTCGCCAAAAGTACCTGTCATCTTTGTTCTTGGTAAAGTATCATATAATACGTAGTTAATTTTATTTCAAATGATTAATTGTAGTACGTGTTTCTTTTATTTTTCTCTCATTTTCTATTCCTACCAATTGGTACAGGGGGGCCGGGAAGCGGAAAGGTGACACACTGTGACAATTTGATGCACGAGAAAAAAGGAATCACGCATATCAATATGACGGATTTACTGCAACAATACGCTATGGGAAATGGTCGGTGGTTTATTCATTCAACAATTTAAGAACGATAATAATTCCGTATGGAAAAAATTTTCAACAAATTTAATGACAAGTCAGAGAATTCGGGCACCGGGATTTGTGTCAATATAGAGTGAATTGATCAGGTTTGCGAGATCGATGGTTTCGTACAAGCTGCTATAAAGTCGTGCGTGCGGATATAACTGGTCATCCACTTCATATATTGGCACACCCGCCGTTCGCGCCGATCGCAAAATAAAATCAACTAAAATTCAACCATTTTTTGTACTCTGTAACTATTTCAGATATGCTGGATTTCGGGCTTCTCAGTAGTAAAACCGTGACGGAAGTTCTGATGCTGGAAATGAAAATGTCGCCAACCGCTAAGACGTATCTGGTCAGCGGTTATCCGAGAAATATGAGAGACGTCGTTGAATATTCTGAAAAGGTATTCGTGAATTCATAAAATTTTCATACAAACCGTAAAGCGTATTGTCTTGAATTGTTCGAAAGTCATCGGATTAGACAACATTAGTGAAATATGTGTTCCCACCGCCAAAATTTACTGGATCGATCGTCTCATTTAGTTCGGTGAATAAATTTGTTTTCTTCTTCTTGTCCCGACGAATTCTTTATCTAGTTTGTAAAGGATAATGTGTCGTACAAAAAGCTGGTGTAAAAAGTCGCGTTCTAGAAAAATTTAATAGAGCCAGGAACGGACGGTCACCATAGACGATCCCATACGGAGAAAGTTTGATCGATAATATATGAATTGTATACTACATTGTAAATATAGCTTCATCGGGGATACTTATTTTCCCTATAATTCCTAATTACATGTATTCCTCGTAAATTTCCGTATTTCTCAAAGAATGAATTATAAATAAAGCTGCTCGTACACGGGCAGATAGTAGACATCCTCCGGCGTTGACGAGACTTGTGGTTGAAAGCAGGGGAAAAGTTGTTGCCAAAAATGTAGGTTGTGACCTACTGGCCTACTCTTTTATTTGTGACGTAATTGCGTGCGAAACTCATCCCTTATATTTCTGTCTGTGTATGTGTGGGTTCACTTCGGTCGGCATAAGCAATCGGCTGTATGGCATATTAAGTTTTAATACATTATATATTAATGTGTCGATACACGAGTTATTGTCAATATCCTGCTGGAATTTCGTCTGTATTTTAGTTGGCAAACAATCGCGAATTTTTCAACGATCCGTGATCTTATCTATCGATCTATATTCTCAGACTGGATTGCGAGCACCGCGGCTAGTTATAAATCGCGATAGGAGAATTTTCGATTCATTTTATAGCGTTGGTTGACAATTTAACCAAGCCGCCAATCTCGAGGGGTTGGTTCGCCCCCTTATAAATAAGGAATTCAACCTAAGGACACTATTGATATCGATCCGTTACCAGTTTACGTGTACCTTCTTCAGACGTTTACGTGACGTATAAAATAAACCACTTCGCATATGTACTATATTCGTCTCTCGATTTTATAACCATTGGTTTGACATACGCGGTAAATAGCACACATAGTATTTGCTAAGAAATGTACGTGAATTGAGGGTCTTATAATGTATGCTTAGATTTATGTGTCGGCTTGAATTATTTGTTTCTTTTGCCACTGTTTCAGATACAAATAGTCAATGGGGTAGTTCTAGTTTCATGGAGACAAGAGATTTTGGAGAGACAAATCGATTATGGCGCTCAGCTCGGACACGTTATTCTTGGACTAGCTCGAATGGAGCTAAATAACTTTTATAGAAACGTTATGCCGGTTGCTGAATATTTCGATCAAAGTGGAATGTTGGTTGCGGTAAATGGATCTTCAAATGTTATTCTTATCCTAGGTGATCGAATGCAGACTTTAGAAAAGCTTGAAATTCTTCGAAATTTTCAGGTAAACGGTGAAAGAAATCCCAACGAAGTTTACGTTGATTTTCGCGAAGCTGTTATGAAGATCCTTGGAATATCTGATGGAAGTGATCGCGCTGCGAATCCTCCTGGCTCGGTGGAAGCTGAAGTAATATTTAATTCATAATCTCTGTTAAATGTATATCCTCTAAATAATCTGTCTCAACAGGTGAAAGTCGAAAGAGGTTTGGTACCCTCCTCACCACTGGTAAAACAAACTGTGGTCGCAGACCTGAGTCCTCCTCCGCCACCAATGTCTCCAGATTTAAAACCATCAAAAACGGCTAATAGACCAAGAAAGGGGTTGCCCTATTTCATCTGGGTCATAGGTGGGTGTAGAATTTATCTGAAATAGTCGATAAACGTTTGAAAAATTTGTTTATTTCTACGCTGCAGGTGGTCCAGGTAGCAATAAAGCAGTTCTCAGCTCACAGGCCATCACCGACGAGAACGGTTGGGTGCATATTAGCATCGGTGGTCTGCTCAGGGGTTTAGCAAGTACAAATCCTATAGTTCGAGACTCAATTCTTGCAGGAGAAATGGTACCTAGGGACATAGTCATGCAATTGGTAGAAAAACAGGTCTTGGTACATCGAGATACCGATGGAATCGTAATCGATGGCTTCCCTAGGGACTCAGAACAGGTTGCTGAATTCGAAAACAAGGTAATTTTATTCTACTCGCATCACTTTTAAGCGTTTCATTCATGGAATCATCTTTCGGACAGTTTGGTCAAGAACCACCACTCCTGCTTCTTGATTGCTCCAAGCTTCAACTGGGGAGAGGAAGACTCGATGACAGCGTCTCCGCTTTTAGAAGGAGACTGGAAATATTCCGAGAACTCTCATTGCCCATGTTGAAATCACTGGACGGAGAAAATCGCTTGACAATTGTGAGTACAACATAGGATAACTAAATTTTTGGAAAATAACTTGGAATTTTTCTCATTCTTATTATTCTCGACAGATCGACGGTGACACAGATTCTAAAAACGTTCAGAACGAATTTACTGCTGCGTTGAAGCAACACATTCACAACGTGTCTCGTCAAAGGAATACCACAGACGCTGTGAATTTAAATTCAATAAATTCTCATGACCCAGAAACAAAATTGGTAGCTAACAATGTGGTATCGAATGGTATAACAAAGACTGTCAATCAGATGGTGAATACTTTGCCGGTATTTCCTAAGGAAGAATTGTCAAATGGTGTTTCGAAAAACGCTGTTGAGTCTATGGTTAATGGCATGGGTAAAACCGCCAAAGAAAGAGCAGTGAATGGTATAAACGGTGGAATAAATTCAATATCTAAACAGGTTCAGAGCTACGTCGATCAAGGGGTTAAAGCTGCGCAGGAAAATGGAGTGACTAAAATTGGAAATGGGATTGCAAACGGAGGGAAACAACTCATTACTAATGGCGGTACTTCAATTATACAAAATGGGGTTGCTAACGGTATTGGACATCTTGTTAATGGACATTTGCCTACGAATAAAGTTGCTCCGGTTAAAAATTCTACGGCTAACAATAATAACAACGTTGGGAATCCTGTTAGAAATATGTACAATGAGGTTGAATCCTATCAACAGGATTTGCATATTTAAACTGTGGTAATTTGGGAAAAATATCCGCAAGTATAATCTAGTATAGGAAATATCTGGTAATTATTTGTAACTGAAAAATGCTCACCGTAAATTATCCTAGTAGGTGCATACTAAATTAGTCATTCAAATACGAATAAGATTATAGTTTGTTCTTTTTTTATATCAATTACGAGTATCATTTTTCCATGACAATTATAAGTACAACAGTATTAGGTATTAATACGAAAAAAAAACGTGTATATGTATCATATTTGATCTTGAGATAGTATGAGTGTTAGAAGAAACGAAACATAATTTTGATTTATAAAAATTGATGTAAGTGATATACTTAGTTGTATAAGATATCCTATTTTCGAATGTGCAAGTATACATTGAATCTTAAAATCGTTTAATTAACCACTGGGTAATATGTGTATCTCATAGAAAAAAACCACATTGCTCACAAAAAGTCTTAGTCCGCTGGCGGATAGGAAATATTGAGATGATTATATTTTAAAGGAAAACATGAAAGAAAAAAAGTTGTCAATTTATATTAATCGTAATGCTGACATTGTCAAAAGTAACGCTTTCTATCCATGAACGAAATCACTGAAGATTCGAAAGAATGCAGGCTGATTCAAAGTTAGAAGATTGTATAGCATTGTTACATTGATTGTTTATTAAAATAATTGTACTTGCTAAAAATATCTCAAGTGTATTATATACGAAATCGATTGTTACAGTATATTTGACCATAATCAGATAGTGGCGAAGTGCCTTATAGCATGTACTACATCGAATTATTCACTTATACGTATGATAGAAATTTTTTTTAATTGCAACTATAGTACAACGGTCAATGTATACCATTATTGTGAACTACAGTGATATGTATATTTATTTAGACCGAATCGATTGTTTATGAGAGAAAAAATGATGATAGATCAAAGAAAGTATTTCAATGGACGGTTTATAGCTGATAATTTATAAGTGAATTATTATATATGTCGAGTAATCGATGATGTATAAATTGGTTGTTACATACCTATATGTCTAGTATTTTTTAGAATAATCAAAACGATATTTTGATGTTAATTGAAGTAGACATCTTGTCACTGATATTGTAACCCATTTATTATTAGAAAACAACTCTGTGTAAATAATTCCATAATCTGCATTGAAATACATTATTACGCCGTGCAAAAATGGACGGCTGTTTGTACGAGCCGTGGTATGTATTGAAATACATTAGTATGTATTTCATATCGTTGATTTATCAATAAACATCTACTACTCTCTACTTGTGTAATTAACATTGATTGCACCCTTACCTGCCTAACGTCAATCCAGATTCTCCGCTCTTGGTTTCTGGAGCTCCTTACTTTTTCTAGGGCTGTCTGCCTGCTTTGTGTCTTGTGAGGCTTACAATCAACTCTATTTGAATTCTAGCCTTAGATTTTGATCAGTATTTCACTTGTTCAATACTTTGTTCAATACATCATTACGACATCGATACAAATTCTGGTAAAATAAATACTTCCTGTGTTAGCTAGGTTAGCTGACCAGAGCAAGCGGCAACAAACGACAGACACGAGCCATAGCACAATCCTCTTTGAGCACAACAACTTGCGTGCGACGCTTGGCGCGAAAGCGTTAGTACGAGCCGTGGTTGCTTACGTACGAGCTTTTGTTGTAAGTGCCGCCATTGTTGGTGATTCACGATCAACGATTCAATACGGTTTCAACACATAATTAAGACATTAATACGTGGAAGGATCATGGCAGAGTCAAACAAACACGATAATCTTCAATCCGATGTAAAGACTCGAATCAACGTTAAAATTCAACAGGTTCGTTTAAGTTTGATTTCAAACTTCATGCTTTAGTTTTCTCAGAGATATCTCAGCTTATCGGAAATGCACCTGACTTGTCCCCGCAGATGAAATGGCTCGAAGAACGCCTTTACGAAGTGGAACATGGTTCGAAGCTGAAGAAGAATTTGTCGGTGATTGATGGGCTGCAAATCAAGTATGCGCAAAAACTGGAAGCCTTAGATAGCGCGGAAAAAAACCATGCCCTCGAAGCTCTGACCGAAAGAATTCGCGGCGAAAACGAAAGGGAAATGAGAAAGAAAATAATATCCAGTAAGGAAAAAAGCCAGGAACTCCGCAGAAAAAACTTGTAATCAAAGAAAAAAATAACACTACCAATTCAGAATCTGGTGTACGATCAAGCGAGCTGATACATGTAAAATATCTTCGTGTTCTTTCCAGGGAAGTATTTGAAGATCAACTAGCCGAAATAGCTCCGATGTTCTGGAAAGCCTTAACCGATTACGTAAGATAATTTCGTTCTGGGTGCATAATTTATGCTCTAAATAATCGTATATTCGTCTAGAAGATTTGTACATTAACTTACTTCGACTTTCCAGAGCAAGGAAAACCAGCAAAAAGTAACCGCGGAGAGAAAATTAGAACGGGAGAAACACTTGGATGAAGTTGAAACTGTCGACCGAGAAATGGCGGCGCTCTTTTCCACGTTTGATCAGATCACCGGAAACGGAGTGACACAAGCTACGAATCTAAAGAAGTTTACCGCCATCTGGTATAAATATGAATATATTATTATTGATATCATCATTATCATTACCATTGCAATATATTCAAATGATTCAAAATAAATTGGCGCATTTTCCCAGGACGGAATCAAACGATGCCAGAGACCTGGCAATTACCCAAGCTGAACATTCCAAGGAAGAACTAGAGCAAAAAGTCAAGCAAGGCGAAAGAAAAATAGCGAACCTACAAAAATCGATACAATAATTCATTATTTCAGTATGAATTTGTGGATTCAAATACGGATTAAATATTGGATAACTTATATTGAATAACTTTCACGCTGGCTATGGTGCAATAAATGTAACAAATATAATTTGTAAGAACAATACATATGTAATAGATTAATTGATATTTAATAACAATTCTATGGTTCATATTGTATAGTCCAATTGTAACACCTTGAAGTATTAATTAAATGCAAAGAATATAAATTAGAATAAATAATGTATCATAATAATTCATACCTGTATTCCGCGGGCCAGTTGTAGCCGTTTATAACAATATTCAAGATTTAGAAGGCCAGGCTATGATGCCACCGCGACGTCCTTATCGCTGCATCATACTTCCTGGGGATACCACAGCTTCCGTCAGCAGTCCCTCCCATTTCGAATATATTCACAATTAAAACTGTTTCGAAGTATACCAGTCTGCTTTGTTCACCAGTATCAGCTCCTGCAAAACATGATTCAAATGAATTAGGTGTCGCTTGATTAAATATTACGTGCCGTGTGTGAAGTTTATCCAAATTAAAATAATGGCTATAGGCATGATGTACCTCGAACAAAGGGTTACAGTTCTTTTCATTTGCTTTTTCCTGTCGTCTGTTTTCATTCTCGAAATTCGGGGACAGACGAAAACCAGTGTTGACCCATGCACCCTCCATCAAACATGCGGGGAGTGTATTAGAACTCCGAAATGCATCTGGTGCGGAGAAGATGTGAGTGTGTAAATAATAATTCGTGCGTCTTAGAAAACTATCGATCGATGCAAGGTGCTTGGTGTTTTAATGTATATTCTAATTGCAGAGGCAACCGAGCGATAATTTGGGCGTTGGTTCATCACCGCGATGCGTTCACCAAAAAGTTAGTCGTGTGAAAGGTGGAAAGTGGTGCCGTCCAGAGATGATTGTTGACCGAAAAAGCTCCATGAATATTTCAGAAAACAACTCTTTTTCATCGGTGAAAGATAAACAGGTCCAGATAACGCCGCAACGTATAAAATTGGTCATGCGTCGTGGTGAGTAACAATTTGTACTGATTCTGCCAACTTATGTGCAAAATCAATGTAGGTAAATCATAGTTATTCATGTAGATCCTAATTTCAGGTGAAGAACATACTTTAAGTGTATACTACAAACAGGCCGAGGATTATCCTGTCGATCTTTATTTTCTCATGGATTTATCCGCCTCGATGGAATCCAGAAGAAACAATCTATCACGACTTGGACTTCGGCTAGCAGAGGTCATGAGAAAATTGACTTCAAATTTTCGCCTTGGTTTTGGAAGTTTTATCGATAAAGTCGTACTTCCCATGACGAGTACACAACCAGGATGGTACCATCTATATAACATAATAATATAATTATTAGAGCTATGCAGGAGCGGAACGATCTCACGACGTTTTTTAATTATAGGGCCGCTAGGATGTGCCAATCGTTAAACGTCAGCGTTTGCGCGCCGACTTATGGGTACAAAAATCAAATGCCGTTAACGAATGATGTCGGCAAATTTGAGGTGAGTAATTAAACAGTATATTTCTGATAGAGGTAAATTGAATTCTGTGCATTTTGAAAGTCGTATCATTTCATTTAGGAAAAAGTTAAGAACGCACCGATTTCCGTAAATCTGGATCTTCCTGAAGGAGGACTGGACGCTATGATGCAGACCATTGTTTGCTCGAACGAAGTAGGATGGCGAGAACACGCTCGGCATTTATTAGTATATTCCAGTGACGATAAATTCCACATTGCAGGCGACGGAAGGGTGAAAAACAATAAATAAATAAATCTAAGAAAGTCTAATCGATACTCAGTTTTTGTTAACACACGTCTGTGTAATTATTATTCCACGTTTTCAGCTTGCTGGAATTGTAGAGCCAAATGACGAGCTTTGTCATCTTGACGAGAATGGTTTTTACACTCACGCGGAGCTTCTGGACTACCCCTCGATTTCCCAGATTAAAAAACAAGCTCAAGATCACAACGTGAATATAATATTCGCGGTGATTTCCGAAAAGAAAGAAATATACGAGATGTTAAGTTCCCGCATAAATGGCTCGTCTGTCGGAGTTCTTGACGAAGATTCTGCGAACGTTGTAGATCTTGTCATGGGAGAATACGAGGTATGGTACACTTTATGCGCGATTTCATTTCCATAGTCACATGTAATTTGACTCCCTTTTATTTAAACGCTAATATCCGTTGTAAAGAAACTTACCAACGTGATTACCATGGTCAGCAACGCAAGTGGTGTGCTAGAAGCGAAATTCTTCACCAACTGCCTCGGAACGGACACTAAAAAACCGCCGCAAGAAAGAAACAAGTGTAGTGGAGTCCGGGTGGATACAGTCCTGAAATTCGATGTTTCGATAAAGGTGTGGGAAGCGAAGGAAAATAATATTTGTATATATCTATTAATGGCAAACCGATACATACTCAAATGAATGTTGTACCAGGCCACCGATTGTCCAGAAAATCCAGAAGACTGGCGTCAGACCATCGAGATAAAACCTGAAGGTGTTAACGAACAGCTGATCGTAGATGTCGAAATAATCTGCGATTGTCCATGTTCGAGACCAGGTCATCAGGTGGGAGCTTTTATCCGATAATTGGAATTTCAAACCTTCCCGCAAGTTTATAATATATCTGGAAATAATTCAATACAAATATATTTCAGAGTTATATTCCGAAATCTGACAAGTGCGGTGGACACGGGACCCTAACATGTGGTACGTGCGATTGCGATGAGGGATATTTTGGAAAACAATGCAATTGCCAAGGAGATGATCTTGTGGCTCAGTCTGCGGAGTCCATGGAGGTCTGTCGTGGCGACAAATCGACGACAACTAAAATATGCAGCGGTCATGGAACCTGCGTTTGCGGAGCCTGCAACTGTAACACTGGACCAAAACAAGGAGATAAATTTTACGGCGAATTTTGTCAGTGCGATAATTTTTCATGCCCTCGATCCGGCGGTCAGGTAATTTATACGTTATATAACCGAAAAATCAACTTGAGTACATTGATAAACTTTTTATCGATAATATATGTGTTCCAGGTTTGCGGTGGTCCAGACCGAGGACGTTGCGATTGTAAAACCTGCGTATGCCAACCGGAATGGGGAGGAGAAGCTTGCGATTGCAGGACAACGAATTCCACCTGCTATCCTCCCGGAGAAAACAGCAAACGTTGTAGCGGTTTTGGGGATTGTGTTTGCGGGCAATGTATCTGTGATAAAACCGAAGGAAGAGGCGGACAATTCTGCGAAGACTGTCCAGTTAGTGCAACAAAAAATTCTATTAAATTTAATGCTAAAATTCATCCAGACATGTATTCAACATGCAATCGATGTGAATTTATCGATTATTTTACAGACGTGTCCCAGCCAACGTTGCGACGAATTAAAAGACTGTGTAGAATGTTTCGCTTATCATTCAGGACCCGAATTCGATATGGGACCCGACTGCTCCAGGTGTTTGAACATTGATGTCGAAACTGTACGTGCGATAATAATTTGGCTGATAGGATTTATTACGAATAATTGATTTCAATGAATTCAAATTGGTAGGTCGACAAACTCAGTGAAGATCCACATGCTTATAACAAAGATACCCACATTTGTCCGATGCCGGATTCTTCTGGGGGCACATTTCTTTTCATATATACAACGACCAGGGGTGACACGAGCATAACCGAAGTCATGGCGGAGAAAGAAAAAAAGCATCCAGCACCTACAGTTAGCGCTTACAGTAAGATCCTTTGCGACAAATTTTCCGTCACGAAAATATGGAGCTAACAACCGGTGAACCCCACGTTGATTTTTTATTTTTTTTTGCATCTAGGCGTTGCAGGAGGCGTAATCGGGCTGACATTGTTTTTGGGTCTGCTGGGACTTTTGATTTGGAAACTTCTGACCATGTTCCACGATCACAGGGAATGGGTGAAATTCGAGAAAGAAAGAGTCAGTGCCAACTGGGGAAGGGTGAGCAAAAAATCCAACGAATTATAAAACGAATGTAGATCTAAAAATCTGATGATAATTATCATACTTATATCTATTCATGATTTTTAACAGGGCGAGAATCCGCTCTTCAAGGAGCCAACTTCAACTTTTAAGAATCCAACATTCGGCGAGAATACAAAAAGCTAGTTTTTAAAATCAAATACCATAAAATTAGAAAAACTATCATTACAGTAGTAATTCATGTAATATTATATACATCAGGTATAAAATTCGCCGAATATACTATGCGTACAGCGTTTCTATAGTAAATCGTGTTAACTATTTACTCCCGATGTTAATGACATGTGTAATGTACCTATAGGTATACAGTGGATATTGGTATAAATCGAATACAGATTATCACGTTACCAAGAAGTAACAGTTCACGGTTGTTACCGAACAAAGGATTTTATTTTTTGCCGTATTCTAGCTTCTGAATAGTAGTCGGCTAAGGTTCTCGATCATCAATGAGATTTTTACAGAGGAGCTGTGTGGATACAGCATGAGTTTTAGAAAACACAATTAGTTGTACAAAGATCGCTCGGTATTATGGTTATTATATACATAGGTACTATAGTATATATATACATTGTATATGATATAGTCGGAAAAGGGGTCCAAATTCGATCGTACAAATTAAGACTTTTACAATCGACGAACAAACGAATCCCTGACTTCCGCGAATTCGGTATAACTACTAATTCCTCGTATAAGACAGTCACGCGTTAAACGTTTCAAAAGTTTGGAAATCGAACGCCAATTGTCAGGAAGAAGGAAAAAAAGAGAACCGTCCTAATTTCGACGTGACGATCGTGTCTTTTTCGTGTCAAATGACGACAATCTCGGCTACAATATACTTACAATCGTGTATCTCTGGAGGGACGATGGGAGACCATGAATGTTTATATTCTCTATTTGATTGAGTTGTTATTGTTATATAAAAGAGCTAGAATACATCTCAATCCAGCGTTGCATCAGATCTTTACGCACCTTAATTCGAAATCCTACGAGATTCTTAGAAGGAAACGGGACTTGCCGCGGTAAATAAAAGGGTTGTACAAAAAAAAAGAACCTACGACGTGGTCAGATATAATTGTCTTTTTCAACTGCTTTGGCTTATTTTATGTTATATATAAGTACGTCTACATAAGATGATTATATTACAGTCGCATTCTTCGCAGAGATGAAATATAATCCTTCTCATTGTCAGATAAATTCCTGGAAGGCAGATGGATAAATTAACGCATCAGATGAATCTTATTATGAATAAAATTGCAAGTCAGTTTATAAGTACATTTAGAATCTCATCTGTAGTTTGATATAGTTGTAACAACGAATCTATCGGCTACTACTTTCCCTTCCATGAACCGAAAATGGATCTACAAATTTTACCTTTTGTCCGTTTATCTTTTTTTTTCATCATTTATTTAGCGCAAACATTTGACAAATCTTGTCGACAGTGAAGTCGACGTTGTTCCCGATAGATCGGAGACGGGAATGTTCGAAAAATTTATTTACATCCTTCTTTGATTCCTCCATCGATGATTTTTTAGCGCCGTGCGAAGGAAAAACATTGAAGTATAAGATCAATAGCAGCAACAGCAGCAGCAGCAGCAGGCGGACAGCATAATACGCCATGCTGTTTAATTGGCGCGTAACGAGTCGCCCAATCAACGACTTGGATCTCCTCCGCACGTTCTCTCCGCTTAGGTATGCGTATACCTGTATACATATAAAGTCACGACCATCTGTATATATACGGTACACAAAAAGAAAACTTTTGAAACAGGCTACATAGAACCAAAATGAATGAATAAAATGAGGGGAAAAATATAAGCCCTAGAGAATCGATACACATATATGCGTGCGTACCTGTTTATTCGGCTCATATTTTTGACCGCAAATTATCCCGCGGGCTCCCAATTGTATAGCATTTACAGTACAATGGTAAAAAATTACTTTTTTATACCGTCTAAGATAATGTCTGTATAGCAAGTGAAAAAGTCATTTCGAACAGATTGTTGGATGAGAAAAATTCATCGTGCGTTATTATTCAGATGAAACATCGCGAAATTTGTAAAATAGCGTGTGTACGTTTATCTCCACGTACACATAGACGGGAAACCAAAAGTGTCATTATATCGCGTACATATATATATATATTTATTTCAAAAAAAAGAATCGACTTAGATCCTAAAGTATCTCGTTAAAGAATTTTCTCAAGAATAACGAACGTATCTATAAAGTGGTGTATATACGAGTGTGTATAAAAATATAATACGAGACGATCATATCGGTTAGAATTGTTGAATACATATTTGTAGCAGTGAGAGCTGAGGGTAGGAAAAAAAGAAGGTGCGCTCTAAATCACGTACGCGCGTCAAATAGTTTGCTGGTTACAGATTTTATTGATTATTTTATGACCGCGAACAAGGTACACACCACAGTAAATCTTAGCGCGTGGCGCGTCAAGGATTCAGCCTACCGTCCGGAGTAGCTGTTCCAAGCGAAGGAAGAAGAAGAAGAAGAAGAGGAATAAAAAGCCGAAGAATAATAAGAAAAAAAATATAAGTAAAGAAAAAAACTTTGATCCCGGTATACGGCGCCAATTATCCGCACCGCAGAGTACATTGTTATAATACAACCCATCGTTTTACAGTCGTCGAGTATACCTAGAACATCTTTTATACATACATGTTGTGTATAAACCGACGGACTCGATACAGTTTTTGTTTCTTAGAATCATCCCCGCGCTCTTACACATGTTATAATCTGTATCAGGAAGGAATAAAGAATATCACAAAGCGCGTATAATTGCGGCATGCGACCGCATCGCGCTAGAAGCCATTATTACGTGTATGTATAGTATTATTTGTACGCGCCGAGCGTTTAATCCATTTAACAAACTCATTATGGATGAGATATTCCTATCGTTTACCAGGGTGTATATGTATAGACGGGCGTGCGGCGGTGTGTGTGTAATAACATCTGCGTGCGCGATCCACAACCACCGCGAACCATTCAAACTCAAAGAGTATTAGCGCTTGGCACCCCTGCGGTTTGATTTACGGGCCCTTGCTAACGAGCCGCGCCATGATCGCGGCGCGTCTTCCAGTTCACATGTATAACCGCCTGCGCGTGTGTGTGTGTTATTTTCATCTGTATATTATATGTGTATGTATATTTTTTCCGTATATCTATACGTGCCCTATGGCGTTCGCGCGGGGAAAGGAGGCGAGGTGCACTTCGGCAGCTTCTTCTCCTCCTTCCTCTTCTTCTGTTTCTCGATTATCAGCTCTCAGTTACGATCACGCGGAGTGTGGGTTTTGTCGGAGTAGTCGTCATGTATAGAAAGACGAAGAGTTGAAGAGACCTGAGGCTGATTGGCCCGTATTTGGTTATAATTAAGCCCCCCACGGCAGCCATTAGCGATGAGAGATTCAAACGAACAACATTGTTCTAAAAACTAAAAAGGACCGCGCGGCGTAAATCATGTTTAATAATATCCAACTGCACGATATCCGCGGCCTACGCGTGTATACCAGCTCTGATCTTCGTACTTCGGAGAATGTGAAAAAATAAAACAATTTAGAACGAAAAAAAAAAAAAAAATTGGTAATAAAAAGAAAAGAAAGATGGCGGCTTATATAGGTACGAAGAACAGCACGCGTGCAGCGATTTACAATATCAAGCTCTCGTTATCACCCGCGCGATCACCGATTCTATACAAGCCGTATACATATGTACACAGCTATATATACCATGTAAAACATGATACAGGTATATATAAACCTATACCACACAGGCACAAATCCTTCCAAAATCAATTACCATCGATTTTTACGCCAAGATAATTGATACCGGGTAATATATAGCCAGCTATAATTGTCTCGTGAGGTGAAACTATTTGTAGATTGATGGATTCGTTCCGGGGCAACTTATACGTATTATTATCCGGCATATAGTGTCTTTTTTATTTTTTATTTTATTTTAATTTTTTTTTTTTTTGGTTTGTTTTTTCTTACCAAGCAATTTACAAAAGATATATTATACGAACAAAAAAAGAACGAAAATAGAGAAGCAAAAACAAATGGAATTATTATTATCCCCCCGTAAGTTTATTTATGTAACGATATCTATTCACTGAAAATTGCGTGGAATACATGTATATTGTATACACATATATGTTTAATGAATCAAATACAATAATTACTAATTATACATTCTCCGGGACCGCCTCTGTTTGGTTTAGGTTTACAATATTCATCATAGACCAACCGAAAGTATATGCCTATAATATGCCATATATATACTATACCTACGGTGTATCCGTACGATAGTTTTTACAGCGTATAGCTATGACCGAATATAATTAATGGAGCTGGTAATGAGCTGATTATTATTAATATTATTTAGCCGAGGTTAAGCCGCGGCGCGACCTCAAACTGTAGCCTTTGAGTGGAGCCTGGGCCTTAATTGAATCTGCCAATCACCGTAATGAGCCCTAGCGCCAGTCTCCTCCTTATCTTATGTATATACATGTATACGTGTAAATACCTATGTATTATGGGTATATATATTCATTATAAGTATGCAATTTATACACACGTATGTGTGTATTAAACGGGATCCGCGGTCGCACACCGATCGAGGAATATCATGCATATTATGTGTAGCTGATATCAAACACACGCTATAAGCGCAATAATCGTCATTATTATTATCATTAAATTTAAAATCGCCGGGATCAACGGTACAAAATGATTAGCCAAAATTCATGCCTCAACATCTGATTAGATGCGTGATCGAATGCATCTGTACAATAAAGTTTTTCACGTATATAGGAAAGGAAGAAAAAAACAAAGAAGAGATAGACAACAATTCGGGTGTTTTTAGGAATGCAATATTACGCGACACAGGTACGTACAAGAGTATATAGAAGGTATATACGTATGTATAAGGGCTGCGAAAGACGGATGGGTTTACTTATGTGTCGAGAGACGAGGAGCGAGCGGGGTTATAAGTAGCCGTGATAAGCCAATGCGAGACAAATGTTCACTCTTAGTTCTTCCGATAATAGAATATATATATACACAAAGTATATGGTATATAGGACGGGATATGAAGCAGCTTTTTGGCCCTTAGGGTCCATTCGACGCATTCCACGATGACTCACCTCAACTAATACTATCATATATTTCTTCTTTTCTTTCAGAACTTCATACACCTAATACTCGCGTACAAGCAAGTAACACAAACAGATACGAATGTACGTTTGAATTTTTTTGTTTCTTTCATCTTTTTTTGTTCTGTTACGTGCGGAGAATCAGCTGTGCAATGTGAAGATTTTAATTTGAATATAGCGGTAAAATAAGAGAACGTATATCGTATAATGTATAGTTTGATGATTTTACCTCGGATCTCGCGTTATTTTATTTATTTATATCTATTTATTTGTTCTCTTCATTTTTTAGCACATACACACCAGCGATCGGCCTAGTCCGACGGAATATTTAGGTTATATCTTCAAACCTGCAGCACCAGAGGGGTGTGGCACCCTTCGGATCGTTTAGTGCGGCTCCAGGCTAGTAGGCAGGTAGGTGCATGGAAGCGATAATAGGAATTAACGCGGAATGCGCAGCTACTTTCGGTTTAAGCGGTTTTCCAAAAACGAGATACATACGTATAACACAAAAATAGCTGTATTATACGGCGACTGTAGAATGAACTAAAAAAAAATTAATAAATAAATATACGCGACGATATAACTGCACGAATGTAAGTTTTACGATAAAGGAAAAATCATCAAAGAAAGAGTAAATAATTACACTGAAGTTTATTAATGCATTTTTACATACTTTCGAGTAACGTATGTATGTTTTTCTTTATAGTACATAAAAAACAAATAAAAAAATAAAAAAGTATTTTTAGTTGTATTATTTTCCAAGCTGTCCCTCACGACGACGACTTCTGACCTCGCGCTTTTTTTTTCTTTTTTTCTCTTTCTTTTGTCTCTTCAGATCCTTCTCAAGAATCCTTTTCTGAGACCCGAGGAATTAATAGATTAGCAAAGGGCACGTCTCCTCTTAATTTCATCCCATTTTAATACCGCGCGTTGCGCTGCGCATAGGGGTACCCTGCATATACATAGTATATAACTATATAACTATATGACTATGTATATACCTGTATCAGGAGCGAGTAGCCGAGGGTCCGACCAAGGCAGTATCGCCGATTACCAGGTCGCTTATATACCCATAGCTATGTATGCCGTACATATGTATCTATACAAAAAGAATCCAGGGACCCCGGCCCCGACTCTTCTGTCTCGCCCATCGGATCGCTGCCCGTCGTACGAATTAGTCGGAATTACCTAGTGCAGCAGGATCAGGAGCAGTCTTTTTCGGTCCCGGGGCTCCGTCCAGCGGGTGCATTAAAATCTATATACCTACATACATACGCAGGCCGCATACACGTGTGCACGAGGACGGATCATCGCCTCGGTGCTTCCGTCCGTACATCTACACACCTGATACATGTATAATAATATTGAAGGCGACGACGTGAAATTAGCAGCAACCGATTATTACCTATCAATGGATAGATGTATATTTCAGGCATTCCGGGTAAAACGGTGCTATTAACGATAAACAGCTACCGACTGCCGCCCTGCACACCGACTTCCGTCTATTATTTTCCCATATACTATGTAATAGGAATATAAATACAATGTACCGCGGGTACATTATATGGGTATAAAAATAGCTGATCGATCCACATGTGTAGATACACACCGATTGATTTCCATGCTACGTATAAGATACGTATATACAAATATATCTGTAATCGTAATTCATATATTTACGACGAAAGCCGAGGCGATGATTTAACGCCGAATATTATTACGTGATTTTCAGTTTCTTTTTCTTTATTCTCTTTCTTTTTTGTCCAAAGATATATATATAAACAGAGATCATCATCCGGGGCGTTGAATATAAATAAAAAATATGTTTACCGAAGTATGTGTTATACCATAGGTTATACGTGCATATCACAATATACGTATCTATAATGCACTGTATATAACATAATCGTGTTGTAGAATTGTTTTAAATACGCAGCAGGAGTTCGGGGGAATCCCCGTCGCGGGGCCGTCTTTATCGAGATTATTTATTGATAATCGTAATTGTCCGTTCGAGAATAGACGCGCGAGTTCGAGATATGGGAGTATGCCACTTTTTTATTATTAGGTATGTACGTCTTTTCATTTTCTTTTTTTCTTTCTCGAGCCGAACGCGCGCCCCGGGGACGCTATCAACGAAGCTGCAGCGTTATATATGCGTAGCGACGCGACGCGAAGGCAGCGAGTGTCAATCGTAATAAACCTAATTGCGCACCCATATTACATGTATATGGATATAACGTGTCCGTATACATATATTGTACAGGCGGTTCGTGAGTGTGATTTTATGACATCGTTTTACCTCGTTTACTCGGAACTTGTTAAATAAACTTTATATAATACACATATGTACGTTCGCGAAACCCCACAGAGTCATTCAATAATTACAGTGATTTGTTAAATTTCTTTTTCCACCGAGAAAATAAGGAGAAAATAAGGGGAAAAAAACGAAGGAAGGAAACGTGACGTGCGCGGATAGAAGAAAAAAAAATCTCTCGCTCTTCGCGCGAGAGAAGCTTATATGAGCTGTATCCGCACGCATGCTAAAAAGCTATCTGCAATAAAATAAAACTACAGTAATTTATTATACCCGAGTAATATTATTTGCGCGTGGGCGTTTATTATACTTCCCAAAAGTTGACGTCTTTCAGGCCCTTAGAGATTGCGAGAAAAGAAAAAAAATGAAAAAGAGAAAGAGAAAAAAAAAAGAAATCATCGACAAATTGTTTGCATTGCAGTTTGAAAAGACGTGGTTGTAATATTAACCATTAGGTATGTGTAATATACCATTTTCGTTCATTTCTATGTATCTCGCATTGCACATTATATTACGAGGATGATAATGATGATGCTCCGCAGAGTAGACAGATGGGCCGAACGATTTGGATATAAATATTTCAATACATAAATGTTGCCGTACACCAATGTTGTATACTTCTCGGTTGTAAATTTCAAGTATTACGACTCGTCCACGAATATTACAATCCCGATGTGAGATACGGTTCACTATTTTCTCGTCGGAAGCATATGGGGGTCGGAGGAAATAATATTTAGCTCGTTACCACGTTACCGAATAAGTTTCCGGTTTTCCAGTTATACGCGCGCACATATAAAACGTGTATATTATAATCTATAACTTCTCAATGAGCAGGTATGCGCACACGGGTAGATGTGTAGAAAAAATGTTCATATATATTATGTTCAAATTATGACGATTTCGATCCAGAAATGATAGAAACGGAACGTAAAAACTAACAAGTTATTGAATTAGGGATGATTATAGGACATAAAACAGACCGGCGTTAACGAACCCTTAAAACTTCCATTCTCTTTTCAGTTTCCCCCATACCCACCATATTCACCCGGCCAATCAAAAAAGATCACTTTTATACTCGGGGTGGTCTTGGCGAACACGCGGTTGCCACCTGTTGCATGAAATAAACACCCCCGAAATTCATCTTGTAAAGACTGATTAAAACGAGTGAATTTTTCTGTTTCATTAAAACTTCATGGTACGAAGTACTACACATCGCGGAATAGGTATGTATAGGACATAAATTCGTTCTCTATAATATAACCGTTTAAATGTTGCTTCAGGTTTTATTTAGTTATTTATGTATTTTGTGAGGCGACAAGGCGTGTGGGTGTCGAAACCCGGTGAGCTCCCCGGGAGCCCCAAACTTTGTTTGTTCTTTTTTATTTCTTTTTTTCGTTTCCTATCTTTTATTTTTTGGACCCCGCGTGGAGTTGCGCGCGTTTGGTACACGACAGGTAAAAAGACACGCGTATGCTCACGCCTCTATCGGGACATGGGACAACAAGTCAACAAGAACAACATCATCGAGAACAGGGTATTATGCATATAGACACCATATATACCGCAGTCTCTCGATGCTGAAACGAAAGAGAAAGAAAATTTTCCAGTTCATTCTACACTCGTATACCTCTATACTCTAGAAATAGATCTGGAATAGAAATAATCTGACAACGTTATGAATTTAAAAATCGCAGCTTGGCGCCACTATAATAAACTTTAAATTATCGAATTACGGTACCATTATTTCAAAAGAACCCCACGTGACGTTTAAATATGTCATAAAGTTAGATTTTTAACGATTCGAACACATATGTGTATGTGCATGTATCCGTGTACATGTATTTGAATGGGAACCCCACGGTGGAAGATTTCCTTTCTCATTCTTTTCTTGTAATTTTATTTATATTCACTACCCTATTTATATGAAAACCGTTTCATTGGGCGGACAATCGCTATTCTAATATTTTCTAATATACGACGACGTATGCGGTATTAAGTCCCATGTGCGTTCTTCCTAAAAGTTAATTTATAAAAACCTAGACTCTTTTTTTCTACCATCTTATATGTAATAAACTAACGCACACCTCTTAAAAAAAGAAAGAAAACAAAAAAAAACGAATTCTTACCTTCGACTAATTTCCATATACCTGATCAGAACTTAATAACAGTCTGTCTTAATTAAATTAGGATTTCTCTTCTAGCCCCGCGTCTATGCTGAAAAAGTGGGCGTGTCCCGCTTCATCCGTCGCATCCTTAATACCCTGCGCACTATAATATAGGTAGTTTCAGTTTCATCGGCTGTATGGTATAAAAGACGAAAAGAAAAAGTATATTACTTACAGATTTTTTATTCTATTCACTGATACACTTATATGTATACCATACGCTCATTGACTAGACGTTGAAATTGACGCGTGCATAAACGCAGTGGAAATAATTAATTCATATTATAATACACATATACCTACCCTTGATTTGTTGCATTTCTATTTTCATTTTATAGCCCGTGGACACATTGTCTAAAAAACTATTCGTTTATAGGGTTCGTCTGAAAAGGTATGCGTACGGTATATATGTATATGTATATAAGGAGGTCGAGTTGAGTTAAACGGCTGGTATAATATTCACATTCTTTATTCTTTAACGACCTCTGCAGCGCCGTCCGTCCGTCCATTCTGTTCAGCAGCTATCTTCCAGTGTTATAAGGTTTTGGGACCACGGAATATCCTTCGAAATGCATTTGTTTGCATTGGATCTTGAATTTTTACGATTATATTCCAATTTATTACGAAGCAAGTTTTTTTTAGGGGTTTCTTTTCCCCCTCCCCTTCTCCGGCCCTCCCTCTCTCTCTTATCCTTTTCTATCTCACTTGTAAGAAAAAAGAGAGAGAAATATTAACTGATTTTATATTCATATACGGTGCCTCCCGAGACACCAGCCTCGAAAGCTTTCCTCTTTCTTCCTTTCTCGTTTCGTCTTCGGCAATTTAACTTTATTTTATATTTCTGAAAAATTTTTCAGGAAAAACTCACCAACGACGCCCACATATCACGAGCACACGGAAATTAACAATACTTATGTATACCTGTACAGATATCTTTGAACTCTATTATAACCGAGTTAATTACGGTGAGATATAACTGATTAAAATTTGAGAATGGACGTCGTATCTCAAAGGCAAACCAGATTTTACGACCACGTCTCACAATCAGAAAAAAAAAATAGAAAGAAAATTACAAAAGTAAAGGAAAAAAAAGAAGAGAAAAGACCGAATAATATATAAACATTTTGACCGGACTATAAACCTACCTTAAGTGACGACGTTATAACGAGAAAAATAAAAAAATACTAAAAAAAGAAAGAACGAAAAAAAAACTTCTATATACGTACGTCTCATATAATACACTTTATATTTATCGGTTAAATAGTCTAGCCAAAGAGTCGCCAGAATATATAATGTAAATGTATAACAACCCTTTTCTCTTTATACATAACACGTCAGCACTACCCTCCGGAATCGTAAATTCGATGATCCAGCTAGAATTTTTGATTTAAAGAAAAAAAGCAAAAAACAAGAAAAACAAAAAAAAACTTGAGGAGCGCTACAAGCTTTTATTTTATTCCCGTCATATTCCAGCGATATATTTTTTGTTTTCTGCCTCTTCTTCTTTTGCCACTTTGTTGCTGCGATGCGGTGCCTAAAAATCCGGGCGCATTGATGCAGGTCGTCCTTGTTGCTCCTGCGGAGTGCGGGCTGTCAGCGCAACTTTGAAATATCGTTCTACCGGCCAACTAGCAGCCAATAATTAGTTTACTCCTCATTACCGTTCCTCAGGAGTTATTAGGCGAGGAGGAGAAGCGCAGGCCCGGGGATCGGCGGAGCTAAGAAATCGAAGAACAAAAGTCTAATTAACCGGACGTTTAGGGGTCACGGCGTATTCCTTCATAAATTTCTCATTTCATTGAGAAAAATGGAAAGAAATTATAATGGTAATTAGATGGAGAAAGCATCGTGCAATTTGTGCGGCGAATTTTTCGTTCTCGTCCTCGACGATTATATTTATACATAATATATATATATTCCGTTCAACGCGGTGTTGTATGTTGTGAATAAATGTAAACACGTGACAAAAGGACGTGATATTTATACGTACGCATATATCGATTTCGATATGTTGAAGCTTCCGAAGAAAGAGTAGGAGAGGTTTATAAAAGGAGGAGGATCGGTGCGCGGGAGCCGGTCCCGTTAATCATCGTGTAATTACCCTCCCAATGATCCGATGCCGAGATACCAGATGCGATCCGTCGGGAATTTTTTAGCCGCTTTATATCTGTGGGAAGAAATTCAAAGATTTGTCTAATCGGGTAGACGAATCGAGGATTTGGCGAAAATTTGAAATACTTTGTAAGACGTTTTTTCGTCCATTTAGAGCAGATATTTTTGAATTTCGAATTCGGAAATAGGAAAGGCGAGCAGCCTGATCATTCGGGACAATTCTTTGCCCGTCGGGTTACGCGGTCCCTTCGTTCGTAGCGGGCTGGAAGGGCGTTACCCTGCATTCCAGGTTAAATTAACTTACCGAAAGCGTATATACGTTTATACACTTGTGTACATATATTCATACATATGTATAGATGTATATATAGTAGGGTAACCGACGGATGGATCCCGGTCCCCGCCAAATATTCATTTAAAAAGGTAAATGCAATTTTGAAGTTTTACGTGATTGAGATAATGCCTGCCGATTAGCGAAGCCCTTCCTTTTCCTCCTCATCTTCCTTCTTCTTCTCGTCTTACCCGTGTGGCTCGTCGGTAGCGAACGCGTTATTACCGAAATTTCACCCTTTTTATACTGTACACTGATGAAACTCCTGCGGGCCAAGAATATATCCTTAGGGATCGGTATATAGGTATATTTTATACAAGGTATACATGCGCTGTATGTGTAATGCGTTTTACACGCACTAAGGCTCGGATCATCATCAGCTGTGATCGGTAATTTTCATCTAAAATAAAAAAATAGATGAAAACATAAAAAAAAAGAAGCCCGAAACATCCTTCTCCCCAAATAATATCGCGTGTCTCGAAAAATTCATCGCCATGAATTCTACACGTAGGTATAATATACAGCCGCTGCACAGCTTCGCTGATTGGCGGAAATTTATCAACAAAATTTTCGTTCGTTCGGTGTTATTTTCTCGTCGTACTAATAATTCCGTGCAAAATGCTTATTATTTATAATCATATGATATAATGTAATATATTATATTTATAATAATGATACACCATGCGCTCAATGACCTTGTTCGCATTCTGTTTTATGCAATATAGAGATCAGCTGGGATCTCTATTTCGTATTATAATTTTTCAAAGTTTCGTCTTATGCGCGCTGCAGAAGTTACACGTAGGACATGTAAACACATTTCACGCAATGGTTATACACGACTATATTTTTATTTATTTTCTTACTCTCTGGCCTGCTCGGACTTTCGTCCTCCTCTTTAACCTCTTGATTTATCACATCCTCAAAGTATTATTGTGATACAGCTGACAGCAACTGAAATTTAGTACGCATATGTTATCGGTCAAATAAAGAGCTGCGCAGCATATTATTCACTAACAATCAGGATGGATTCTTTTTTAAACAATAGGATCCCTAATTTCTAGGAGCCGTTGCCTGTTAGCTAACAATCACCCGAATTAACGGAGCTTCGATCATGACCAAACACTTTCTTCCTTTTCCTTTTTTTTTTGTTCTCTCTCCGTCTATTTCGAAACCGCTGCACTCGGATCCAGATTTTGATCGATCGCAGTCCATTTGACCCGCTACCGAACGATTGTGTGTAATATAATATTCGTGAAAGCTACGTACCTTTACAAGAAATTTGATTACCTTGCATTGTATATTACATACATAAATTACGTACGTAATATAACATTTTTCACAGATCTTTCGCACCTACTACAGAGCGGTGCAGTGTTCGTAAGGAACTTGCAAATTTAATATACATATATCACGATGAAGATAAGCCGCAGCCGCGAATTGCGCGGGTTAAATTGCCGCGTATTAGACGCTGACTGCAAGCTGCTTCGTAATGACGCCTGCGGCTTGAAACACGGCAAAATATACACCGAAACCGATGTCGAGTGTTCAGCTGTATATATAGTACCATATGAACGTGTAGCTGTGCAACATCTGCACGCGTGGGTGACGTCGTGTAAAGAAATTGAAAGAGGAACAGAAACGAAAAGAAGTAGAAAAAAAAGAAATGAAAGAAATGGAAGAAACAAAAAAAAGTTCCAGGCACTCCGCATCTTTCGCAATGCACGCGCGGCGCGCTTGTTGCGATGACCTCGCGCGAAACTGTATAATTCAAGATTAGACACTGTAATATCCCTGTTCATTATAACTAGGTATATATAATATACCTATACTTCGCAGCGCGTTATTTTCAAAACGCAATCCGAATATATACCGTACTGCAGGCTGCTCTGCAACCAATTACGAGAGCTGTTAGTAAGTTTCAGTTTCCCACAGCTCTTCTGCAGCTCCGAGGCGCAAATATCATATACATGTATAGGTATATATGTAATGCATAAGTATAATAGTGACCTGAACTGAAGCCACACCGGCAATTCCCCTGACCACAACGACGTTCCGCAAAAATTAGATACATAATACACTCGGCTATTATACATATAGGTATATGTATAAGTATGTATTGCAGAAGGTGCTTAGCGACGCGACGCCGTATGAACAAAACTAAAGAATAAATTGGAAAAAGAAAAGTTATCTGCGTGTGCGACGCCTTTTTGATCTAAAAGAAATCTTTCGAAAATCAACTTCGCCAGATTCTGACCTTATAAGTATTTGACTGAAAGGAATATCTTGAGAGTAATTTAATCGTGCAAATTTAATTGCTGTACCGCTGCAGGTAGCGACAATTATTCTTTCCATGAAAACCGAATTCACCATATCCAACACTCTGCGCATTGATCAATTACACAAATGGAGTATTTCATTAAAATTTCTGTGACCTGCACGCAACACCACGGGTAGAGTATAGTATGGCAACCATGCCGCCATTAAGAAGGTATGAGGTTCCGCTTTTTAAATAAGGAAATAAATTAAGACGTAATAGCTTTAATAAGGTCCGAGTTATATGGGTAGATATAATATATAAGGTATACGTACGCTATAGCTTTTAGCGTTCGACTGCCAGTTCGGATCGTTTTAAAGTAACTAACGCGATAGGTTTTCACATTTTATTAAAGATTATATTATAATCAGGCATCAATTTTCTATACGTCCATTCGATCGTAGAGTTGGGATTGATAATCCATCAGCAATATGGCTGACCATGTTCTCAAGCGACTCACCCCGAAAATTCTAGATACTGATTCTCCGTGGGTATGACAGGATATAAAATTCTGTAGGATCAACGAGTCAAAGGAGTATCTTTTCAAAGTCCTTTTACACACGTTGTTACGTCGGTATATCATATACCCCCCGACTATCTGCAGAAGTGCATAGGAGGCAAGGTGCTCCGGCACTGCGCAGGAACGGCGGTGTAAATGCAATCAAGAAAGCCTCAATTAGACCGTCACGGCGCGCATCCTTCATCTCGGTGGTCAGCCTCCTCATCCTTCTCCTCTTTCTTCGTCTCCTTCTTCTTCTCCTCCTTCTTCTCCTCCTTCTTCCCTGATGGTAGCTGCTGCTTTTGCTTCTGCCGTTGAAACGTATTTACAATTAGTTTGAACACAGAGTCTTCCATATTACCGCATTCATTTTCCACCGGGTCAAACTAACACATAAATGCGTTACATATGTACACATGTATTTAAAGATGTGCGGAAAAACATATGACAAGGATAATAAAATTGCCCTTCAATTTACGCTCTTCCGACACTTGCATCTGCAGCGATGAAGGATAAGTTCACTGAACAAGTTCCCGAACTCGTTGCTTCCGAAGTGATTGCAGAGTAGAAACCATAATGTCCATTGGTCATTGAAAAAAAGTACGGCGAAACCGCAGAGATTTACATGGTTGCAGGAAAAGTGTTGGAAGAAAACCGGAATATCCTTTAGTTCGATCCACCGTATTTATGTGGCTTGAAAACGATGCACCTTCGGATTGCTGATTTTTGTTTTTGCATCGCCTCGTAGAATTGATCTCCAACGATATAATTCGACGCTAACTGACATGACGCTCCGATTACACAACAGCGTTAAGTCGGGTACTGCTAACTCCGAATCGCTGGTGAACTTCGAGTGATGAAAGTGGAGAGAGATAATTAAAAACTATTAAAAAAAGAACACGGCGTATCAACCACGGCCCTGTAAAACACCTGTCAACGTTTATCCTTATTCAGAGAAGATTTCACGAGCATCAAATCGATTCAATCTCATATACGCGTATAATACCATATATTGATATATACCTATATGTATTCCTATTTGGGTTCAGATCACGTGCGGTAGTGCTTGAGGGGTATCCGATAATATAAGCTCTTACGATCCTTCCATAAAGCCCGGCGCGAAAAACCCGATTAGCAAATTACTTTGGTGTAAACAAGTCGATGAGAGCGCTCCAGCGGAGCATCCAACCGCATCTCCAGTATCTCAACTCGAACAGCGAGCGAACTTGAAAAATACAATTAACCAGTCATATGGTCCACCCCTTCGACATATGTGTAAGAATCTGAATTATATGTACGTATAATACTAACAACGTTTACACGTAAGTATAACGTTAGTACTTTCGATTTTTTCCCCTTGTCACCGGTTAATTTTCACTCAAGTCATATACTATGACATGAATAGATAAGATAATAATAATACCTAATGAGAAATAAAATTCGAATTATCTATCTAATTATGTATTACTTACCAAAGCAGACAAGTTACTTACGTTACTGAAATTATCTACACAGGTATATGTATGCGAATTGCAAATTTAACTTACAAGTGCAATCCAAAGCGCATAAATTATACATTCAATGCTGCTGCTCGAATGAGTTGTTTCAAAAATAAAATTACCGCACATGTGAAAATAAAAAAGATTACAATAAACAAACTAAGTTGATTGCCTGTAAATTTTTATCGGTCATAATAATAACGATGATGATGATAATAATAATAGTAATAATAATAATAATAATAATAATATATAATATTACATGAATATAAACATTTACACAACGTATGATATATATAGATAATAATAATAATAATAATAACGTCAATGAAAATAATATTAATAATTATTATTATTATATACCAAGTATATGATATATATCATCAGGTTCGACACATTTTGGTGACACATGTGTTTTTCATTCATGACAAAATTATCGTGTTTTTTTTCAATTATTACTTTTATTTATCAATTTATATGTTCATTCTGTTTGTCGTTGATTTTATAGTTATTGTTTCGATCAATCACTACGATGCGTACGCGCATATATATACATATATATGTAGTATTCACGACTTGCATACATACCCCCAGGATATTAATTCACGAGAAATACCCAGAAATATCACAATTGAAAAACGAGACCCTTTTTTATTAAACTTTTCTTCATATATCCTGCTCGTCAATTAATAATAATATTAATTAGGTAATATTAATAATAATAATAATAATAATAATGATAATGATAATACTAATAACATCAATAATAATTATACGATAAGGAGTAATAATAATAATAATAATCATAATCATAATAATAATATAAATATCTATCTAAAGGTAATTATACTTCTCTATATAGTATAAGTAAATATAGTTGTGTTTTATAGATATACTATTGGTGTATAATATTAATAATATATGTAATATAAATGTATTTATAGCTGAATTATGAGGAATATTGGGATAAGGGACTACGTTTGTAAAATTACGTACATTCGTCCTCTGCGTAGTCAATTGAATTATTTTCGTATTTCCAAATAATATTAAGTATATATGAATTTTTATCTAATGATTTGTATATATAATATATATCTTAGTGCAAATATGGTATAGATATTGCATTTGATATCTAATTGTTGTTTGTTGTCTTACTATTTTTTTTGTCTTTTTTGTTTCCGAGTGAACGCATTAAAAAATATGGGATATTTTAACTAGGTATATTGTTTTGTTTCTTCTTTAGTTTTTTTTCGAGTAAAATTAGCGTCAACTTCACAGCTGGAGTAAACCTATGTCTATTTTATATAGTCAATGTATAACTGATTATCGCGTCTCGAACATATAATTTTTCATTATATAGTAATTTTTCGTTTTGTTACTCCATATAATTTATATACCTGATGATCCCTCTCGCATTCATCTCACATCCATAATAATAATAATTATTATTATTATCATTATTGTTACGGTCTTCTTTATACCCCCCTTAAATTTTGTCATTGTCGTACCGACAGATAAACTTCGCTAAAAAGCGTCGACAGATTCGTAGAACCTACAAGAGATCGTTTCCTCGGTTAATGGAAGATGGAAAAAGGAGAATAAGAAAAAAAAGGAGAATAAGGATGATTCAATGATTCTCTCCGTGAGTTCTGCAAATCGTCAGCGAAGATCTGTAGTACGAATTTTAGACGTTTTTCGATTCCGGGGATTATATTTATGTATATATCCGTGGCAATATGAGAAACCTCTATTAAATTCGAAGTAATTAACTATTCAGGATGAAGATATTTGTCGCGGATATATATCATAATCGATAATTAACCCAACGTCAAATTGACCCGAACCAGTCCGGCCCAAATTAAGACGTCGTTTGTTATATGTATTTTCTTATATGTTGCACCGGTCAACGGAATAATATAATAAGCAACAGAAAAAAAAAATTAAAGAAATATACCAGAATCCAGCGCGATTATCTTATCCCTAATAAGTAAAACTTGTAAATAATAAGGCACCTCGTATCAACGAATATACAGTACCCCGGTTCAACTGACCAGGTCTCCATTTTTTCTCAGCATTTCAAGCCGGATTTCGTGCTCTCTTGCCTTTAACCGTAACTCGGCGATGCTGTGCGTTCTTCTGTCCATATCCTGAGGTGCTCCTTGACCTCCACCGCCACCGCCGCCGCCGCTGCCGCCGTTATTAGGTGATCCCTGGGGAGAATTTATCGTCCCTGTAGGCGCTGTCGTTGAAGATGGTGGAGGAGGAGGCGGGAGTCCGATCCTTGGCGGCGGAGGGGGAGGAACATCGACTAATTTTGGTCTTTGAGCCGCCGATATGTTGGCCAGAAAACTCTGGAAAGACTGCGCCGCACTTGTGTACGATAAAGGGATTCCTGGGGGCAAAAGAGGGGATAACGGGGACAGAGGGGGCGGCGCTCGGTGGTAGGGATGTGGAGGGTAGCCACCCAAAGGTGGATAACGAAAGGCATCGAAGGGCTTTCGAAGGGCGAACGTTCCGAGATGAGCGAAAGGGTTCGGCAACGTTGGAGCGACCACTGCCGAAGGAGGAGGCGCGCCACTCCCGAGATAAGGGTTGTAAGGGTGTCCTTGGGGACCAACTTTTTCCTGTTTTCGCCACTTGGCGCGTCGGTTTTGAAACCAGACCTGAAACAGAAATCGGAAGATTGATTTTCGGAGGGGGTTTTAAAACGGGCGTAGGTAATGAAAATTCGAAGACAATCGATCAATGGGTAAAATGATACAGGCCGGGGTGGGTTTGTTGGATCGATCTATATTCCGTGCCGTTCTCCGACAGTCTGCAGCAGCAAGGAAACATAGAAATCGTTATTGTATATCACGCGGGGTGAAAACTAAACGAAACGATGTAGCGTGACACGGTGCAATCAGATTAAGGAATGTCAACAAAATTTCAACTTATCCAATCTGCGAGGAGGTACGACTAGCTGGTTCGCGTAACGTGTACGTTTCCAAATGTTTGAATCGTTGGGTTTTCGGTGTATATCCTATAAGTTATAATAATTCAAAGCGGAAAGTTCATCGTGTATATTTTATTCTTCGAAGTGTGGCCTGATTGGCTGGATTGAATGGACTGCTGCCGAATATTATAAAGCGGCCGCTCGAATTTTCGTTTAATCAAGATCTGACGTTGTTGGTTATGTACGTGTAATGGGGAGTCATAAGGGGGTGGAGGCGTAAAAGCTACCAGCAGACGTTCGCCAGCAGCTCCCCGGGTTGGCGCCCAAATTATTATAGCGCCGTGGCGATGTTAAATACTGCAAAGTCACCGTGAAACATGTTTAGATAGCTCGGATCGCCTCGATCCGGCGGATCCCTTTGAATCGTAAATTTGATTCACAATTAAGCAACGTACCCTGCAAGTAATTTCTGTGAAACTTGAACCAATACTTGGAATTATGTATATTGTGAGGAAAAAAAATGGACACAAAAAAAAAGGACCCGATTACTTGACATTGTTATATTATTTTTTCACTATGATTTTGCTCCGTCGGAACGCGATGCGTGCCTCGTCACCTGCACAAGGAACCGACCGACCGACCGACGGTCAGGGTATCGCTGCCCCCCGGAGCGGCGAGGATTGCCCTCAGCAGGACGCTAAACATCGATGGGTTAAAACAAAACACGCCGACGAAAACTAAAACGAACACAGTTGGTCACTCATGGACTTAATTGTACCACATTAGTTACGTGTACACCAGAAAAAAAAGTCCTGCACCCTCCCACCCCTGCCCCGCAATCCTCTCTTACAACGTTTCAGTTTTCAAAATCATTAATAAAGGTAGAATTAGGGATGAGAAATGTGAAATCGAGAAAAACATGAAATGCGTAACCTATACGAGAGAGATATTCCTCGAAAAGGTGAATTCCGAGATGGAGAGAGAAATAAAAAAGAACAAGCTTGGAGATCGGTAACAGCAGCAGCTGTTCCGAAAATCGTGATGTTGGTTTTATATAAAAAAGTTGAAACTATACACCCTACACACCCTCATAGTTTGAACAAGTGGGCTCACCTCGCTTCCATAGAGAGCGCGCGGGCATTCCTAAAATCTTTAAAAAATGATTGGATTGGCAAAAACGTTGCTTTTGTCACGGTGGTCCCAGTTCTCGCGGAACTTGGTATATGTAGTTCGCGGCGTGGATTCTGCGTTTGTCGGCTACCGCAAAACCTCCCTTTATCTCCCTATTCTTCGTCCTTCCCCTCCTCCTCGTCCTTCTTCTTTACTTCATAGTATATAGCACTGTAGCGTATAGTCGTCAAAGGGTTTTCCTGGAAGTACGAGCTGCACGCGGTAGAAGATCGCGTGCCTTCGGGCCCCCAGGAAGCGGGGAACCAACCAACGGTTGGCCTTAGGGAGAAATATAAGGTATATAAAGTTGCGAGGTGGAAGTAAAAGTGGAGGTGGAGGAATTGGCATTCCGCTCAATCGAGATAATTAAGCGCTGCTGCTGCTGCTGAGCCGCGCGCATCGCATCGACTCCTGCCTCCCAACGCCGCTAATTTTCAACTCGCTTGTACGCAAGAAAATCGAAAATACGCGGAATATGTTTCGAGAAAAATCATCGGAAAAGTCACGTTATACCAATCCTATCTTACTAGCTTAATTTTATCGACGGTGTCGTGTTCCCGAGGTCGAAATACGTTGGGAAAGTGTACAGCGATCGATTTTCAAAATACTTCATTTTTGACCCCAAAATCGACAAAAATCTAAGGTATACCCCTTTGGATTTTTTCGATTTTTGGGCCAAAAATGAACTTTTTTTAAAATTGATTGTAGGACACTTTTCTTATGTATTTTGACCTCAGAAACACGAATCCGTTGAGTAAATTGAGCTACGAATTAATCCCATCGAGATATCGCAATTTTTCTGCCCCGAAAAGCGAAAAATTGACGATAAATCGATCAATTCTATAGATAGATTAATTTGGCTTTCATATTCGAATTCCTGAGATCAAAACACATAAGAATATCATAGCAAACTCGAAAAAAAAAAATGTTGATTTTTGACCCCAAAATCGACAAAAATCTAAGGTATACCCCTTTGGATTTTTTCGATTTTCGGGCCAAAAATGAAGTATTTTTAAAATCGGTTGCAGAACACTTTTTTGACGTATTTTGACCTCAGGAACACGAATCTACGAGCTAAATTGATCTATCTATAAAATTGATCGAGGTATCGCCAATTTATCGCTTCAAAAAGTGAAAAAATAAGGATATCTCGATGGGATTTATTCCTAGCTTGATTTACTTGACGGATTCGTATTCCTGAGGTCAAAATACGTTGGAAAAATGTCCTGCAATCAATTTTGGCAATACTTTATTTTTGACCCCAAAATCAGAAAAAAATTCAAGGTTTAGGCCCAACGTCCAATCCTATACCCTGAACATAAAATTCAAATCGCGATAACAATAAAGCAGATTGATAAAAAAAAAAATCTCTACATGTGATGCGTCTGAAATGTAACGATATGAAATTGAAAAAAAATAGTAGACAAAAATTTAAAAAACAAATGAAATTAAATGCGTGCAATGCTAGTTATTCTATAAAGTCAATGAAAATTCATTTCAAAAAATATATTTCCAGCAGGTGAAACGACAGGATAATTCCTTCGCGTGCGACCGATCGGTATTACATGTGTAGGCTTGAGGGCGGCGGTGCGCACGAGATTTTTCCGGCGTGACTTTAATTCCTCGCAACATGAACTGTATCGCGACGAAGACATCGCAGAAATATCAGGTGTTGAACTTACGTACATATATACAACTGTACATAGTCTGGTGACTGAGTTGAAAATTTACAACCTAACTGCAACAGCACCTGAAGAGGTATGACCATTAACGGGTCTAAGATTATTCTTATCTCGCACAATCGCTGCTGCCTCGGTTAAGTGCCATCTTCCTTTTCCAGCCTGCTGACGTCAGTGTGGGTATATAAAATCTTAGAACCGCCTACCTCACTTTAATGTACATGTGTATTAGAGTGCGTCATTTTTTTTGAAAACTTTTGGATTTCACCCGCACCGTTCCGCAGAACGGTTCCAAATCACAGAAGAATATGTTCAAAAAATACAACGATGCTTCAAACTCAGAATCTTTCGGCGTCTGGTTATTATGAGTTTTAAGCTTCTTTATAATTATTTGCTTATGATTTGAAACCGTTCTGGGGGGCAGCACGGATGAAATTCAAAACTTTCCCTGATCACACATCACATACGTAGTAATATAGATTCTCAAGTCTAACGTCCATTCCCTAACGAAATTACTGTTCTTCTTTTTGTTCTTCATTTTTTTCCTCCATACATGACGTACGTTTGTAATTCCAGAAGCTATATAACTCTGGAGAACACACGTGTGTGCACGCTGACTAACCACGCTTTTATTTTATCTATTATAATACCTTCTCGCACAGGAAGTTCTTCGATTAAATAACGATTAGCGACAAAGAAACTTATGTATAAAGTAGAGATACAGAACGGGATAAGATAATGCGTTAAGATATCGCACCTAACCCAACTCCTCGTTTCTCGTTTCTAATATACAATATATTATAAGGTGTACAGCAAAATGTACACCAGCTTATACAACACATCATAAATGCAGTTCCCCCCCCGTGTCCTGCATGACCTTGGCCTTAACTCGCTTACCGTAACGTTGAATTAACTGTGCATCATCACTACCATCTTGGTACAGAAAAATTCATTTAACAAATTTAATTAGACGTAATTTCCCATTGCCTAATACGCTATCGTGGTGTTCCGGGAAGTTTTGGGAATGTTTGAATACGTTGGTAATAATCATTGAATAAGATGTAGTTATCTCACAAACCAAGAAAACGAGGAAGAGAGAAACAGAGACAGAGCTAGAAAATAGTAAGAGCAAAATAAGGAATGATTAATCGAAATTATTACATTAGACATATCACTACAGGCGTAGCTACCGAGCGGTCGCTTTGTCTTCCTAATATAAAGTTATAGAGCTGTGCTTAAAATTCTAAGAATCACGAAGCTATATACCATAACGGCATTAGAAGATGATGAACAAAAATCATCGTCACTACGCGGTGGTTCTCCAATCCAATTATGACGATCGGTTTCGATTGCACATATTGTTCACGGTATTATGAATCAAAGTAACTAAAAAACAAAAAAACACACACGCAAAAGAAAAAAGAAAAAAGAAAACAGCGTTATCCATAATCGCGTAAAAAAGCTCCTGATGCATATAGGATAAGGATAGAATGTGGAAGAAATTCGGAGTGTATGTGACTGTAAAATGTGAGAATCTCGCCTCTCCTCCTGTGCTGCAGTTTGTCTGCAGTGTGTTGGTATTTTGAGGAAGATAGACCCGTTCCTAATTGGCGACGGCGGCTATTATGGTCGTATTACAAGGTAGAAAGGACTGCATCTCCTACCGTGGTATACATAAGAGTAAATGCTGGGGAACCACAGAAGTCAAGGGGAAGAAAAAGGACGCGCGATATCCTTCCCCCCTGTGCGTCCCCCGGTAGTTTCCTAATGCTTAGTTTTCAAACCCGCGCGGGCATTTTCTTTTCCCTTTTTCTGTTTTTTATCATCTTTGTTTTTTTATTGCTTTTCTTTTCATCCCGTACAGGCAGTATAAGTCGATAAATCAGCATTTTGCATAAATAATTCAACGATAATCTCTGCCATTTTTTTTTACTTTTCATTTATTTTTAACTTGCATACTTCCATTTCTATATTTGTATACGAACACTTTTCTGTGATCCATGATTTCGTTAATCACTGTACTGTATCATCCACCTAGTTTTATGAATCTCTGATATCTCGGTGAGTCAACCACATAATTCACGTAGATGGGGCAAAGAGAAGGGCAAGAGGGAGGGAGGGAGGGAGGGAGGGCAACAGGTAGGCCTGGAACAGAGAGAAAAATGAATGAGAGTGAGAGAAGGAGAAAGAGAGACGGATATATATATATAAGAGGGCGGCCAAGCGAGCTCGGAGTCAGGCTACTACTTAAGACTTTGAGTGATTCCTCGAAATAATTATCCGTTGGGCCTTGATGCGTGTCATTCCATCAGTGGTTCTCACTCGTCCTCTCAAAATATGGTGTATCAAAAGATCCGGAGTGAAAAAGGTAAGGGAGGTCATTACCGAAACCGGAAGTGAAGATTTTTTTCAGGAAATGAAAGAGGGAAAAAACAGGTAGGTAACTATAATGAATAAATTGATGTATCAGCAGCTAAAAAAAAAGACGAAAGACGAATATAATAGTTTAGCCTTTTCAGAATGACCTGAAAAACGTGAGGTATATGATACAGTGTTTGCAGAGCTGTGAGCTGTGGATAATTCGGTCGGAGGATATAAATCGGTTCCAAGAGTCCCGGAGCCGTTAAAACTTTCGTTGTTACAGCAGTTTCCAACATTCGTTCATATTTTTAATACAGCATCCTGCGAGAGCTGGTTGCAAGTGAGAATGGAGAGGCAATTTCGCATTGCGCAATATCATGTACATAGGTATATAGATACACGAATGTGTGTATGTAAAGACGGTACATATACAACTCTTCACATAAAATTGGCCCGGCAATTGTTTTCCCAACGTTTACTTTCCGCGCGGCTATACCGGCAGCTATATGGATATTAAACAAGTTTACACGTTGCATTCGAGTTCTGCACCGTTCCCATTACTAGATTTGCACGTTTAAATAAAATAAGGTCAAGGTTCGCGGGTAATCTCAACGTATTTAATATACTAACCTGTATACGAGCCTCCGTGAGTCCGATTTTCATGGCAAGTTCTTCTCTGAAACATACAGAATAGTAGACAGATTAGAAAACGACATACTAATAACGAAAGGAGATATATAGGTAAGCGCGAATTTTATGATAAAATACCCATAAAGCGATGTTCAATGCTTGAGGAGGTAATAAACCGTTCCTCACTTCGAGTTGGACAAGTCGAAGGTCTGAGCCTCGGGGTAACACGGGAGGGGATCGCTCATTTGGATGGCAAATTGCCCCAGATGTTCGCGAAATCGTCGGTTAAATGTTCCTGATTATACAGAAGCCACGATTCAACGTTTAGAATCACTTGCACTGGTGTACGGTGCCCGGTATATATGCTGCAAGAAGCAAAGCTTCTTCAAGGAATATCGCTCCTCTCTCCGCAGTAGTTCAGGAGCACGCATAAGAAATTCGAGAGCATTTAAATTACAGGTTTGCCAGTCCGTACACTATAGGGATACTCCGATCTCGTCTAATGCGAGCTGATCTTCCGACTCTATAATAATGCCGATTAAAACTGAATAAAATTAACAATATTTCCATTTTTTATTCATTCAATTCTCTTATTTTTATATTTACTTTCATCAATCTTTTTCCCCCCCCCCGTCGACATTTCTGTGGTGATATTCAAATTATACTATAGGTGTGAACCGGATCGTTAAATTCCCGCAAAGGTCTTAATGTAGCCTTTTTTACAGTCGTTGCAACGGAAAGAGGGGAGGAGAGTGCTGAAACGTGTTGCTGTTGGATTGAGAGAAAAGTCGGGACAACACCGCTGCCGTTGGTGATGCTGCTGCTGCTGCCGGTGGTAGTGGTGGTGGTGCTGGTGCTGGTGCAGTTAACAATAATAATTAGGATTGCGGCACGAACAATCACGGCCGTATGTGCCCCGGACCCCGCGAGCCCCCCTAGAGGTTAATTAGATAATGTAATTGTGTGGTAATTACTCGAATTGCCTGCAACCCAGGTTTTACTATACGGTGTAACTTATATACCAACACAAATCTAGATACACCTCGTATACGGTCTTTATTATGTACAGTATTTTCATATTCTATAGAAAGCACGCGACGTGCGTTTGTTCATTATGACGCGTATAACACATCTAATGTAATGTAATGTAATGTAATTTTACATCGGTGAACACACACCGCGGTGCCGCTAACTTCAGACTACAAATATTATACGTGATATAAAAACACCCACAGTGTGATTCAGTCAAAGACGAATCATCACGAACTTAATCAATTTAGCGGCTCCTTTGAAGCTTTGAAATAACGCAGAATTTAACCGTATACCGGATAAAAGAAAAAAAAAAAAAAAAAAGGAGAGAATCGTAAATTGATCGACAATTAAATTTCTCCTTCCCGCAGCATTACGTATGTGTATGTGCGCAATGCATGATATTCCCGCGTGAGTTGGGAATCCCTGAAGTTATAACTTTGAGGATATTCTCATGTAACAGCTATGCACCGCAGTTATCAGTGGGAATTAGGTTTCTACCAAGAGACAAACTAATAGAAGGGTGTAGCTCCTATCAGTCGGGTTTCCGTTAGGCTTTCCACATCTCGTGGACGTTCCTCGAACATACCGGTGCAGCTATCCTCGGTCCGACTATACCTATAGATGTACGTTCGGCTCCCAGCTATCGTCTAGACCTCCAGGAGCCCGGAGTATAATATAGAAGACCGGCTGCCGAAGCTAAAACACAACCGATACACACGACGACTATGAGGTCATAATGTCAGTTTTCAACTATTTCGTTTCCTGTCCTACACCACCAAAGGAGGGCATCTTGGGTGGCCGAAAGGATAACGCGACGAATTCGTACTCCCGATGGAATACAAGCGGAATACTACGAATACATTTCTCTAGATACAAATGCGCGTGATAAATATGACAATTTTTCTTTAATATATATACACATTAGATCCCCTAGCAACTGAAATAAATCATAAATTCATACAAGGATGCCGCAGGTCTTCACCGATCCCATGGATCCTGATCATATATGTGCTTCGTTCCACCGCCTCTGAAGATCTAATTTAGATAAGGAATAAATAACTATCAGAATCTCGCGGCTACCGCTTCGGTTATATGCCTCGCAATAAATGTTGGTCCATCGCGTATAACCATATCGATGCGTGGCTCATTACTTTTACAATATCTTCTTGCTTCCATTTTTTTCCGTTTGTTTGTTCTCTTTTTTTATAATATCGTGCTCCGAAAATTTCTCGCCGATATAATTTCGCGCGTTATCTGCGCATATATGGTATATGAGAAGGATGCGTTTATTGTACATACGTATACATGTATAATGTATATGCGCGTGAGGGTCCGAAGCGAGTACACACATAATACCAAAGGTAAAGCAGCAGCAGCAGCAACGGCGCACGGGGTAATCTATCTTGAGATTTTTTAAACCGGACTCGGTAACTAATAGCGCCGTAATCGTTTGTAATAGGTGCGCTCCCTGCACTGGTGCAGCATCACCAAGCCGCGGTGTGGGTTCTTGTAATTAACGGGGATATACCAGCAGCAGCTGCAGCAGCAGGAGCAACGATTCTTCCTCATCCTCATCCTCATCCTCGGCCTCATCCTCGGCCTCATCCTCATCCTCGTGGTCGTTCGCGGGATATATCGCTACAACTATCGAGTATATCGAGAGAGGTAAAGGTTCAATATTTTGCCTCCTTGAATATTAAGTAAAGATTCTAGGTTGTACCGGCCGCGAAGGAAAGTTCACTTAAAACTGGACCCTGAATTAATTCAGAATAAATGTTCCTCTAGGAAAGCAGCTGCAATAATTTTCACTATAATTAGATTCACTCCGAGAGCAACAAATTATAATTATTAAGATCGGGACGATTACGCTCTATCCGCGTGGATACTAACCTTGTGAATACGTCGGGATAATGTGTCCTCGAGAATGCTTTTTCTAGTTCCTCCAGTTGAAAACTCGTGAACGTAGTCCTGTACCGTCTTTGTTTTCTTTTTGGTGTGTAATCGTCGTTTTCCACCTCACTTTCTGGGCTAGCTGGTGCAGCTGTCGTCGATCTGTTATGTCCGCTTTCATCGTCGTGTCTTATGTCTTCACCGGTTGATATCCCCATTTGATTGACGGTAATCTGATGTTGTTGTTGCTGTATAGAATTTTCTTGCAGCGAAGTTCCGTGCAAATTTCCGCTCGTTGAACCGTTCGAACTACCCGCAGGGCTCGTCCGCGGTACAGACGCGCTGCTGCCGGCTGGCACCGAGTTATCTGAAAACAAAGAAAAAAAACACCCATTTATAGAAATATCCCAAACGAAGCTCAAACAATCGAGACACCGACGAATTAAAAATCATCATTTCTGCTTCGTAATAATTACAAGAAAATTGATAGCCTCCGGAACTGCCCCCCAAAAGCCTCGAGGGGGAGGTATGATAATAAACGGGGGACGGGGGGCATTAACCTCATTACCGTTTCGTGAGCATCGAATTATCATAATTGATTCCTGGAACACGATGGAAAAGTTTTGTGGTCTGGTTTCCGGAGCAAATATAATACCATAGATGTTCCCCAAGGTAGAAACACCGTCCTAAACTTTCAAAACCTAACTACGTACATATAAACTCTACACATACCTATATAAAGTAAGACTGTTTCATAGAGCATCGAAAAAAGGCAAACCGCAATATTTTTCTCTATCGCTCATAAAGTCTGGCTCGTTATACGAAACAAAAGTTACGTTCGAAACCCACTCTAGAAAGGACATCTGGTAATTCGAGTAAAATTTTCATATTTTTAGATCTACCCTATAATTATGCGCAGATAATTAAAAAAGAAAAATAAGAAAGGTTTTGGGGACGATGAAATTAAGATCGAAGTTAGAGATGAAAAAAAAAAAAAAAAACAGAAAAAAAAGAAAACGTATTTCTTCAACATTTGATATTAGAAGTGACACATTAGTGATCTCTTACATGTGTAAAATGAAGAAAAAGATAGAGCGTACTATCATATATTACACAACGTTCACAAATCGTGAGTGGTGATATTTTTAATTGGTCTGTCCGTCATTATAACTTACGTGTATTACAAGTCGGTGGAGATATACATATACGCGTACATATGTATGTATACATGTACATATATACTTTCTCCGTAATAACATAACGAGGCAATCAACGGATCGTAAATTTGAAATAAAATTTCAAACAAAAAATAATATAATCAACGTGACAGGTACGAAAATAAAAAGAAAGAAAAAAAAACGAAAAGAAAAAAAAAAATTGCTGCAAGTATACCTTATACACGTAGGTACCTGTATTATGTACGAAGTGAAATTCACCCTCGCATCATGATGCTGGAATTGAAATACAACATAGCTTTTGGTTCTGAAATTTCAGTTTCACGGGGTTTGCATGGGGTACCTATATTATTTTTCACATCTTTATTTTCATTTTTTTCGTTTTCGTTTTTATTTTTTTTCTCAGCATCCGAGTATTAGCTAGAGGTGGTTTGGCTCGAAATATCAGCGTGATCGCATAAGGTGCAGTGTTATGGCGGGTATAATCAACGTCCAATTACACTCGACTACCCGGGTCGATTACTCAATTACTCGGATAAGCATCGCAGACACAGCGTTACACGTATATATAAGTATATAAAATTGTGCACAGTATATACGGTACAATACAGTAGAGTACGGTACATATGTAATATACATAGTATAATGCACATATACGTCGTCAACTTATAGCCGTTCGCACGTGATGACGGTGCAGTGCCGCCGAAGATTTTTACAATGAAAGTTTTTTTTACACACTGCGCGAAATAATTCGCTACACTATTTCATATATTCTATACAGTGTTTCGATTCGGAAGCATAAATAAACTTAATAAATCTCCCCAAATTCGTTACTAACAACCTGCGTTACACAAATATTAATATATATGTAATGTACATTAATATAGATAAATAATTTCGTATGAATAATCTAATGAATACGCCTTATAGGTGATAATTAACAAACATCGTAACTTGAACACCCAATTATAATATAGACATACGTATGTGTATCTATGTAATATATGGCACGCAAATTAAGCTTATATAAATTTCTCTATCGATCTAATCAAAATATCATTATTATTATTGCTACAATTATTACTACTGTTTATTATTTATTATTTTTTTTGCAATAGCCGTGCGCATAACATGTATGGTATATGTAGGTATACATTATGGCGTCATGAGTAAGAAAAAGTACAAATTAAAAGAAAAAGAAAAAAAATTAGAAAGAAATAAGAAAAAAAAAAAACTTCAATCTTCCGAGATTGAATATATCTATATGCTCATTATTATGTGTACGTTTCGCTCGAAATACAAATAAATCTTTCGTACGTATGTAAACATGTTATAACGTAAGGTATAACTAAACGGTGTGCACATATAGCAATTAGTCGACTAATTAGTTTATTACGCAGCGATAATTTCCATGCGTTTATAGGATTATGAAATTCTCAGAGGAGATATGTATAAGCCCCCGTGTATATATGTATGATACGCAGAGGATATTTCGGCTCCGATTATAACAGCTTCGTTTCAATTTTGTATACGTATTAAAAAATGAATCGGAGAAAAAAATTGGGAATAAAAATAAAAACTGTTGTAAAATAATGAACGAGATGATGAAAAAAAGAGAGTAGGTATCTAACCGGATGAATATGAATATTGAAAATAAAAAAGTGCGAAAATAATTATTATTAGAAAAATATACAACACAAGATACAACATATGGAACATCGTGAGATCAATTATTACGGCGTTCGTTATTCCATAAAAAATTTTTTTTCTGTTTTTTTTTTTTTAATCAAACATAAATATATTATAAACAAAATGAAAAAGTCAAACTGAATAAAATAAATTTTATATGTGTGTAAAATGATTACCGGGCGTTGTGCGTTACACGAATGCTTATGAAAACTTTCCATAATAAATAATATTCTTCATTATATACACATAAGCATATTTATACAGAGATATACATAGCGATTGAATTGCTCACGGCAAAACGATAAAATATAGATCCCAAGATCGATTGATCCTTGATCTCCTAGCTGCGTAAAATCATCATCATCGTCGCAGTGAATAATTGCATAGATCGTACCGCATGTGCGTACTATGTACTACAATGTCAGCGTGACAAAATGAGAAAAGAATAAATTAATGAATAAATTAATTAATTAATGAACCTACGTAAAAAAAAAATGAAGAAAAAACAGAAAAGGATATTTTATACGTATCAAGAGATGAAAACAATTCGCGTGTACTTTTGCATATTGTATTACACACAATGAGATGACAATGGGGAGCATTTGTTACATTTCACGTACACGCACACACGAACGTGCGTAATACCTATACGTATTCTACGCGTAACGTGTGTGTAGAATATGAAGTTTTTTGTTAAAAACCCGAGGAGCGCGAAGCGGTGGGCAGATTGCGACTGACGTAGCTATACCTGTAGCAGCAGCCCTCCACACCACCACCGCAGCTATACTACAATCGCAATTATCTACGGCAGGTAATTACCTACAATGTCACTATTAATTACTAAATTACCCCGAGGATTACATCTAACTTTGTGTACGTGTGTGCTGTACGGTACAGCGACGCGATTACACGAATATACGTATACGAAATATATAAAATATATATTTTTAATCATTCCGTGTACAGAAAATAATCGAAATAGCTAACTGAATGTAAGAAGTATTTTGTGAATTACATACAAAAAAATGAAAAAAAAAAAAAAATCCCGCAATTTTACAAATTTCATTCACGATATTTACACGTCACTCTTACATACTGTATGTTGTACGTACGGATGTGTAGATACACGTATGTAAACCTAGTATGATCGTTTCTTCTTTTGATCACGTGTTGTATAAATCCTGGGTGTAACTTTTATACAAAGACCGGTAGTCGCTCGGAGGTTGATTTATGAACGTGTGCGGTGTAATTAGACTTTTTGCAAATTTTTTATTTTTCTCATTTGTTTTCAATTTTTTTTATTGGTTTTGTATATTCACGTATGCACTGCAGTAGATAATCGATGAGATAATTGATATATAGAACTCGTACGTTCTTCTTATTTGAATTTTTGTCTCGTCCTTTTTTTTTTTCTTCCTTCAGTTCGCGGTGCAATAATGAATGATGATAATGATCGAAGAAATGCATGTATAATGTATCGACGGTATATGCCTAACGTATGATTGAAAATTAATTATCGATCTTTGCAGCACTGCGGAATGTCATATAGCTATGCACAGTACACATTCCAGCGAAAAATCTCATGCCGAGCGCGCAAATATGTCCATATAAATATTCGCCACTTCCCACAATCAAATTCCACAATTTTCGCTATTAATTTACACGTGAAATTAATAGATCGCCAGATAATTAGTATACACGAACTCGCTACATATATATATATACATATGTATGTATATATTTTGAAAAAAAAAAATTTCCCGCGACTGCATCTGTGCAGGCATCCGGCGGATCCTTGCGTAATTATCTCCGTATGTGTAGATATACGTGTAGCGAAGCCTACGGGTATATAAAAGTCGATTCAACTCTCTCCTCTCTTTCTAATTTAATTTTTCATCCTCTGTATACCTTTCTCTTTCTTTATTCCCTTATAAAACGCGTTGGCATAATAGAGAAATACTAACCGCATATATATATGCATATTATATAACGACGTATATCAGCGCGCGTTATTTATTTACCGTGCACATATGTACTGCAGGGCAATACACATACATATGCGAAATGAAAGAAAAGCGATTCGTATATAGAGTTTTGTATCCATGTACGTAGTATATGAGCCTATGAATAACATGTATGTAGATATTAATGCGGCAACGGATGTCGGCTATTAGCTGATCGTTTTATGATTAATAAAAATTCCATTTTAATTCATTTTCGCATTAATACATATGGATGTGTATTATGCTATGTACGGAGCATACATACAACATAATTACCGCGCCGTATATACATAAGAGGCGTACATACACACGCTGTACATCATTCACATGTACGACATATCGCGAGTCGGATCTTTTCGCAGGTTTTTAAAATACAATCTGATCCACTCCGAATGTATACGTACCACATATATATAGCTGGAGTGCGTAAATTCCAAAACACACACACACACGCACACATTTGATAAACATGCTGCAGGGAGCTGCGATGGTAATGACATCGGTGATAATGAGATGGAAGAAGAAAAAAATTAAAAATATATGTTTAAGTAAATGCGAAAGTGTATAAGAAAAATTAAAAAGGGCAACGTAACGTAACGATATATTATAACGCGCGTCTAGATCATCAGCATCGGAATATGAAGAGTAATTTCCATTGTTTCAAACTTAATTTTGTTCATTTTCTTTTTTTCTTCTCGCTCCTCTTCTTTTTCATCAACTCGGAGCGATCCTAATTTCCGAGGAGATTGTCCGCGAGGATAACAAAAAAATGAGACGAAAAATATAAGATAATAATTTTTGTAATGACGCACTATGTAGTGCGTATCTATAAATATGTACATTGTACATATGTACAACGTGTGTACATAAAACACGTAGAAATCTCTCGCCACACACATAGGTATGCAGGTACATATAAATGTGTATGTCAAATCATTACGACCCACGTTTGCACGACTTTCACCTATATACATATATATGTATATTTTTTATAAGATCTGCAGTACATATATATACATATAAAATCGGTAGCTCTGCTGTTGTTTGTATATATCATGAGCAATTATTATTCAATTTCCTTAACTACACAGGCTTATCTCAACCACGAACTGTATATATGTATTTATAGATATCTCTATGTATCTGGAGTAGCCGCTAGATTCGAATTAACATCTGCAGTATTACGTGACACATGTACCTACTATATACCTTGTGCCCCAAATGTAAAAAAAGTTTAAAGAAAGAGCAGAAGAAGAAAAAAAAAAGAAAATAGTATAACGACATGTGTAGCAAGCTGCACCGAATCAGTACAGGTATAGTTGACTAAAAAATGAAATTTTGGGGTTACGATTATACACCCCATTAGTCGTCGGCAAAACCAACAGCTGGATCTGATATTTTTGATTTTTTGAAAAGTTATTCTAACCAAAATTTCAATAAGTAGGTATATAAAAATTTGATCAATAACAATATCGCAGCTTATCACGGAGGATTGATGTCCTCGGATGAATATATGTATACGTATATATTAAGGATAGAGGAAGAAAAGATTTATACCGCAGGTTTTTTTTGTTTTTTTTTTTTATCCCAAGGTAAATTTTGGGGGGATGGATATAAGAGATGGCGGGCGCCGAGGCAATCCATCGAGCGGTCACATTCCCCTGTCTAATTCGTTTAACGTGTTTCCGAGGAGCGGTTCCTTTTCTTGCGGAGGAACGAAGATCCTCCTTTTGTTTTTCTTTTCACTTTTTTGATCCTTCCTCTTTTTCATTTTTCTTCCAACAAACGCGACTTATAACCGCGCGGTCTCCAAAGGATTTTATATAAAAGACGGACGAGTCAATTCCGGGTATACTGCAATTCGCCCCAACACATCGATGTTATATATACTCGAATGCAGGCTGCAGGTGTGCTGCTGTGCGACGATCAGGGAAGAAGAAAAATTTCTACAGCAGAAACAGTGGAAGCGCAACAGCGAACTTCGCGGTATATAACGAACTGCCAAGAATCTCAACCCCCCAGCCTCCCCTTCGTCGCCGTAAAAACAAAAAACTTCGCGTATAATCTTGAAATATATATATAAACGTATATACCTCCCGTGGGAGAAGAATCGCGTCAACTGTGATAGGTAGAGAAATTTATTACCTATGTACATGCCTATATAAAAATATACATTAATTCTGCAACAATTATGTTCGAATAAGATTTTCAATTTTTCAGCATTTTATTTTATAGTTAAAATTAATCAGATAAAACGTAAGAAATGAAAAAAAAAGGAGAACTTCTCTCGAGAATAAAGGAGAATCGAAGAGTCCATTCGTACGTTATAGGTATAGATATAATACGAATTGTGAGAAAAGTATCGGTATAATTTCAACACATTGCAGAGGTAATCGGTAATTCCAGGCGTCACGTCGCGTACGTCGCGTCGCGGCGCGTCGGATCGCGTCTCTTATAGTCACAATAATCAGTCCAGCATCATCAGGATCGGCAGCGTCATCAGAGTTTGATCTTGCAAGGCAGCTTAATCGCGTCGTGCAGCAGGACGTCAGAAGGAATCAAGTTTTTTTCACCCCTGTAGAATCCCCCCACCCTCCCCCCTCCCTGAGAATCCCGAGGAGATGAAGTCGTCGCGGCGCGGTGACGAAAGATACCGCATCTATATATAGGTGGTATATATGATCCTATACCTTTTATATACATTTATGGCCCCCCAGTCTGTTGGATTGTAAAAAAAAGAAAAAAAAAAAAAAAAACTCTCGCGCAGCTCCAACTCGCGCAAACGAGAAATACGAAAGAAAAATAATAAATAAATGAATAATTAAGATGAATGAACAAATAAAAAGAAAAAGAAAAAATCGGTTCACAATCTATTGCTTATTTGGTTTTTCAGAATTTTCTAAAGATATAATGCAGTTTTCTGTAAGACATATTTGGTCATTTTTACAACAATTAGTTGATAATGAAATTTTTTAAGTAAAAATATATAGTTGATCGCTGTGAAATAATTTTCAATTTTTTACAAGATTGTCGTTACGTACAAATCTGTACCTTTGACTCGAGGATTTTTACCTTTGAATTTTCTTGAAATTTTTCTGACTATTATCGTGGTTATTAGCCTTGGAAAGGTAGGTCGAGGTGCACGGAAAGAGAAAAAGATAGAGAGAGAGAGAGAGAGAGAGAGAGAGGGGAAGAGAAAAGTTGGCGCAGATAAAGGGTTTGTTATTAACTGGGAGCTCCGACCTCGAGATTTTAACCACTAGCTGCCACGATGTAGTAGCTGCCAATTTACGAAGCATCAGCCTGCAGTAGAGACGAACTCTCTCGCTTCTCTCATCGCGCTACACCATCCGAAAGAAGTTAACGCTCGTTTAGAAAATAATAAACATAAACTTTACAATATTTTACAGTATAGCAGCTAATCGGATTCAATTTCATGATAATTAAGCGGTTATGAAAAAAAAAAACATTCCTGCTGCGTTTTCTAATTTATAGAAATCGATTCGTACGCGAGACACATTCCATGTCGATCGTTGAACGGTCGATTTCTCTGAATATTACCATTTTTCTCATCCTCCTACGAAATATAAGCGCATAAAATTCGGTACCTATCAATAAAAAGATAAGAACTGAAAATTATCTTATCGAATTTCGCGGGCAAACTTCTGATCGAGGAATTGAAAAAAATAGAACACATAACCTTGACCCTTGTGATACAAGCGCTGCTCTGATTGTCGGCAAGAACAAAACAATTATCTGAGATTGTATAAATGGAATGAATTTGATTTTTCCGTTCGACTCGGCTTCGAAGGCACTCTACACATTCGTATATACATATTTAATTGATTATCATCTCGGAGGAATATTTATGATATCGTACGGATCTTACCCTCTGATAAATTCGTTATTGCGACTCGATGTAGATATTATAAAGTGCATAATATGTGCAGCTGCGCGATTATAAAGAATAAGACGAGAAAGAAGAAGAAGCGGAAGAAAAAAAAAACAGCTTCACCTGCACATGAAGTTAAAATGCGTTAATTTCTTCGACACCGCAGGTACGGGATATGACGTCCGTAATTCTGTGATCGGGTACGTTGTAACTGCATTTTAAAAGAGAAAAAACGAGAAAGACGAGAACGAACAAAAGAAGCTCCACCACCGGTGCGCGTATAATCTACAATATAATGCGGGTATCGTGTATCAAATATTAGCGACAGAAAGAAATTAATATAAATTACGTACGCAGATAAGGCATGCAAATACATGGAAAAGTGCAAGGTAATCGAAAAGATCGAGGACTATGAGTTGAAAAGGTGTTCGGTAGATCCAATTATCAAGAAAGACGGATATGCGGGTCGCTCGACGTCGTAATAAGCGAGCGCGACAACTAACAGCCGGTTGATTTTATTAATCATTCTTTATTTTTTAACAATAATTAAGAGATACATCAAAATTACACATAGAAAACGGAAACACGCACGCACAACACCGCGACGTCGCATCTTTCGAGGTACGTGAAAAATAAAAATTCGAATTAGAAGCGGCAGCAGCTAGTCGGTAATTAATGGCGGTACCGGTCGCCCCGGCAAATGAGAGGGTAGTTCACTAACGATAAGTGGAATTCAAAGTAACTTCATTGTATTACCCAGACCGCCATCTACGTGACTAGGTTAGGTTAGAACGCTGCACTTATAACAGAAACTGCGGGTATTCTTCCATTTCCACACCGCGGGTTGCGATTTTTTGAACTCATGATTTTTTGAACTCACGATTTTTTGAACTCATGATTTTTCGTGTTTTCTGTTTTCACCCACGTCGTGCAGGTCCGGTAAATCTGGTTCACTTCCATTCCCGTATAGTTGTTTGAAAAACTTGGAAAAACTAATTTTCAGAGTAATTTGGAGGTAAAATATTGAATTTTTCTATCCTTACGTGGGTAGCGCGGTAATTAAATACATATACACACATAGGCTGGCAAGAGAATAAAGTTATACAGTATAGACGATACATGCGCGTATAGATATAATATACTATAATAAAACGCGAGGGATAAGACACATTTAACTTATTCAACCTTGGAATAAATTTGCAATTCATTATATCATTTACTTCCCAAATATGAGTGAGTATGGGAGTTAACATGTATGTACCGAAAACACAGATACAGACATAAACCGACAGGTTTGATAAATCGCTTTTATTCTGCACCGTAAAATATAGCACATATGGTTTAAATTCAAACTCATCTAAACTGGTAATAGGAACACGTATACTGTGTACGAGTATGTGTAACGCTATCCTACTACGCGTATTATTATACTACATATTTAAAGAAAACTAAACTGCACACACTGTGAACAATTTCGTTGCGGTGCTAATTTGGAACACATCCATTTGTTAAGTTCCCTATCTCTAACGAGCTACTAATGTTCCCCATGCATATTACATATGATAATGATATGCTCGCACGGTACATATGCACAATATGTACCGTCGTTCCCATTTCCCCCCCCGCACCGCGTTACATATGTAATGTAGATAAAATAAACACCGCAATAATACAATACTGTGTATTATTTATTACACTGAAAAAATAAATTTTACACGTTATATGAGCGCGGGTTCTAATATTCCCGAATTTCGGTCCCCTCCCCCTCTTTTTCCTCTTCAACGTCCGAAAATCAGCTAGTGTGAAGATGAAGAGAAGAAACAATAGAAAATTCGACTAGCGGTAAAATAATTCAAAGGGTACGCATTATGCGGTCGAAGATCGCCCGAGATTTTGGAGTATAATTTTTTTTTCTTCTTCTTCCTTCGCACAAGCCGGAAACGATGAAGTCTCGATTTATAAGTGGCGCGTCCCTGAACTGTGCGTAGCTTTTCCTCTTTCCTGAACTTATGGTGTGTGTAACGAAATTTAAAAATATAGTAAGAAGAACTGGTGTAAGTAACAACAACTTACTATACAGACCCCGCAAATAACAGAGCGGCGAAAGGACACTGGGGGAAAAAAAAAAGAAAAAAAAAAGGACGAGGGAATGTATAAGAGGTTTACGACCCTGTAACATAGAAACCTGCAACTCTCTCGTGCGATTTATCTTTAATTTGTTTTTTACTCTGATTTTTTTTTTTTGGCAAAATTTTTGAATCAATCATCGCATCCCGTATATAATATCTTCGAACGAAACGGAAACGGAATATTCATTTGACGAATAAATTATGAGGTAGAAGAATAAGGACGAAAAGCAATAATTATACGATGATGCAGGAGGAAAGAAGCGAGAAGAGGAGAAATGCAGCACTTGGTCACTGAGTTGACCGTTATATTATAGCTGCATATGTATACTCCGAGAAAAGACTATACTATACGTTGTCCCATTACGCTAATGGGGATCCCGAGGACTAGTTCACTATCAGCTCAGAAACTTTTCCTTCCTTTTCTCTCTTCTCTGTTCCTTCGTTTTATTATTTTCTCTTCTCTTTTTACTTGAATTTTTTTCCATTTTGTTTCAATACGAAGAGACAGAGTCTGTCCAGTTCTGCTCGGTTGCAGCAGGAGGATGTTTCGGACCGTAAGGAAATAAGAAAGGTCACTCCGATATTCCCCCCGCGGCGTTACTCATAATCTCTCTACTTCTTTTCTCATCGCGCGAGCGACTTTGGCGACTCGGAGGCGAGATTGTCATTCGAGGAAGGATCCTCCTCTCGCTCCCGCGGATCCTCTTTATTTTATCGCCACGAAACTCCGGCGCACTTCTTAAATATATTTGCAATTTTAATTCCCAATATCAAATGCCGCAGCTGCCCACCACCACATTCGGGATAATGGACGTACGTATGCAAAAAAAAAACATCTATAAATAAAATAATCCCGATGTACGATCACAAAACCATTCGAAATTAATTCCAAGAATTTTCAATCTCTAATTAGAGGATTCGATATTTTATATTCATGTGTATCGGAACGTGCCCGTCTACGGACAGATAAAGACATTAGACAAACGATTCTTTTTTGTTTTCATCTTTTTTTTTCTTTTCCTAATCTTATCTAATCTAAACGCAATCAAGTAAAATACAAATTTGATTTATATCAAATCTCAAGCGAGACTTTTCTCACGTATTATAAAACGAAAAAAAAATAAACAAAAAAAATAAACAAAATTATTAAAACAAATCCGCTATTTTACGCGCACATATATATTTTGAATTCGGTTAAAAATGATCGGCGGCTACGGAAGCCCCTGAAGGCGTTTTGTATTTTGTATACCTGGTATTTCTGCGTCAGGGGCATCAACCATAGATTGGAGGCAGCTTATGGTCGTGTTATTAGTCTCGGTTGGCGCCTGAGATTTCTTTGTCGTTCCATTAGCGATTGTTAAGAGGGTATATGTATACATAAAAGGGGAAGGGGGGGTCGCGGAATAAATCATTACACGAAAATCACTAGCAAATATTTTTTACTTCAGATTCATCGCGTTTTAGAAACGTATTTTATAATGCAATTTGAAAACTATCTTGCATCCTGAAACGCCAGATATGATATTATATATCATTTGCACATATGTGTGTAGAAAACTTGGCTGCAATCGCGACAGCCATTCATCACCTCCGATACATAAGGCGCACCTCGTATATAAATCCTGCAATGTGTATTTACCTGGGAAAGCACTATATATAAGAATGATGTTGCAATTTCATGTGGCACATAATGTGGAGTACCTATATAAAATAATATATACCGCATTCGAGATCGTTACGAGAGTGAATTATGTGCAATGGAATATATGCGAGCTCGTTGTGACTGAAAAACAAAATAAGACAAAAAAAAAGGGAAAGAGCAAAATGGCGTCGGATATAGTTTTGGTCGAATACCGTGCATATATATCGTAAATCATATTAAATAAGCCAGCGGTTATTATAGATAATAAATAATATATTTTGATCGTAATTCTCAGTCACTCGTATAATCCTAATTGAAAAGTGGGTACTTGTCGATAAGGTCGATTCATTGAAGTGATATCTAATTAAGATTGGTCGTCTGTTATAATTAATATCAGTTATACCTTATATTGCACATCTGATCCATTATACGGTGAGAAAATAAGAAATAAAAAAATAATTTACCGGCGAGCAGGTCTTAAAAAAATTTATATATATATTTACAACGATCCGTTATAATAAAAGTGCAGATTACAATATACCGGCGGTTTGCAGATTGGCAAAATCCACGTTTACGATCATTTTACAATTCGCCGTATACACGACGTTAATCCCGCGACAATTACACCTTATATTTGAGCATAAAAATTATCGCGTAATATTATTGTAACACGTCGAAAAAATAATTATTGTCTCGAGAGAAATTATTATTTTTTTCAAAATTTTAATAACACCCGCGTGCGCAGTAAAATTGACTCATCGGAATTCAACACCGCGACTAGACTCTCCGCGGTGTCCGTCGATAAAAGTCTACGTCGTTTGTCATTTCTCGGAACGGAAAATTTCAGGCCTATAGTACGGGATATTGTAGAAGAAACTTTACAGATAACACCGCGCACACGTGTACCGTTGTTCTATGTATATTGATCGAATTAATAAAAAAAGGAAACTATAAACTCACCGTGAGGCGTCGACAGGATTACTTTTGTCCTTAAACAGAGTCGTTAACAACGGAAGAGCGAACTGTCCAGTGGATTATTTATAACGAAACGGTAACTGCGGTTGAGCGTCGGACGGAAATTTTAGTAATAATATAATAATGGTTATTTAGTTTTCTCTTCGTATAATATGTGCATGGTTCGATCTTTGAGGTCGTTAGTCGATGTAGTTCAAACACAGTTGGTTCAATATTGGTTCGCCCAGTTCTCACAACACATTACCTCAATATATAGTTTATAATAACGTTGTAACAAAATCGATTCACACGTATGACAAAAACCCTTGCGATTAGCCAAGATGTGTGGATATCGTCACCCCGCACGAATGTGACGCGAACAAAAAAAGATATTTGTGACGAGAAAAAAAAACCAATCAAAATCAAAATTAAAGGGAGGGAAAAAAAAAATAAGACTTTGACAGGACCGAAACCGATCTGCCCGTGTACGAACGATGCAGTTGGGAAGGAGCACTTTTTGAAAAAAAAATTAAACAAATAAATTAAAAACACCAGAGTGATCGGAAAGAGAGCCAAAAACAACGCGAAGAAACACAAGAACAAAAGGAACGGAATACTAAGGACGAAAAACAAAACAAAAAAAGTAGAAAAAATCAAGAAAAAAACGAGATTGGCAACATGTAATCCGAACAATCGCGATATAATGCTACAAACAAACAGGTATATAGGTGTAATATATCCGATGTCGAGTTTTATACGTTCGGTCACTGCGACTGCGTGAAACGATGTGCCCGTAGCGAAGGCAGATGGTAGCTCGCAAGCAGCGCGTTCCAAAACCAGTCCGACACGGGGTTTCCCCTTCCACGTCGTACCGCACAATCCCCGGTATATCCATCCCACAGGTGTTCTTCTATCTCCTTTCAACCGGGCGATTCGAAGCATGCTCTCTACTCGCTCTCTCGTACGTTTTCTCTCTCGTTCGCACAACTCGGGTTACACGTAGGAATACGCGTTTGGCCTCTAGGTTGGTATATACGCGATGATCGGAACCGAACCGCCCGTAAACGCGCAGGTCCTCCCCGTTCTTTACGAACCAACCAATCGGAGAGTTATTCCATGGAGAACATTCCAACCACTGCGCGTTCAGCGGATAGCCTATGTTCATGTTAATATAACGTTCAACTTTTACAACGCCCATGAGAGTTGGTCGGTCTCGTGTAAAGGGAACACAACCAACACACGAACATACGGCGATACCCGACTCGGTCTGACCCGATGATGCAGGTGAGAGGGAGAAAAACGTTCGAATACACCATAAGGAGGAGGGAATGTCTCCTGAAATGGCAACCCGAGCCAATGATCGAACCGATCCGTGCAGTACACCCGTGTAAAAATGAATCCACACATGCGTTTGTATGTTTCTCAAAAATTATTTCATGCGCGGTGCAAAATCCACGCGTAGATATCGCTCGGTTGGATCGCGAATAATTGACACTGCGGTATTTATGAACCGACATAGGCTTTGAAGAGCGCTGTAGCACCAGCTAATGTAGACCCAACATGTTCAAAAAATATATCAATCCCGATGACGTTTACGTGTGATAATATCGAAGGAGCTTTTTCTTGACTCACGCGATATGCATTACTTGGAAATATTATCATCCCTCTGTTTCAACGGTCCTGAGAAACTTTATCTCGACTCACGTATATATTTAGCGTCCTTTTATTAATCTGATAAAGTTGATTGAAACTTGCTGCGTATCGATTTAAAATTACATACGATCGTACATTAATTATATACCGTTCGAAACGCCGTCGTGATCGCGATCTCTTTTGCAGTAGGTGTATACAGAGCGTTTCATTTTTGCACAACTTCAGCTAGCTGTCTCAATGATAAGTCCTTGATGGGTAATAGAATATAATCTAGAAAAAGTGATAAGTAAATCTACAAGGTATAACGATATGTGGTGTATAATTAGAAGGTATATGAAACTGTGCATATATGTAATATTGTAATAGCGCACTAGGGTTTATATTCAGCGCGTGACATTGCACCGGAGCACCGAGTATAATTTGAAATGATTTTATATACTTACAGGGTTCGGTAGCCGTGGTCATTACAAGATGCGGGATCGATATACGATATCCTCTGCCGCAGTCGGAAGGATGGATCGTTGCGAAGGATTGATTAAATATACATGTATACGTATATAACGTATTTATATACATTTACGTTGGATGGTTTCGAGACACACACGCGAACCTGATGCAGCACCGCGCTGCCGAAGAGATAAGCTGCAGCAAAACCTCGTCGGTTAATCGAATGTTATAGCGTTCATTACGCGCAATTAGCTTGCAGTATTGCGTATACCTTGAACGTGTAACTTTAAATCAGATTATCACGTTTGATATGATATTAGTGATAACCGCAACCTTCCGATCCCATATTATACATACTGCGGCATTTAAACCGCGCGACGACTCCCCCTGCGCCGCAACATGGCGGATGCTGCAGCGGAAGATCTGCAGACTGCAGACTGCAGCCATGCGGCGGCGGTTGTAATAAAAATGAAACCAGGAATATTCCAATGATCCGATATACCCAAAGCTATACTTCCCTCGGGAATGGATCACCGTCGTCATCAACGGTATAAATGAGGTAAAATAGGAATTAACCGGTCGAACCGTGAAACGATTTTTTACAAAGCTTTTCATTTTTTTGTCCCAATGTAGCTTCTAGATTTTGTTCTCTTTTTTTTTCGCCGTCCCGTGGAAATAATTACGAGGGTTTAGACTCCATTAAGGGTGGATAAATTACATTGTTTCTTCGGTAAATACATTCACCTGCCCCTATGTACTATAATATGTATAGTTGGCAGCCCGACATAATATTAATACATATACCATGTAGATAACCGCTGTGTACATGGTATATATACGCAGAGTGAAGACTGAGGGAAAAAAAAAGAAGAAGAAAAATAAGAAAGGATCGAAGATCACGGCGGATCTCTAAGTCATCGGTAGATGACGTAGCGTAACGGGGTAGCGCCGTAGGGGGCGTGGCGCCCGCTAATGACATCATCGTGACGCAATCATTTCCTTTCAACCGATTATCTATGTATGTATGTATCGCGTTTTTACAGGGTTTATCTTATAAGACGATGTTTTAAACAAACTGTACGTAATGATCGCTCGTAATATATTATACAACGAAAAATCAATGGATTGATTAAAAATTCCGCACTGTACAGTGTTCGGTGAATTCGGATTGTATATCCTGCAATCTCGGTCCGATCGGAACGGTTGACTTTGTAAGCTCGATGGTAGAAAAAAAATAGAAAACAGAGAAAAAACTGAACACAGACAGCGATGACGAAGATCAATCGATCGATCGATCGATCGATCCGATCGGATATAATTCCGTTTAAGTAACGCTCGTTATAAAAGCGGCCACTACTGTGCGGCGGCGGTGGCAGATAGATGATAATACAGAGGACATGGGGATCCGGTTGATTGGTTAATCTTCGCTTTGGGTTTTGTGTACGTAAAGATCTAATATCATGATCGAGAGATCACCCGTCTTCGATACAATGTAGATGTATTTGTAGAGCTGGTCGATCGGCGTATTTTACCGCACGCTGCAGATGCAGTTTGGAAGAAAATTCTTCGACAATATTATCAGCCATATTGAAAATTGGATCGGAGCGAATTGCCCGCATATTATCCTACCTATTAGCAGCCGATTGATCTTGTACACATCGCGCTGGACAGAGATCGGTAACGTCGTTTTGAAGGATGATTTCCTCGTACCTATCCTATGTTTCTCAATGGCTCACAGTTGTCTTCGTGTGCATGTAATGTATAGATATGCATTATACAGAGACCGCGACCGCGACACGAAACGGTGTAATAATCTTGGTTTGCGGTCAATCCGTAGCCGACCTGGTGATCCGTTCGATCCGCCGCAGGGATCACGATCGCATATACAACTCGAACATTACACATAACTCGAACGGTGCGCAGCTGGTTGTTGGTTTAGCAAGATTATCGATAATTTGACAATCGACTGCTCCGAGGCATCAGGCAAATCACTGCAGCGCTTTGATCATCTGCACCAGCAGCACTTACCTCCATTGGTATATTCAACGTCATGTGCATGCGGGATAATTTTTCTCTTCATAATATAAGTATTCCAGATATATACGTGGCGTCGACTCGGGAATTGGAAATACTTGATACAGCCACGACGCGACGTCCCGAGGGAAAATATCATTCAGAATTCAGGAAGAAGACGATTATAGTCGTTACGTAAATTCATCCTTTCCGAAGCTCGATTTATAATTAAATTCATTACGAAATATGCGCTATAATTACAGATACACGAATAAGGTGATATTATATTTATTACATCTGCGACAGTTACGACGGCAACAACCATTACACATCTCCGAACGGAGTTGAAAAAGACGAGAAAAAAAAAAAAAAAAAACAACAACATTGAAAGAAAAAATGAAAAAAGAAAACCGAACGTACAGTCATTAGAGAGACCGAGTGGTATATACCTGTTATAATATATACCAATAGGTATCCAATATTGCCACGCACGTAACTACTTTATACCTCATTACACTTCCAATTTTCATATATACGCGGTAGTATATAATTTTAATATTATAATAGTTCTTTACGTATTAGTTAAATAAACAGCTGTTTATGTAACCGAAAGCCATCGTAGCTACATATCCGCCATCTGTATACATTTCGTCATAGTGATCGGAATATAAGGAGTTCTGGACGTACCGTACATACCGTAATAGACAACCGAGACGAATCTACATAACCCACGATGTACAGAAAAATAGTCATTAACGATGTGTGTGGGAGTTATTTATCAGTTCGAACGAAAAACTGTTCAGTGATTCAATTTTTCCTGATCGTATACACTCGATATGTACACCTGATACGAAGTTGAGGATGTGTCAGGAAACGAGTTGAGCGTGTATCACGACTTATACACCGGGTTGTTCGTTGCACCTGTGATTGATGGGCGTCGGATCCATACGAAGCCGAGAATCAATTACCTGCGTTCAAAATTGTAGTGGGCATCGCGGTGTGTGAGAGAAAATGTGCGTGTGCCTCGTCGTACATAAGATCTTCCTCGCAGAGCTTTAAAACAAACGAAACTTCCGATATGAATCTTCCGAGTATGCAGTTTGATAATTCGAATACTACAATAACCAGGTGCCTGCGTCAGATACGAAGTACGAAGATTGGTAAGAACAGAAAAAAGAATAAGAAAGAGAACTGAAAGACGGTGTATCGTAGTAACCTGATGGCCTGTGTACGGCGTCAAGAAATTATTTTCAACTTTGCCGTAGCGCGCGATCTTGAAAACCGCAAAGAGTGCGGTAGGAAGAGGAAATGTATATACATATATATGAGAGAAGATCTGCGGCAGCTACTCCTACGAATTATCCCTAGCGGTCTCTAAGCCTTGTCATTATATTCCATGTGTATCTGCACCCCTGCTAATGTTTTTTTACACACATTGAAAAAAGACTTGTACACGCATAAATATACGAATACGTATTCGCACGTGTGTGTGTTTTACGCACAGTCGCAGCAGCTGGGACATCACGTGCGGGTGGGCTTTGAAAAAAAATTATTGCGAATATGTGATTACATAATGGGTATATGAATTTTTATGATGTATGCCTAATAACGTTAGCCGATGGAAAATTACCCGTTGTAAAATATTATAGGTGGTAATGGGCAGCTCATTACTCCAGCGTGCACCACTTCTGTTCAATCGAGCAGAATAACGAGGACTGGATCGGAGGTATAAACGGACAGTTTCACATTATCCTTATATACCACGTTTCACTTCCTTCATTTACCCTGATCGTTGCCGATCTAATTTCATAGACAATTGGTTCCAAGTATAAAAGTAGTCGTACGCATCAGCCGTCGACACCTATAACGGCAACTTCCGGTCTAACGATATTCCCATCCGAAAATATACGACGATTCGAGCACGATTCGATGAAGAGAACGATCGTCGTCTGTTTTATTTGCCTGTATAACAAAAAAATTCACCTGCTATCGTAGGATCATTCGCACCTCTTTAATTCCTTTCGGTTTCCGTCTGACTTCCAAAGATCCCCCACGGTGAAAAGTATAAAAGGTTGTTGAGTTGGCGTTCGGAGGCGCCAGGGCGCATCTATAAGTTAGGACGGCATAATAAGGATCAGTTTTTACCTTTTTTTTTTTTTTTTATTCTTATTTTTATTTTCTCGAGGGTTGCATATGTAGGTAGCGGCACAGGGCGCATTTTTCCCATGCATTAATTCGAAAAGATACACAAACGGGATGATGTATTTGAAAAATATTCATTAGGGCTCGCGCATTCATCATCTAGCTTGTACACCGAATACACTATATATATACCTAGGTATACCTACTCTATACCCAATTCCGAAGGAGAGTTGGCGTCGAATTAGGGGCCGAACCTGAGCTGTGCCCGGGCAAACCGAATTAGCTGGCGATTTGGAAATGGAAAAAAACGAAAAAAAAAAAACAAACTATCAGCCCCGTACAGCAGGTGCCGTTGAAAGAACTGTACATATTTTTTGATAAATATCGCTGCAGAGGTCCTTCTGATTTTTGAATTCACTGTACACCGTAGTCACGTGAACATTCGGATCGGCTGATGAATGAATTACACAAATACTGAAAACGGATTAAGGCGTACGTCCATACAATGTGGGGTTTTGACTTTTCGTTCCCTGAATCCGAAATCCCGAAACGAATCGCGAAAGGCCTCTGGAGTGACGTTGCATATATTTTTCTCGACGCCTCTCGTCGCGCCCGGCGTCGAATGTATATTTGAAACAGCCTCTACCAATTTCACGCCGACTTATTTCATCGACGGTGCGAAACAACGAGTATAATATACAGTCGCTTACGAGATCCGCCCTTATACGCCCTTCTTCCACAGCCTCATCGTGCGTGAGGCGTCACATCGCGGAATATGAAGTCCTAATTAACACTCCGCAATTAAAAAATAAAAGTTACAACCACGTTACAGGTAAACGGGTCGATTTCAGCTCGAGAAGTTAAATATCAAGTTTTCAGGTGTCCCTTTTAGCGGAGAGGCTTTCAGAATATAAATTGAAAAAAAAAAAAAAAAAAAAAAAAAGAAGCAAGCAAAAAGGGCAGAAGTACGTAAGCATGTCGACAAACTGTGGCTAAACTCAACGGCATCCTGTTTGGTATAAAAATATATACGGTGTAAAATAACTGTGGGCATTAAGTAGGATACGAGAAGGTAGTCGAAAAGCCGTCCATTAGCTAGTTAGCCCGTAGTGTAGTTGGACGTAACGTCATCACGTGTGCGCCCATATCATGGTACGTAAGACACAACATCATGCCTACTGGTGCAGGTACTATAATAATAATCGTACCTTCGACTACAACGTTTGTTAAACTTGTAACCGTCCGAACGACGGGCATCCATCTCGTGCATCACCTGGTCCGATGGACTTACGCAGAGAAGAAGAAGAAGAAGAGGAAGAGGAAGAAGGAGGAGGAAAACGAGGCGTACGCCGCACGTGCAACAGCAACAACGTTGTGGTACACACTGTTGTAGCTACGCTGGTATGTATAGAGTGCGTGGGACGTGCAGGTAAATAATAAGGTAGAATATTGTAATACGATACAGAGAGGACGTGAAGAAGGTTGCGGGTTAGTAATTATAAGAAAGAGGCGCTTGAACAAGGAAGACTAAACGGTCGTTTTAACATTCCCTTCTCCACCTCTTTTCCTTCTCCTCAACGATCGGTAGCAGCTTGCGACTGTAATATCCGTATTCCACCCCACTTCCTATTAAACTCTATACGCGGACATCAATGATTCCCCAGGTTCGTCGTGATCGTATCGTTGCATCGATGATATTCTCATCGGAGTAGCTCGAGGATAAAGTGCCAAATAACAGGCCTCTTGGGTAAATCGCTGCAGGATTCAGATCGTAGAGAAAATCGGTAGCCGTCTGTTCTGCACCTTTTGGAACGCCCATACGAGTCACCGGCGAGTGTAAATTTATGTCCTAAATACGTCCAGATATAGATCCTGCGGGATAGCACGGAAGGGGTGGAACCTGATCAACTTCTTCATTTTCTCTTTGGCGAAATCTTACTATTCCAGTGTCAGAGAATGCATTTCGAAGCGATGGAAAGAAGGAGGATTGTGAGTCGGGATGAAGTACCCGCGCTATAGGTATAGGATAGAATCTTTCTGAACGAGATATTACCCAAACAACGAATTACTCTCGGGGTATAATGTATCTAATTTAATAAAGCGAGATGAAAGAGAAGTTGGTAGGAGTGTAGAACGGAGAAATTATCGGGCGCCGCGCCGCGGCCGGTCGGATCAGACGGTGTATTTTTTCCCAGAGGAATAAAGGAGTAGAGATATTAACCTGAAGCGGATAGGTATGATCATCGCGTCTTGGCCGCATATACAGGAATAATATACCTGGAAATATATAATAGAGGAGCGACTCTGTGGAAGTCGTAGTGACAGAGTGTAAAAGGATCATCGTCGTTTTGCCCCAGCTATTCCTTTGTTTTTGCCGTTTCCGCACCCGTCGAACTTTCCTTTTTCTTTATACTATACCCTTTTCTACGCAATAAGCCACTGGCTGCAATGTCAAAACTTAGAGTCGTTACGATTTCCGGCCCGAACTTTTTACCCGACTTCAGGCCTGTACAAACACCACCGATACGGATACTATACACGTACTTACGGTCGGTTCAGTTTTTGGTCCTGATTTTCAAACGGAATTCGTAGAAAAACTATCCATCGCAACAATGTATCGGATTCGAAGGATGCGAAATTGTTTGGAATTAAAATGTAAACTTTTATCCTAATTGCAATTCGCTTAGGAAAATCACCGATTCGATTTAGTAAAAATAGACTGGAGTAAAATTACGATTCGAAACTCCTGTATCACGGTTCAATCGACCGTACATACCTACTCGATCAAAGGCAGAAGCAGGATCAGGAGCGATGCGGCCGAGTAAAAAAAAATCAAGTGAAAAGAAAAGAAAAGAAGAGAAAAAGCAGAGAAGCGAGGGGAACTTTGGGGCAAAAAGAGAGACCAAACTCGTGGTAATCGGACGTCGGTGTTCGATTGACCGCTTCAAATTCGTACGTCCGATTGTTGCGCCCTCAGGATGGTCCGCTAGAGGTAATCACGTAAGTGGATCCCCCTCTGCATCGGCATGGCCATGGCCATCTCGATCCCCGTGATATCTGAGGTTAGGCACCTCGAATCGTTGCACATGTATAAAATGTACACGAATACTCATCGGTGTAGAAAAATGTTGTTGTATCCTTTTCAGAAGGGAACAATACCCATAATATAATTCTTTCGCCCGTGTATAAGTCCACACATATATATAACTAGCTACAGCTCTGTAGACAAAAATAATCAAGTGTGATTGCTCGTAATAACGGGCCTAAAGCTGGCCAGCTTAAGAAATTATATAGGAATATACAATTCCGAGTGATATACACGGGATAAGATGTTGTATCTTTCGGAGTGTGTGGTGCGGGCGATGATCGATCCCCGATCGATCGAAAAAAACAAAAAAACAAAACAAAAAACAAAACAAGGATCATCTACTACACATCCCCGATGCAACGAACGGAAATATGATGCAGTGAAGATAAAATGATGGTATGTAAATTTTTACCTCTAAACGAATAATCACTTATATATATATTTATTCCCATAGCCTCGATCGTCGCCTAGCCTCGGTATATAATTCTGATTAATACAAATCTGTACAGGTATGGATTAATATATCTAATGAAAATAAATTTTTTGTATGTTTTTTTTTGTTGTTTTTTTTTTTCTAAATGAGATAAATAAACGGTATAAAAGATTACGAACCTGCATCAATGATCGTATGATATGAGAATGGCTAGTTTATAATACCTTCTACTGGCGGATCAAGAAGGCGGTGGTTCGCCATGGCCGAGACTACCCATAATCGGGGACGTAGGGTAATAACGTTTAATTGGATTTTACGACGTCCCGGTTTCATACTTAATTATAATTGCCGCGAGCATAGCGAATGGTGAGGTATATAGCTGTACCTATATAATCCCATACAACTACGAAGCGACGTAGGTAACGCGCCTATGTACGTTATACTATTTTGTCGTTTGTTATAATGGAGACTAAAACTCAACACGCCTTTACCGAGGACGTTTCAACGACGAACAACGACCAACAAAATCGGCATCAACGTCAGCGCGGCAACGGCGGCAATCAGGACGAACGGCTCACTACATAGTCGTCTGCGAAAGCGACGATGGAAACCGACCGACGAACCGACCCATACCAACCACGTTCGAATAACCCCCATGCAAATATTATACCAAGACGTGTAATCGACGCCGACCCAACTAATTTTCACCGTACAGCGGCGTCATTATGAATTACAACCGCAAAGTATAATTGTAACTCATATATCCCAAGGTGGTACTCGACTGCGACCGTAGAGCCGTGGCACGGCAGCAGCGGCAGCAACTCTACGGAACAACCTGATGGAATTTCCACGTTTCAATACTTTACGATGGTGAAGCGTTGCAATGCGCACAGCTCTGGAAACCTACGGGTCACGACGTTCTCGTCGGCGCTATACGACGAGTTTATAACCGCCTGGGTATAATCATCGTATTTTATACGAATTATTAGAAAACTGGTACATGGACGAAGAAAAGAAGAAAAAAATGAAAAAATAAAACAGAATGTTATATTAATCGATTGCATTCTTTCCAATGGAGTTATAACTCACGTACGAAGAATTGACATATTATATATGTATATAGAAATATATCGGTTCGAATGTGAATTTTTGTAGGCGAAAAAAATATTGTCGAACATTTTTGAGGTAGCGATTATACGCGTCTTCAAAAAAAGAAAAAAATTAAAATAGAGTAGAATTATTCAAGTTCGATCTTCTCGATCCAAAATCGTTGTCTATGACAATTGATTTATATCGCCATTGTACGAATACAACGATTATAATTTTTCCCGCGTATTACGCAAAATGTATAGACATGAAATATTAAATAGATACAGCCGTTACATCGAATAGTCCGCATCATCGGTATTAGCGGTATCTTACAAGTTTAATAATTGCTTTAGATCTGAGGTAAAAATTCTCTCATCTATCCCCCAAAGTTTTCCAAAGCCCTCCCGTGGCTCATAAAAATCGCGATGTGCGGCACGCGAGCAAACCGCTTAATAGATTTTACCGTATACCTAGTAACGATACACACACAAAAGTTAAGCTTCTTTTATACCTATATACTACATTATACATTATATACATCATATATGTATACTGATGATAACTCTCCGTGGATTAATAAGACTCGGTTGAAAATTTATAAAACTTCTATAATGCTATATCACAGAAAAAAATAAGAAAACAAAACCTTGTGCAGATATACGCCGGGGGGACAATTTGTGTTTGAAATTATTCTTCTTTCTTTTTTTTTTCTTCACATTCGATCACTATACCGTAATAATAATAATGATGATAATAACGATAACGATAATATTTGACGTATATATATATACCTACATGTATATCGATTAATATACATATATCGATCGTATAAAGTTGCTGCTGCTGCTGCTGCCGTTGAATAAAATAAACCTATATAACGGATGATAATCTAGATTTTAGATTAACGTTTTAATTGGTTCGGTTAAACCGCGTCCCGGCGTGTGTAATTAGAAATTAGGTGGCGGTCAGCGCGTGGGATCAATCCCTGGTTATCTACATTCAGAAGCAGCAGCAGTTATATACGTGATAAAAAAGCAACGATCACAACAGCGCAGCCTTTATGAAGGATCATGTATAGAGTATTACTTTAATAAAAGTATATACCATATTATATACATATGTATAATAATAAGACGAAGAACTGCCACACTACTACCTCTCCCGCTCCCGATCGATCGATCGATCGATTTCTCTATTGCTCTTTTTCCATCTCTCTCTCTCTCTCTCTCTCTCTCTCTCTCTCTCTCTCTCTCTCTTTCTATACAATCAACTACTCACTGTGTGATTACCAATATACCGACCGACTCACTCCGCGCCCCGCGTATATGCCCCTTATTGCACAATTTGAAGTAGGTAAAACAAAAACGATAGGAAAAAAAACAAAAGAAAAAACATAAAAAATTAAATAATGAACAATAAAAGAAATAGCAATCTATTATTTACGGCACGCAAGTCGGAATCGACGCGATCACCCGCGTTGTTAAAATGAGCGAGTCACACTGTATACTAGCGATATGTGGGCGGATTATATTTGAAAGAGAAGAAAAAAAAAAAAGAGAAAAAAATACCGCTAGATAGTAAAAATATAAAATAAATAAGTTAATAATTGTATGAATAAATTTCATAAAAATGTATGAATAAGAAATAGTATTACGATAATTTGGATAATTTAAGGATTATTCGACGTCTCATTTAAATCTAATTATAGCAGCGATATGTATTACGTTGTGTAAAATTAATACGTAGATATGTACGGGGTGGGTATGATATTTGATTCGAGTAATACGATAAGGGTTAGAATAGAGTCATGACTTTGAATAAATGGGGTGGTATATAATGCTATCTTTTCTCTATATTACTTCTACTTATCCTATCCCGGGCTATATAAATATACAAATATAGTTACATGTTAAGTGTGTATTACACGGTTACGTACGATACGATGATTGCATCGCGAGCGTGTGCCTCGCTCACTATGTACACATTATGTAAAGGTGAGTAGCTATGTATACGTAAATATGTGCATGTGTGTTTTCATATACGTATGCGTTTCCGCATCGGTATCGTATGTATATACATATATGGAATGGGAGAATTACGCAGGCACGGTTTACAGGGTTGTATACATAAGTGCGTTTTACACGACTCGTATATATGTGTACATGGGTAAGTATATTATAATAAGATATACCTGCGGGTATATGCAAAGCATATACATATATATGGAGATACGTAGAAACGTGCAGATAACGACAATTAATGATAGCGGGTATAACGTTGATTAGTCGATTTGCACGCGAACATGAGCCTATGCCAAGCTTCTGCTATTTCTACCATTGCTACTTCTATCTATTCCCTTCATTTTCGTTGCGATATTTTTGGCTATAGATTTTTTTTCGTTTCAAGATCTGCAGCTAATTCGGCCCCCGTTTCATCCGGTCATATTTTTCCGACCGATTGAATTTCATTTCGTTCTCATCTGTTGGAATTTTTAATCCAAATCACTAATTTGTAGAAAAAAAAAGACGCGAGTACGTCGGCCGGAAATATTGCAAATTGAAAATTTTTTGTTGCACATGCGACATATGAGAAAAAAAAAAAATTCTCGAACACCTCGCAGCGAGCTCGAAGTATTTTGCTTTGTCACGAAGCTGTAATCAGAAAATTGCATCGGAGCTCGAAATATCGCGATCATTTTTTCGAAATGTTACAAACCTGAATTTCGAATAGATGAATAATCGAGGCTACGCATGCATATAAAATAAGTATATAAAGATAGGCGAAGGAGGATATACGCGCTGCACGTTGGCGCCACAACGCCGCCCGCCGTTGCGTTAGAGACACGTCGTTTATATGGGCATAATAATTTCTGGTATTATTAATAAGGTGTCGATTAATCTGCGAAACGTTTCTGAGAGCTTTGATAAAAATGTAAGTGGCTAAAAACCGCGGTAACAAGATAACCGAGTCTGGTCGACAATATGAAGTCCTCCTATGTATAAAAACCGAACTTTCCACCCATCGTATACACGCACACATGCTACGTATACATGCACAAAGATATATGTATACACATAATTTTACTCTCCGTACTTTTTCTATAATAAAAAAAAAAAGAAAAGGAAATCGTATACGTATATAAGGTATATACAAGGGGACAAGGGATTAATCATGCAAAATAAATTCGTGGAATCCATTAGCGATCCCGGAGTAGAGAGCAAAGCGGGAGAATTAAAAGAGAGAGAATAAGTTGAGAAAGATCTTGAGCCGACGACAAGAATATAATATTATCAACGAAAATATTTCCTCATAGCGCGTATAAAACCAAAAAATAAATTTTCAAAAATTTATAGATTCCGCCGTGTTATAATACAAGGGCGCACAAAACACATCACCGGATTCGCAATGAAATGTGCAGCGGATTTTTTTTTCGCATCACATTTTATCGTTTGACCGACGGTGATTTTGACGTTTTTTTTGCTGACTTTCGTCCAAAAATTATTGAATCGCTCACAGAAAATGTTTTTTTTTTTGGTATACCTTACGGAGCGCATGCGGGGTATAAATATATCCTTACCTACCGCACCTCGAGCTTATCCAAATGTTATTAAGGTTATCTGGTCAGAATTCAAGCTTTTCCAAGTAATACACGGATTCCATCGTTTTCTCGGCGCCCCTACATCGGACTGTTACGGCAGTCGCGGGTCTAGGAATGTTGAAAAGAACGCTGCGAGGGCCGGCAGCCCGGCTAAGCCCGCCGCAGCCGCGGTACAGAATCGGAATCGGAATCAGAATTTGTCGTTCCTGAGAGAGAGAGAGAGAAATACCTGCGCGTCGTATATATTCACCGAGTTCTACATCTGTATGGGTTTAGGTATACCTTTAAGTATTTGGAGAATGCCCCTGCGGTCGCGATATCGACGTCGGGCACGTGTCCGACGAAACGACGTTATAGTCGTTGTCGTCGCGTCCCTCGGGACGTCTCTCGCTAAAGCGAAAGTTTTCTAATGGATTCTAAGAATTTATCTGTTTCTTAAACATTACGCATACATTGTCACATGTATATCCATATATACGTGTATATATATACCGGATCATATCGACCTTCTTTTTTTTCTTCCGTCGCATCATCCCGCGGGATTTTTTTTTTTTTTTCTTTCTTTCTTTTCTCTTCTTTTCCTCATCTTCCTCGCATTATCCGCTCATATATTCGGCGTGATGATCGTGCAATTAATTACAAACTGATTACATTAAAAAAGAAAAAAAAGAAAAAAAAAAGCAACGTAAATCATGTATCAAAATTTCGAAGAGCGATCGTTGCGATCATCTGACTGTGTACGAATATAGGTACATGAAGAACCGCAAAGATATTATCACATTGAAATGGTTCTACCTAATACAAAAATTACATCGTGATCGAATCGAATCAATCATACGATCGGTTGAGGTCACCAGGAGGGATCATCGTAAAATCTCCACCGATCCTGATGGCAGATCCGCTATTACGATCTATCGCCGTATCTGATTTTCCGTATCTAAAAGACGCGTCCGATCGATCGCGTTCCTCAAACTCGCACAAAAAATTAAATTACAACAAAAAAATGTATGTGTATACCTATAGGCACGTACATATATTTATCACGATTCACGCAGCGTTGAATATCATTCGATTCGTAAAAATAATTTAATTTATATTTATAGCGCAATGTTTGCAATCTCCTCCGAGCCGCGCGCGTATCATTAATTATTGTATAATATATTCTCGATATATGTACGCCAAAAACGATTTATAATTAACAAAAAAAAAGAAGGAAACAAAAGACAAAATAGAAAAGAAAAATAGAACACGATGCAGTGATTAAGAAAATCGGAACGAAATTATATTATAATTAAAGTATGAGATCAATTCCTCCATGAAGGTGTAAAAGATTGGACAAGCTATATACGTGCATTATTATATCTACACAGCGGTCTTTTTTTTTTCTCAACATTTTTATTTATTTATACATATAATTTTTTTTTTTGTCTCGTCTTGATTGTCTGAAAATTTTAATCGAGTCGAATTACGTGACAGGTAGATAGTTTCTTGTCCGGTAACGGGCAACGCTAGCGTTACGAATTTCATCACATCTGAATCAACAAGTCACAAGAGAGACTCACAAATCGAGTGTATACCGTGCATAAGTATAGTTATAGTACAGAGATCGTCCGCCCTGCGCCTAACTTCCGTTAGCCGATCGTGTTTTGTTGTTAAAATTAACCGTGAAGTTATCTGGGGGCGGGGGAGGGGGGAAGGGTAGTACGACCGAATTTTAACTATATTTAGTGAGATTTATAAATCTGAAAATGAAAGAAGCTAGAGGTCATGTACACGGATCGATCGATCGATCGATCGATCGTTTGTCACCGATACACAGTGCAAGAAATAAGTTTGGGGTATTCCGTACCCAGCGTAATGACGATAATGATAATGATGATAATCATAATAATAATGATAATGGAGTTTACCGATAATCTGTCACGGTACAAATCGTTGAATATGTAACGCTGTGTAGAAGAAAAATCGTTGCAATTACTACATCGACGGTTCACGACAGCTGGAATGAATTTAGGTGCGCTTTTATGGGTAGGTGTGGGTAAATATGTGAAAGAAAAATAAACTAAAATGACGATCGGTAGAGATTTTTCTTGTTCAAGATACTCGACGCGACGCCTGGAACGATCCGCGGTAGTTTAAGGTATAATACTATAAGCTCGATGTTCACTCATTGGAAAACGTCGTTACACGGCACCTGATATTGTCGTCTTATATATATTAGCCGGTGTCCGCGTCGTTTATAATCTCGTGGCGGCGTTAATTTCATTCTCGAGCGATCGGCGCTGCAGGTTTTGTTATAGTGGTTCATTTTTCAAGATCGAGGATATACTTAGGTGGTGTGTATTCACGTACACCAAGCGACACAGCGCCGATCCGATCGATCTGTTCATCCGGATCGATTGCGATCGATCCGGGCGGAACTAATGACAAAAAATTTTATACAGAGACGGCTGCTGCGAGCAATTTAAAACACCATGGCAGAAGGTAGGTAAGCGGCTTCGAATACATCTTTGCTGGGGATCGATCGGGATCTATGGTATATACAAAATAAAATAAAATCAAACAGCTGGAAGAAAATATCGAACCGGAAGATCTGTACGCGCTGTGTGTACAACAGAAGCTTATATTTCAAGTGTATACGAGTGACAGTGCGATCTGCATCGTCGCGTTACGATAATAAGAATTAGAAAAAGAATCATCTTCACAGCAGTTATACTGTGAGATTATTCGGTCGACGCTAATTACGAAAAATTCATCCGTGATGACCGCGCGATCATCGCTCGATTTTCTTCTCTTCTTTTTTTTCTTCTTCTGTACATTATACATTTATAATTTACTGCTCAACCGAAACGCTGAGCGATGTTCGATTCGTTCCAAAATTTATGACAGATCCATTTGATTAGCTGATTTTGATTCCTGAGCTCAGAATACATAAGAATAGCCTATAAACGCCTTTTGAATCATATCGAAATCAAAAGATGATTTTTGACCCTGGAATCGAAAAATATCTGAGATATAAAATCAGATTTATACCGATGGATGTTTTCGATTTTGGGGTAAAAAATGAAGTATTGCCAAAATTGATTGCAGGACACTTTTCCAACGTATTTTGACCTCAGGAACACGAATCCGTCAAGTAAATCAAGCTAGGAATAAATCCCGTCGAGATATCCTTATTTTTTCACTTTTTGAAGCTATAAATTGGCGATACCTCGATCAATTTTATAGATAGATCAATTTAGCTCGTGGATTCGTGTTCCTCAGGTCAAAATACGTTGAAAAAGTGTCCTGCAATCGATTTTAAAAATACTTCATTTTTGGCCCGAAAATCGAAAAAATCCAAAGGGGTATACCTTAGATTTTTGTCGATTTTGGGGTCAAAAATCAACATTTTTTTTTTTCGATTTTGCTATGATATTCTTATGTGTTTTGATCTCAGGAATTCGAATATGAAAGCCAAATTGATCTATCTATAAAATTAATCGAGTTATCGTCAATTTTTCGCTGTTCGGGGCAGAAAAATTGCGATATCTCGATGGGATTAATTTGTAGCTCAATTTATTCAACGGATTCGTGTTTCTCAGGTCAAAATACGTAGGAAAAGCGTCCTACGATCGATTTTAAAAATACTTCATTTTTGACCCAAAAATCGAAAAAATCCAAAGGGGTGTACCTTAGATTTTTGTCGATTTTGGGGTCAAAAATGAAGAATTTTTAAAATTGATCGTATGACACTTTTCTTACGTATTTTGACCTCAGGAATACGAATCCAAAAGCCAAATCGGTCTATCTATAAAATTGATCGAGTTATCGTCAATTTTTCGCTTTTTGGAGCAGAAAAATTGCGATATCACGACGGGATTAATTCGTAGCTCAATTTGATCGACGGATTCGTGTTCCTGAGATCAAAATACGTAAGAAAAGTGTCCTACGATCGATTTTAAAAATACTTCATTTTTGGCCCCAAAATCGACAAAAATCTAAGGTATACCCCTTTGGATTTTTTCGATTTTAGGGTAAAAAATGAAGTATTTTTAAAATCGATCGCTGCACACTTTTCTAACGTATTTTGACCTCAGAAACACGAAACCGTCGAGTAAATTAAGCTAGAGATAAATCTTATCGAGATATCCTCATTTTATTAATTTTCGGAGCAATAAATTGGCGATACTTTGATCAATTTTATAGATCGCGAATTCAGAAACACGAGGCTCATCTCGTACTTCGATTTTTCATCTCGTATTTCGATTTTCGATTGGCCATCAACTTTTTAAGGTAGGAAAAATCATACCGTGGAACCGGGAGAAGCAAAAGAAAAACAAAAAAAAATGAAAATAAAATAATTCAATAAATAACTAGATAAATAAATCAACGGCGCGCGGAATAACAACCATTTTACGATCGTGTATATATATCCAAACTTAATTGAACGTGCGATTTTTTTTTTTCGATCTTTCCTTCCTAATTTACTTGTCATTCAAATTGTATATATTGTACCGTATACATGAGTTTCAACAAGATATCGTACCAACAAATAAATAAAATCGTAATTACTACATCGTAGCATTTAAATTGTAATGTACACGAGGGCTGGTGTGTATACAGCAACTATATATTTCCATGTACATCAGATGTATATAGGTATATATATGTATATGTATTCCATTTCATGATCAGGATGAAACTCAATTCAGAGTAGAATTTCACGGTTCCTCGAGTCGCGTCGGAGTCGATATTTCTGCTGCATAACGCGGACTGAATAGAAAATTAATTATTTTCGGTAAGGTATATATATACGTGTATATATATATATGTCTATCTATGTATATATATGTGCACACAAAGTATAGGAAGCTAAGTAAAAAAAAGAAACCAAAAAATTAGGCGAATACAAGAAGAAAAATCGTGTCAGAATCGGGGGAGTAGTATACAGAGTAAATTTTTTTCTTTTCTTTTCTATTCTATTCTTTTTTTTTTTCCAACACTCAGCCCTTCAGGGTACCTCGTTTGCACCGGTGTACGACTTTATACGGAATCAGTTCGCCTACCGAACCTGCACAACCCCATGAAAGAGAAGAGAATGAAAAAAAGAGAAGGGAAAAACAACAAGTGGAGGAAAAAAGCGACCGTTGTAATCGCTTTGTTCCTGACCAACCCCCGGGACCGTGTACAGGACCTATATGATGATCGTGCAGATCCATGAATTGGGAATTTACAGGGATGAATGAATAATTATGATATAGATACAAAAATATATAGTACAAATGTTGATAATTTCTTCGGTCGCCGAAGTGGAGGATAATAATTAAATCATTATCAGATTGTCCAGAAAATGAAATCGCAAGGATTGAAAAAAAGAAAAAAAAAGTTTGTCTCGCTTCAGAATATGTATAAAATGATAATACATATAGCATACAAGGGGGAAAATACATTTTCCTTTTTTTACTTCTCTTCTTTGTTTTTTTGTTTTTTCTTTTTTTTCTTGGTCGTGAGGTAGACCGCCCGTAAAACCATCCAGATTTACGTGATATTCCTTTTAGCTATGCGTTTTATATTATACAGTATTTTGTTTTGGGGGATCAACTGACAACGATGAAAATGATGATGATGATGATGATGATGATGATAGTTGCTAACGAGGAGGATATATTATATTTTTTAGCCGATGGTTTCTTCGTTTCATTTTTTTCATTTTAGTTTTACTTCTATATTTTTTTCTTTGGTCGAAGAAAGAAAGCGAAGCGAGCATAAGCTGCGGTTGATTTTTTGATATCCTCGGATCATTGCAGCGCCGCGCGCGAGCGTTATACATATACAGATATTCCTCAAAGTATAGAAGAGAGTAAGAATTTTTAGCTCTCAGTTCGTTTTATTGAGTCATATATCAAATCGTCGGAACCCCCTTTATTTAAAATGATGGGCCTTCATAATCCTAGGCGCTTATATTATTTTTTAAACTCTCCGGCGCGTTGGTTTGTAAAATACACTCGAACGCGTGATCTTGATCAAGACATTGTTACGAAATAATTCTATGAATCTGTACAAATTGATGAAAAAAAAAAAAAAAAAACAATTAAAATGTGTATAGGTATCGAGAAAAGAATCATTTTATAACAAGTTGTATAGTATATGTATATTACAGTTTTATATTTATTAGGTTTGATTCGCTAGATATGTATTTTATTTGAAGGAGAGATGAAAGAATAAAAGAAGAAAAAAAACTACGATATGCGAATATATCTTATGTATATCCTAATCTGTTATAATGAATAACTATGTACAAAGGTATTAAAGTATGTGAGGGAACAGAATGGCAGCGATCTCTCTCGGTTTCATATAAATTTACATGAGTTAACGAGCCGCTGGAAGATATTTACATTTTTAATAACCTATATATGTATACAGAGCTCGCGCGCGCATATATATATATATATATATGGAAAAAGGAATCAGAAGCGCGGGTCTGTGATCCTCGTCTCTCGCTGCACATGAACAATATATATGTATGTTGATCGGGATAATATGGGAAAATATAATATACATATTTATACATACGTATATATACATATTTGGAGAGCGCGGGGAGAGGGGAGGGGGTAACTAAGTTTGGTCCAAAGTTTCCACCCCCGATAACCATTTATTAGCCCTAATTGACCGGGAGGAGGGATCGTAGCTTGTTTACATTTTTGTTAGACCGAAATTTAATTAGGTAAAAAAAAAAACACACACACACAATGAAAACAAAAAAAGAAAACCGTATACTACGGGGGAAAAAATCAGTGTTATTTATTATCCACCCGTTCAAGTTTTATACAGGTATATATCGCCGACAGACATAATATAGTTTGTATAGAATGCCGAAACAGAAAATTTTAAAATGGCGACACTTAGAATCGCGTCGTGAAAATTGCGAAGGTTCTCTCTTTCTTTCCCTTTCGTTTATTTAATTTATATTTATTCGTATTTCGAATATATCGAATGATTTTCGTGGAAAAAAAAAAGAAAAAATGCGCGACCAGCACACGATGCGACCGTTATACATCGGATGACACGACAACGAATCTATCCGCACGTACGATAATTATAATTGTTGCGTGACTTAATTCGTTTTGCTTGGAAGCAGTAGACAAGCCCTGCGGTGAGCTATCGCGCATAGATATGTAATAGATAGGGTATATTAGCGAATTGCGCCATTAATCGCTCCATCGCATCGTCGGGGCATATAAATATAACGGTGGTGAATCTATGTTCATGTGTAGGTATATGCGAGCACGGCTGTTTTATGTGAATTTACATTTCGTTGCAAGCAGGGCGAAGAGCCGCGGTAACAAGGCGATCGAGGAGGCGCCTTCCATTAGGACCGCGAGTATAATTGCTAATCGCTAATTACCAATCGACTCGATCCCCGAGAGTCTTCGGTATATACGCGCGTAAATACACCCGTATAAATATGTGCAGGTCGGAAAATAAGAGGGAAAGAAGAATATATGATCGGAGGTACTGCGGGCCAATTAATGCAGTTCCGTACCGCACGTATTATTATACGTATCAGGTGTGTTTAAACCGATCACTTTTTGAAAAGAAAATTGAAAAATTTTCAAATCTTTGAAATATATGTTTGCACAATATGTGGAAAATGAATGTTATTATACTCGCACTCCTCTGAGCGTCATCGTTTCTAACCATATTATTTTACCTGTACGAAGCCAGCCTACTTTTTTCGAACATATCCGCCATAAAATTCGAGCCATTTCTCCCACGAGAACAATACACAATATATGACCTATGCGTGTTTGTAATATCCGATGAAACTGGACCGCTGCAATTATACGAATTTCAGATCAAAAAGGACCATAAATTCATAACCAAAAAATACATGGGGGGTTCAGGAGTGTGTACATATGTACGGTATGTACAATACTCCATTGCACGGGCATGAAACGACATTATACATACGTTGGTTCGTTCCACTTGGGGTTCGATGGCCAATCAAGCGCTCGAGCTGTGCAGGAGCGACGCCATATTCTGGCGGTAGCTACTATACTTTACATTATACCTATAATATGTACACATATATGTGTATATACGGTGGGTGTAACGCGGAACACATATTACATGCATCTACATACGTTAGAAAATTGTTTGTTGTAGGTGGGTATTAAATATAAAAGTAGGGGAAATTAGACGGGAGCCAAAAGACGCCCAAATCTATCGCGCGGTGCATGCATTGTGTGTAGTGGACCTTCTTTTGATTAATCGCCCGCACGCGGCAGTCTAATATACGCATACATGGACACACACATATACATATCCGATACATAATAATACCTCGAGATGTATAAAAGTTATACCTTATACAATACACGATCACGTATGGGGGACCAATAAAAAGCTTAAATATATTCGCCTCAAAAAATGGTTGATCCGATACGTCGAGGGCGGGTAAACAATGTGTATGTGTATATAATAGCTCGCATATGTACGTATAATAAAAAGTAATTACTTATCTTTTCAATTACGCTTGTAACCCTGTCGTCGAGACTATAGAAATAATGTATACCTACGTATTCTTCCTCTTTTTTTTTCTCCGAGAAGAAAAAAAAAACGCGGCACAAGGTAACGTAGATACCTCGGTGTGAGTGCGGTATACGTCCCGTCACAATGCGCGGGAAATTTTTCATTTTTAATCATTCATTTCGGTTCCTTCTTTTTTTTTTTTTTTCTCTCCAACTTCTGATAACAATTACGGAGGAAGAATTGAATGAAATAATCAAGATCCTGTAGAGAATTGTTATTTAATATTTATACACACAACCGAAGCAAACATTATACATAGACGCGTGTCGTCTGCTTAATATAAACTTGTGTGTAAATTATATCTGTTTTTGTGTGTGCGACGTGTAAACGATGTGCAGCGGCATATATAAGAAGCAGCGAATAAAATATATAATGCGTTTTTAATTGGACGCCATTTTGATCTTTAATTACATATCTATACGTATGTATATTACGTATACATACTCCGTATATAGCATGATATTCACACATGTGCCATAGTGTCACTTGTTTCTCGGTTTTTAATCATTTATTTTCTCTAGTTTTTATTTTTCTCACCCCGTTAACAATAAGATATGTAGATAGATACATTTCGTATACAACTACAGTACGCGTGTGACGAAGAAGTAGTACATACATATGTGTAAAGATGTACAATAATATGCCGCGTATAACGTATTATGTGATCGTAATCTGCACAGAACGCGGAACCGCGTTACACTATACATGTATACACATGCTATGCATATGTACATAGCGCGGTCTCATTGTTAGGTAAATAAGTAAGAATGTGTACATGAAATACACGAGTTCCCGTATACCTACCTTTGGGAAGTAACAGTATAGGGATAATATTTAAAAATAGTTAATGCGCGCGGATGTTGAACAATCGCCTTAACGCGATGATGATGGTGATGGCGATGGTTATGGTAAGTATAGACAAATTACCAGCCGACGAATTAGATATTAGGTGCCTACTTCAATTCGTGCAGGTAAAATTATATAAGACAAAAGGAGAATATGTGAAAAAAAAATGAAAAAAACAATTCACCGACTTAATTTAGTTATCTAATGTAAGATAAGCATTAGGCATGTACTACGTACCGCTACACTATTACTTTGTAATAAAGTAGCGCACTGTTAGCTTATGTTAATTATTTTTACCGCATCAAGTAGGTAGGCGGCCTAAACAATTGTATTATTATACTCTGCATTACCGCCTGCACGCCGTCTTTTCTTTTCTTTTCTTTTTTTTATCATTCGTTATTATTTATTTTAGTAGTTTTATATGTAATATGGTCTTGTTTTTCGTATACCTTGAGTCGAGTGAATGGCGCGTTGTTGCTGATGTTGATTATCCTGCAGATCCTGTTTACTTCGGGGAAAATCAGAATCTCCAACGTCCACTAGGCTCCGTATACTAAAGACGCTTTTCGCGACACGGGTCTTCTGCATGTCCCCCTGAACGGCTACCAGACCGTCGGGTTGTCTGCGTTGTGTCGTACTCAAATCCATGATTTTTCTTACGCGCTATTTTATTATTCCCCAAAAGATGTTTCACGCGCTAAGATGCAGATGTGACGCAATTACTGTCATCAGGTACGCTTCGTCGATGCAGGAATTCACTTCACTCCAAATAACTCAATCGCAGGATCAAACATTTTATGATTTTGTCATCGTGTCGTCGTCGTTGGTTTTTTTTTTTTTTTTTATTATCGTATAAAAGACGGTCCGCAATTGCACCAGATCACCGCACATCTATAATGTGAGATTATATTGTTTGTCAAAATATTCGATATCGGTATTGTATAATTATATCATACATTTATTTAGTAATTTTATAGTAGTGATTTAGTAAACTTGATCAATTTTCACTCTCCGCAAATAAGAGGAGTCCCAACGTATACGATAATTAAATTTTTCATTAACCGCCAGACTATACATACTTGTTATTTATACACTCACCGATGTAAAATCGGGCGATAGTTTCTATGTATCTTTCGTATTAGCGTTAATGCGTGAAATTTGTACAGTCGACATTCATCACGAGAATTGCACTAGTTCCGCTGCACTTGTCTTCTATTATACAATGTATATAATTTATAAAACAAATTGTCACTCTTTTTTACAATGTATATTCTTGTATAACTTTACGCGCACGTTTCGACTCTGGGGAATTTGTCGCGCCGATTAAAGGAACCGTAATATATTCCGTCTCATGTGTATGATCGACGCGCCTGACCGATTCTCCGAATAGAGCAGAAAATGTATTACAGCTGTACGAGGATATTAAATTTATGAAGTTGAACGTAAACACACAATCAAGACTGGATTCGGATCGACTCAATGACCTCGTGTATATTATTCCTATAGTATTATTATAGCATTAGGATTATCGTTCCTTGATCCTTACGCATCCATAATTCTCTTTTGGGATAACATACTTAACTATCACTTGATCACACTGCGAATTACGATTTTGGATCCATGTATATGTTGTATACAATCATATTTGAAAAAGGCACTGTACAACATATACGTCGGTGTTCACATTACGTTGTATGCCAATTATTATTATCCGTCAATTATAAATTTCCCTTAATTATTTCAACTCGATTACGAAGAATATAGACGCGCACAGAAAGCCACCGAGTTAATAATTAATTCTACGAAGTAAGAACAACGATAATCAACCACTTCGCATCTATGGCTGATCTCCAGCACGTGGTATTATAACGAAAGCTAATTGAAAAATTAGATCTGAATTTTAATGAAACTAAAAATTATAGGTGGCGGCGGGAAAAATTAATGGCTTTTTCCAAACTCCCGGTGTGTCGTTTGCGCGCTTATAGTTTATGATGAACGGAAACGCTGCTGCTGGTGTTTGGTGTTGTCTGGGCGCGGGTGAAAGAAACGCGTCTCGCGGACTCTCGACCACGGGAATGTGCGCGCCCAGGTGGGCTGACAATCAGGTACGGTGTTAAGCTGGCTGCTGCTGGTTCTTGATCCTGAAGTCCGCCTCTTGCCTCCCTCGAGTTCCTCCACCTTTGTCTCGTGGTATGGGACATGGGGCACGGGCCACGGAGGTAACTTGTAACGTGGAACCTCCTTCTATTTCATCAGGATACGCCCAGCTCGAAACCGACCTTCCAAAATGGCGACCCTTACGTTGACGCCTCCCTATGACATAGTCACAGGTTTGAATGTGCAATGAATTCATCGAATCATCCCACGAGGAGTTCCCCCATCGGGAATGTAATCTGCGGATGATTTGGTCCTGATATGGTTTTTTTCGAAAAAAAGAAGCCTAGTGGCTCGACAATAAAATAATGAAATATAACCTTAGATTACATTTATATACGATTGCCTTAATGGGCGTTCATGATTCTCCCCCTCGAATCATGCGACTTGATATAAAAAAAAAAAAATTAAAAATAAAATAAACAAAAAAATTACTTCTCATCGATCGCGCAGCGGAATGCAGGTGCAATTAAATACCGGTACTTTCAGGCGGCATTTTTAATCTCAGGTTTAAAACTCTCCAGTTTTCATTCAACTACGTCACCACACGAACATGGGGTAATTTTTCCAAGGCTATACGGTAGTTGTTTTGGCGTGCCCGTGAAGACAATTATTGATGAAGGTGTTATTCGCATATCGTAGCAGTTTTTGTTATCCGTCGAAATCCTTGGTTCGGAATACGGGTTATACCGTCCGCCGTCTACCGTTCTCGATTACCTTCGACGGCACAGTAGACGTCTGTTGGCTACCAGAAGCGCTTTCGAAATTCCGATGAAGATCAACAGGCGGCACCACCCGGTAGGTAGGTGGCGGAGTATCGTTTAAAGAATTGATGTATAGTTCGTTGACCTTGACATCTATAATTGTAAAGTATTCCCCATAATTAATTAATGCTTTACAAAGTATTGGCAAATACCGGAAACTCCATAATCAAATTGGATATTTATAGCTTAGCATTTTATAGCGTATTGTGTGATACACCTCACTTATTCATATATCGAATTCGCGAATTTGGTCTTCGCGGCTGCTGATTATAATGGTTATAATAATTACTTTTCATCACGTGCCAATAACGCATATGCGGATAATTTGCACATGAATATATCCTTGCTCAAAGGTATCCTTTCATGGATCTAAACTGCAAGCTGCAGCGTATCATACAACTCGTGTCGAGAACGTTAGCTGTGAATAAGAACAATTCATTCGCTTGGTTGTATACGATGTGTATAATATAATGCATCACGCCGTTCCATACCGTTCGAACAACGAGGCGATGATCGTCAACGCCCGCGGTGTATGACAATCCTCATAGAGTAGGTAGGTATATAAGTATAGTTTCGTCGTGTGCATGTAGACGAGGAGAATCTTTAATGCGTCAACGTGACGGGAGATTTGATAAGAACCGAAGACTGCATGGCTGAGGCATTCGCGCGGTTCCTTCGGGGAATGCGCATCATAAAAATTCTTCGAAATACACGCATAACTTTGCGATGTTCGATGAAAAATCGCACCTGCGAAGATAAATTCGTTCGACGTAATGAAGCATTGCAATACACCTTATATGTATATGGTATGTATACGTGCCGTGATGATGAAGATCATACATTTTTCCGTGGAAACCCGAATGTATCAACTGATTGTAAGATCGGATCGAGGCGTATAGGTGGGATTGACGCTCACGCACATGAGGATTGGATGAGTCGTCGTTGATTGTGATATTATTTTCAGTATAAGCTCGTTTGAGCAGCGCAGCTATCGCGACCAGTCAGTTGTTGGTCGCCACTTGGTTCGTATGCACGTGCAGCGCGACGTCTTACACTTATCGCTATAGTTCGATAACGCGTATCCTGTAGATCCTTCTTGATCCGTCCGCACAGATCGATCGATATATTTGTTCATACATCCCGATCCGTGCTCCCTAGGCCGTTGTCGGTTCCTGTTTCGAGTAAATTCGAACAAAAACGAAAAATAAAACAAAAAACATTGTGAATCGTGGTTAATTTGTTGAAGAACCACAAGAAAAATTTCAGTGTCCTAATAATCTGAGTGAAAAGAAGATTGATAATTTCAACGGCCGTACAGATACATGTAATAAATTGGATAATATTATGTGTCTGAAATTCGTCGATTGACGGTAAGGTCCAGTTATGTATAATTCAGGAATTATTTTTAACGATAAAAGCCAACAATTTAATTCATGTATTACAGCATCGATAATTTTACGAAAAAATCCATCGAGCCGGTGTTATCGAAGATCATTTTGAGTAATCAAATAAATTAATAGATATTTATACCATGAGGTATCCGCGATTACGTCAGAGCGTTAAATTAAGCCATCGTAGGAATTCGTTACTCCGTTTCCGCATAATTTCCATACACGGAAAAGACAAAACCTTGAAAGCAACTGTTCGAGAACAGAAGGGAAGAAAAGAAAAGAAAAATAAAAGAGAACTGCGGATGGAATGTACAAATTTTTGCTATTATCTCGCAGCAAATGTGGGCGATCATTTTTCGTTGTCACATAATCGAGAAGAAACTGAGTTTTGTCGTGTTAAAATCTAGATTAAAATTCGCCGTGCGATACGAACAACTGTTATATGGCTAATCTTATCTTGCGGCTGCTTTCATACCACGAACGGAATCTTTGCCCATCGAGCGTAATGCGGTGGAGTTTCCGCGCAAGAATTTATATCGTAGAACAATATATGTAAGTCATAAGAGGAACAAAAGAAGGTAGCGGAAATTACTTTTCTTCGTAAATTTATCGTGCGAGCAAATATGATAATAAGAAATAATAATTACAAAAATGATTCGGCTTATTAGTAAACAGATTTCGAGGAACATATCTTCGGGAGACATCGCGGCGCTCAACGCGAGGCTATATTTGGATGATTTCACTATCCCAAAACATATGAGCGTAATTATCAATTGAAAATTATGTTCGATAAACAAAACAGACGTCGCGTAACCAGTTTTCTTCTATTTCTAAACGTTGCGGTACAAAATGCATCTCTATTTCTCTAGAATTCCACACATACTCAAGCAGGTTACATCATATTACGATCTATGAAACAATCGTAAATCGTACCGGCGCCGCGCAATCTTCTCTCAACAATAAAAATGATAATTAAAACAGATGATTTCAGAAACGAGTAAACTAAGACCTCGCTAACAATATATAGTTTGCGCTATACATTTATCTATATGAAAGATGTATTAAGATTTGAATTTCAGGAATTAATTTTTCTGCACAAATCATATATGCGGATAATCGCCAGCCTCGGAATGAAATTTGCTAATCTTCGATAATGGTTGGGATTAATTTATCGATCCACTGCGTTACTATAAAAAAAAAAGAACGTGTTCATAATTCGACAAATTCGGATGGCCCCAGATTACCGATTTGTAATTAATATACACACACCTATGTGGATAATTTTCAATCATTCACGTTTTTCTATAAATTCGAAGCCATTCAGGATCATCGCCGGACGTGTGGGAAGCCTCGCGAGTTTGTAGTATAAACGCAACGGCTGCAGTAAAATTTCTCGTTGCAGTTGATCGCGTGGGAGAATTTTAGTGAGACACCATAATAACGAATGTACGCGCGACGCAGAGAGAGAAAGAAAGAGAGAGAGAAAGAGAGAGAACTGATCCTGGCTCGTTACTTTGTACCATCTGCAGTGGCATACGCGTAGTCCCGTACAACGAACTTTATCTTATCTCACCATGTTTCATAAAAATCATTAACGGGGTTAATAATAGGAGGGAAATTTTCGACGGAATCTCTGGGTGTAAAAATTACAGGAGACGCGAGCGGTACACCTATGTAGGTATACGATGGAGAGACGAAATATTATTTGAGAATTGAAACGATTTGGTTGAATAATAATATTAATATTACCGACGATAAGCCGATGCTCGAGAGGCGACGGAAGGGCGTCAGTGTGTTCGAAAAAGGAAGTGGGTTTTCACGTCACAGAATAAATGATGACCAAAGTCCGTTCGCCCGCAGGGAGTTTCTACAATTTCGTAAGAGCCGGCCGGCGCCGCAGTAGTACACATATTATGTCTACATTCTACGTATAATATTTATTAATATAATTAGTCATTTTACCCTGTAATTCTCGCGTTCTACCGCATAAGTGCAACAGGAAACTCGTTTGTTCCGACTTGCGACGTAATGATAATAATATTGTAAGATTGTCTCTTTCAAGTTCTACGTAAAGCGCGTTGACTCGCGAAATTAAGCATTAAAATTCTTTCCCCAGAGTTTAAGAATCATTACCGGGTGCAGCGAGGGTCACTGACAAGAAGACTCGTCCATCCCTGATTATCATCGTTATTGTTATTATTATTATTATAAATATAATTTACAAATGAACGCCCACACAGCTGTTTCAGCATTAAACCCTCCTAGATTGAGAAGTTAATGATGAATTACCACGCGAATTAGCTGTTGAATACCAGTGTTGAAATTAATTATTATACACGCCCCTCCTTTTTTTTCGCCCAACGATAACCGACCTTATTACCTTTTTTTCATTTTCCCCTGATTCTCTATTTTTGCAATTCACGCTGATAAAGGATTGTAGTTAGTCAGAGCAAATTTGGAGTTCGTATCGCGTGCACGACGATTAGCCATACGTCAAACACGCACGTAATGACAAATTTGAAGTAAATTTGATAAAAGCAATTATGACTCGGGAGTCGTAACATTTTCTGAAGAAATTTAAATTCATCTGTTTCTTATCTACTAGGAACTGTAACGATAAAATTCAACGGGTTTGAAGTTTACTGCGCTTCCTACGACCCCTTCAGAAATGATAACATACCACAATAGCAATTAGTATTCACGCTACGCAGCTGCTGCTGCTAAATGGACCCTGGGATCAATGATATCATTTCATAATATATTACAGAAATTCCTCTGTTTAATTTTTCATAGATTCTTCTTCTCTTTTTTCTACCATTAATTTATAACCGCCGCCCTATCGTTTCTCTATAGCTTATCGCAGAAGCACCGCACTCACATGTGCCATACATATTATACCTATATTTTTACATCTAAAACTGATTCGTCGTATTTTTTTTTTTTATAGGTATAAAAACCAAGTACATAATACGATGTAGCTGCATCCCGGAGCGGGAAAAGCGAGCTACGGATAGAAGAAAAAAAAAACAACCGAGAAGAAATTGAGGGGAAAAAATTTGTTGATCGAAAAGAAGGAAGAGCGGAGCTGTGAGCGAGTCGAGTCCCAAAGAGGATATACCTACAAAAAGCTCACGTGCGATAAGCGCGTTTTCATCAACAACTACAATTGCGATCAACAATAATCCAATGTGCGTTGGAAAAGCATCCGACGGTAGGATATCATGTTTCTTAAGTTTTCTCCATTTCGATAGACAGGTAATTTAAATTCCTCGTACACTCCGGGATCGAGAAGGGGTTGATTTCGTGTAACTAAACTTCCTGCCCCGCAACGGGGATGAGTGTGTAGAACACGATGAAGCTATTCTGTACAGTCCGTCGAAGCACGAAAATAATAAAACTCCAATATATGCTCGCATGTATCTCGGGGTTGTAAGCGTCGCGTCGGTATAGAGAAGAAAAATAAAAGAGAAGAAGTATTAAAAAGAGAGAGAGAGGAGCTTTCATTCGGTAATTGTAATGCTAGGCGCGGTGCACGTTTTTCAAATACGTTTCTCATACCACATTATAAAGCACATTATACACATGGGGCCATAATATACTCTCGTTCGCCGGATGCGCGACGCCATGTACGTTGCACATGAAGAAAAATAATAGTAATAATAATAATAACGGAATACGAAGAAAAAAACTTTTTTAAAAAAGGCTACAAGTCCCGCTTTTTATTTCAAGGGAACTCCACTACTTTGACCCGAAATCATCCAATTCTCCTCGTCACCGCGGTTCTTACATCAAATGGAATGAATAAACGTACCAATTATCAAGTCAGACACTTTGGGTTTATGGATGATGACGCGTAGCCTATATGGACACATATATCTATACCAGTGGCGCCCGCATTAGACCTCGCTATACCTATATAGTGTTAACATATAATAACGAATTAACTCCCTTAATTGATAGCGTCGCGTTTACGATTAATGAATGAATGAATAAATAATGTGCATTAGGTTCGTTGTCATTTTTTACACCCGGTGCACGCGCCACGAGCTGACACTTTGAGTATCTCGGATATTTCCATGTATCCGACAATTAGAAGATGCATCGAAACTCATGCTCGTCATAACAGATATAATTTTGACGTGAATAAATGAAAATTTCATAGAAATGTTCGTTTGTGTACGAAAATAGTATACGTGTCTCTCGAATACAATAGCTACTACCGCGTGCTCCACGCGTTATTATAATATACAATAATAATGAGCGGATAAGATAAGAGCTGCAGCAGCCAACATGATGAATTATACATATATATACATATATCACTATATATACATATGTGATGTGAGAGCATACATCGGACAGGAAACATACATAGAGATTGAAAGAGGCGATCTACCACCAGTCTAATGGAATTGGTTTTGCTAAGGCGCGGCAGGCAGGCGGACAATTGCGGACGGACCGGCGGGCGTAGATTCCGGGCTGTTTAAACACGTATTAATAAATTATTTAAATAGAGTGATAAACCACGAGGAATTGTAATCGGCAATTTTAACTTCATACCTCTGTTTTTTATGTACCAGTTTGTTTTTCGCAGAGGACGGAAAGATGGTGTCTCGGATCCGACCGATAAAGATCACAGCGGTCGGCGACGGTATGGTCGGCAAGACCTGCATGCTGATCACATACACGACGAAGAAATTCCCGACGGAATACGTACCAACAGTGTCAGTGTTCTATATTTTTCCCCACTCAATTATGAAAACGAGTTATATGAGTTGAGCGTAATAATTTTTTTGATATGTATACAGGTTCGATAATTATGCGGACAACATATGCGTCGACGGACAGGAGTTTAATATGACACTTTGGGACACGGCTGGTCAAGAGGATTACGAAAGGCTGAGACCACTTTCTTACCCAAACGTAAGTCTGTCAAGTTTAAATTTGTCGAATCGACAGCTTGCGATTTCCGGCTGATCGAACCAACCTCATCCGCTGGTACTGGTGTGAAATTTAGAAAAATTTTCAACTCACCGAAAATTCACGTATCCATTTCAGACGGACTGTTTTCTCCTCTGCTTTTCCATTAGCGCTCGGAGTTCCTACGAAAACGTTGCTAGTAAATGGCATCCGGAAATTAAACATCATTGTCCAAATATACCGATTGTCTTGGTCGGTGAGTGAGCTGAATTTCCACCTATTCGATTCACGATATTTCTGAGTTTGATCGTCATTATTTCTAACACAAGTGAATGGGGTTTTGTGTAGTTAAAATTTTTTAACCTGTAGGAACGAAAGGTGACCTCAGGAACAAGGAGGACATGGATGTGATTACTCCATCGGAGTGCAAAAAGATGAAGAAGAAAATCAAAGCTTTCAAGTACGTCGAATGTTCGGCTGTTCAGCAAGAAGGTCTCGAGGAGGTTTTCGTTGAGGCGATAAGAGGTGTTCTCAAAAAACCCTCGCAAAAAAGGTTTTGCGGAATTCTTTGAATTTCGATATTATACGACACATTTGCAACGAGATCGTTTTTACATTTTTACATTTATAGAACCGCACACGTCGAAGAGAAGCTTTAATTATGATTGTCACTAGTTTTATCACTTTTATAATTATTTTTAATATTGCTATTATTATTATTATTATTATTATTATTATTATTATTATCATCATTATCGTTACTTCTCACATCAACATGGAAAAAAAAACTTTCTTAATGATGAACGGCGTCCAGCGAAAATAACTAACTTTAACCAAAGACTTCCTTCTTTTAACTGATACAAGCATAGCACTTTTGTAATACTGTAAAATATTATTATTACTATTATTATTGGTTAGACATAAAAGAAATATACCTATGTGCCTTTTTCTCTGTACAAAATATGTATATTTAATAAAAAAAAGAGAAATAAAAACAAAAAAAGAAAAAGAAAGAAAGAAATCGTTTATGTCATCGAGTGTAAATAAATCCAATGTGTATCATTTTGATGAAATACAAACATATTTTTTTATACAAAAAATCTTATTTCCTAAGAGATTGGAAGTGAACTTCAAATCCAAGGATGGTCAAGATAAGAACATGATGAACATGGTATATTGATTAATATATACCTAAATAATGCACGTAAGTATCTATTTTCGATTTACAACACTGCGACTGTGTATTTTTCACAGTTTTAGTCTGTGTCTCTTAATATTTAATATTATAAATAACCTTTGCACACCACTGATAACAATGTCTTCTCATAGAAAAATGTCAAACTGCTGTTGCAGCTACATCTTTCAGCGGGCAAATGCTCCGTCCGCAACTGGAGTCACTTTCTGTTGAAGGATTTTACCATAGCCACCCCTACCCCCGTCAAAGTCTGATCGATACTCATCCCTTACCTGAATAATGATGAAACATTAGCTTAGCATACAAGCATGTCAAATCAATTTTCTCACCTGTCCACCGGTTTTGCCACGACCATATTGTCTTCCTTCGATAAATCCCGCATCCCAATCCGTACGGATAATTCTGTCATCGAGTCGAGTTCCATTAACATATCGCATACACTGTTCGGAATCGGCTCTGAGGTAGTATTCCACAAAGCAAAAGCCGCAAGGCGTCTTTTTGTACTTATCTAACCCCATTATGATTCTTCTTATGTCCCCACACTTTGAAAATAACTCGTATATTTGTTCCTCAGTTGTATAGAAAGAAAGGTTTCCAACGTAAAGAGTGGTAGAGTTTCTTAGAAGACGATCTTGCTCGACTCGAGATCCCTAGGAAAATAAAAAAAAAAAAGACAAACATCAGTATATACCTACTTGGTATGTACCAATGTGCTTGACCAAAAAAACCTGTCATCCTTACTAGGTAAAATACGTGAAGCGAACATAATACTCAACAATTATCGCCTAACGTCAACTATTGTTATGAAGAGGTTAGGTTAGCTGCAATATTTCATACCTTGAAATGCTGGTCACGATATGAACTCAGCTCAACCGAAGGTGATGTCTGAATTGGCGTGGTTGGTAAAGACATTGCTACCTAGTTATTCCGAGATACAGTTCACAAAGTATTTTCAAATTTCGAAATATTCTGAGATGAGTCTTCGACCGAGGAAAAATTCAGCTGCGTCGTCGACCTCCGACATGTATTGTTTGTGAAACGCAGGAATCGAGACGCGGAAGATGGCGGTAAGGGAACCACGGAATTCGGGGCGCCATTTTTGAACTACCGTCGAAAGGCGAGATTATTTTATTTTTACAAGCCTATCAATCAGAAGAAATAATAAATACGCTAAATTAACAGTTTTAAATATTAATAAGGCACTGGGATAGACGGACGATGAATGATTTCGTTCATAACGTTCTTGACACTACAATTGGAAATATTTTTGGCAAGGATATAACGTGCAGAGAGCCGGTCGAACGGTGCGACGAATATCAGCCGGGAACTTTGGTAGAATTTGGACGGACAGGTGTTAAAGTAAGTATGTTCTTGATAAGCAAACTATGTTGCAGCTGTAAGAATCGAATCGACCGTAATAAGGAAAGTTCATAGTACTGTAGAGAACATCGATCAGCAAATTTCATCGCATAGGACATGTATGGTGAAAAATGTGAATCCAAACAAAAAAAGAAAAAGAAAAAAATCGCGAACCGTTATTAAACGAATTCGTGTGTTTCTAAGGTTTCTGAAATGGTTACGCTTTTGGCCTCACGAATACGGGGCACGTTTTAACCGTTTTTATCAATCAGCCACAATTTTATTAATATTTATTGTCTCCAAAAATCGAAATTTCCCGTCGCTCCAGGAGCATGGCAATGGTAAGTACAGATGTGCTCTGAAAATGATGATCGTTGACCGAAGATTTGCACTGATTCAAAATTTTTATCTGGTGAAAATTTCAAAATTAAATGCACCGCAAACCGCGTCATAAACCGGTCCGTTTCGGTCGTTCTCTTTCATTCTATCTGACAGTCAAACCGCAAAGTCTGTTACGTCACCAGATGCTTCTGCTGGAACAGCTGATTGATAGTGGATTCCCATTGATGCATGGGTTAATGGCTGATTCAAATACTCGAGTTTGTACCTGGTAACGACCATTTATCAGTGAGATATTTATTAAAATCGTAAAGTGATTCGCGAATTATATTTTTTACACCAAAATATTATCTATCTAATAACAGTATGCAGGGAATCAAGGTGAATATATTACCTAACCTAACCGGAGAAAAAAATTGTCGGTGAAGTAATAAAAATCTATTTTCACAAAGTTTTTCAAGAAATTTCTGATGCCCTGCGGTCTTTGTGCCGCGGTGCCAGCCCTGAAACCAGTCCCTCCGCCGTCGAACTGTCCAACACCTTGCGAAGTTGATGATAAAAAGTTGATCCGGCCATCCGAATTGCCGATTTATACGGTCGCTTCTCAAAAGGCAGACTCATGGTAAAGCAAGTCATTCGCAAGGATAAGCCCTTTTACATGAATCTAGATTTTTTTTTAACGATACTAACGAATTATCATTTTGATTTGCAGCCCCACACCAGTAAACCTCGAGCCCTCGTATTTGGAGCAGGGTTTTGGAACGGTCAGAAAATCTTTATCTAGCTTTTTCGATCAGTATCAATTCGTAAGCGACACTGTGACAAACACGATAGAAACTGGAGTGGCTCACAGTGAATGTGAGTTTATTTCTTCAATTTATCAACACCAACACTCCAAACTGATCGTCGAAGAAACGGTTATTTGTTTAAATTCCAGCTAAAATATTACCAACGAAGAAAAAGTTATCTGATTGATTGAAAAACCTCCCTTACCTCATCCCATTGTTATAACATAGGGAGATCAAAAATTTTTTAAATGGATCCTGGAAAAGAACGTAAACGTATTAAAAAAATGTTGCTCAAAGATGCTAGAAGCTTACCAGGTTCGCCTCTCCTGTGTTGAGGAAAAAAAATGCTCCTCAGACTTGACTTTATTTTTATGATTCCCCGCCCATTCGGTTTTCTTAGGCAAATATTTACAACGATGACAAAATCTTTCAGCACTCTATGACTATCTGAGGGAGGAAAGCAACGCTGCACCTCGTATGGGTGCTATAGGAATCGGTGCCCTTACCGGACTCATTTTCAGTCTTCGCGGCGGAGCTTTTAAGAAGACTCTTTACACAAGCACAGGAGCACTCGCAGTGGCAGCTTTCTGTTATCCAAAACAGGCAAGGGAGGGAGTTGAACTTGCAAAACACTACGCAAACATTGGATACAACTTTGCATACGGAAGTAAGTGATCAAACCTGCATTGATTCAAAGTTTAAATCCTTTTTCTAAAATTCCTGCTCGATCCATGTTTAGTAGAGCCTGAAGACCCATTGGAAAAGAATTTACAAACTGGTGGCCCAAATCCACAGGATAACAATCCTCAGGAATAAGTAAAAGTGGGGACAGGAGCAAGAGTATTAGAACCCCAATCCAAAAATATCCATGTACGTTTTTTTCCCCTCCATTTCATCGAGTCCCTGGAGAGAGAATTTCGAAGAATCTCTTTGAGCATACATCACCGATGTTTCAAATTCAATTATGTAAAGCTTCCTTTTCACGTTCACGCGAATTCTCAACTGAGATTCGTCGACCTTGAATATCATTTTATCATTTCATTGACCGACATCCCTGTCTTCGTTCATGATCGTCATGGTCGTTTGATAAATAATTTCAGTAAAGCCAGGGGACCCGCAACAGCTGGAGATTAATTTTCCTGAATTTTCAAAGATTAAAATACCAACATCCTTTGACGGTTTCATCGATCAAGTTATAGAAACAGGAAGCGCTGCCGGAGAGACAATCGGCGCCTTGACATCTAAAGCTTCGGAGTTTTTATCCGAATCGCAACAGGTAAAATATATAAGCCAATGAAAATGATTTTCAAGCCAGAATCAAACAAATCTGAAACCCTCATTTCTATTCCAGGAAAAATCTACCGACGAGAAACCGAAACAGAAATAAGAAGTTATATTATCTAAACGGGTTCCCTTCAAAAAAGGACTTACCTAAAATGTACCTATTATAAATTCTAAATGCTATAGTCCCAGGTGATAACAATACGTAACAATAGAAACAGAAATAAACTCATCCCACTATCAATGATGCAAAAATGAAATTCAAAAATGCAGTTTTATTTTCCCACATTTCCTCGTTATTTTAATCGGCGATTTATCGATTTCTCTCCCCAATTTTTCAGGTCAGTTCGCATCCAGTGGACTTTTATTCATTCGCATACGTCCTGCGAGGTGGCACCAGTTGTTATTAGTATGTTCTTAGTTTACCGTGTGCGCACACGACGATCGATGATATTCGCCTATAAAATCTTGGCCATCTTATCGCGAGAAGAAAACGTATGCAAGTATATAAATAATAAACTATAAAATCGGCAGTTTTCAACTAAACGCAAGTTACCAGCTATATATTATCAGGGCGGGGTACGTAGATATGATTTAAAAAAAATCGTGCGTGTTCATTTCGCCCCTTCGGTTTCACAAATAAATTCTCCGGTGTTGCTCGAAGAAGAAAATAAACAAATTAATGAATAGAAGACAGTGCCGAGGTCCGCGAAATATTCAACATCATCAGCGACGGCAGTAAAACTACGGAGTATAGATTGCGCTCGCGCGATATGCGAGAGAAAGGTATAGATCAGACAAAAGGGACAGCGGAAAACCAGACACTTGATAGTAAAATGAATGCACGCGTGTAACGAGCTAAGGAAAAAACAATACACCTATACCTATATCTATATATAACTTTGCGGAGAATGTTGGAGCGCAGTGGTGAGGTCCTTGCGTTCGGAATTCAGGATCGACTGTTGAAGTTACGACGAAGAGAATGATTACGCGAGAAAAAAGAATGAGAACGAGTTTCTGTGTCGCCGAGTAAACGCGATGAATATTAAATGGTTTCACCGGTATAACAAATAGAATTACCATCGCCAAAACAATTTATTATTCTTCAGAACGAGAATTTAAAATTTTTTTCAAATCATCCTAATATTTCGGCACCTATAGATTCAGCTGTTTTTTTTTCTGTTATTTTTTCATAAACCTCCATAGTCTGGAACGGTTTCGAAATCGCTAGCACGTAAACCGTCAGTCGACATTCGTCTATATCTCGTCAGTTAAAATACATGTGTGTTCTCGTTTGGACAGCATAATTTGACGCTGTCTGCTTACACATATACGTAACAATACTATGTATCCGCGTACGCTGTGTGCGGTTAAAAATTATTCATAAACTACGTCGCACACGTATGTGCAGCTCCATTTGCCTTATACCGAACACTACCATAACTGCACCAACGTGAATTCAACGACCACGTCCGTAGAGTCTTCTCTATTTCCTTTATTATTCGTAATCTGGACTGCTCACTCTCAATCATACCACTAACATCACATCGCCAAGATCTCCGCGGTATCAACAAAATGTAAGTAAAATTTCATCTAATAAAAAAACAAACGAAACAAATTCAGGCGCACTCGTCCACGTGCCTGCGATCATTTTTTCACATTATTTACAAATGTAGGACAGCCGATAGTTTTTGCCTCATTTTTACACGCATGTCCGTTTAGGATAAAGAAAAAAAAAAAATTTTTGTTTTCATTATTCCACGTGCATAAATCGACTCGTCGTCGTCCGTTCTGTATATATCTGGAAGTCTGGGGCCCGTGGTCGCCGCGGACACATGATCGATACGCGGGATAATCGCGGACGTTTTAAATTAATCGACGTTTAAAATTTTGATTAGTTCAGACCGTAAGATAAATAAGCATCGGTGTTCTGATTTTAATCAAAACCAGACAACTGATGCAACAATAATTGTTAATTCCGAATCTCAAAATCGTTTTATTAACAGCATCGACGCATGCGATTTCTTTGATACGTATCTCTCTGTAGTTTGCAATGAAATTCTCTTGCGGCAACAACATTTCGAGAAGAATCGCTTCGCATCGTATAACCATCCCTCTAATCAAATTTAAATCTTGCTTTCTTTACGCCGTTCAAAGTTTACTCAGCTTGTTCTTTCCTTCGTTTTTTTCCTCTTTCGAATGACGTTGATTCACGTGATAGTAAAAAAACAACCCGCCGTGTACGCGTGTTAGGTATACTATTGTATACAACACAATACAACGTATGCCGCATCGCAACCGAATAATCGATCCCCCTGGCTACTGTATTATACGTATGTATATGTGCCTATCGGACTAAAGCCAGTAGCTCGCAGGCGCGCGTGATAGCAATAAGCCCATTAAAGAGAAAAAAAACAAATAATAATAATAATTTAAAAAAATATAAATAAAACAAATCGCACCCAAACCGTTTGATGATCATCGACGATCGATCGATCCTTACGCGCGAATTATTTCGCTGTATAGAAAAATTATCAGCAACGCTCCCACAAGTATATATCTATAATACAACATCTCAGCGATCTTTTTCTCATCATAAAATCTGACCTCCTGACCGCCTAATCTGGACTTTAATAATTCAGTTAATAGGTAATCGATGAACGTATAATAAAGAAAGATTCTAGAAGTCTTTAGACGAATTTTGCCAGAGGTTCGTTTTCATGTTCCCATAATGGGCAAGTTTTTTTTTTTTTCACTTCACTCAATTACAATCCACGTTTCTTTCGATTTTTAATCTTTTTTTCTTTTTCTGTTTTTTCAAAATTTCCGGTCCATTCGATTCTTCTCTCAGAAATTCGATCGACGATTGTTCGAGAAAGTTGCGTATACGAAGTGTAAGGCATATAATGTATACGCAGATCCTGCATCTCTGTGATAAGGATATACATATACATACAGTCGAAAGTGTAACGGATTTCTGGACGGTGGTCGTTCAGTTTTCGCGTCCAATGAAAATTCTCCTGCGATTCCGCGTGCGCGTTAGAAGGGGCGTCGAGGGCTTCGGGGGTTGGTCGTCGTCGTCGTCGACGACGGAGAGGAAACGTAGCTGTAGGTAGCTACGTTGGTTTAGTACAACCGAGGATTGAGGACGACACCTAGGCTCTAATACGCGCGGCGTAAGTCGTTTGTTTCCCTGCCCTGCACCAAGGGCACGACCCTGAAGAGGTCGAAGTAAAACTCCGGAACTCGCATACACATATGTCGCATTGATTTTTTTCCCGATATCGAAATAATAATAACAACCATCGCAATAACAATAACAACAACAGGGACGCAACAAAAATTCACCGGATCGTCGTTCACCTTGTATATATCTATAAAAAAAAAAAAAAAACAACCACAAAAAATCAAAAATAAATTCTCTTCTGTGTTTCGCATGTCGTCGAAGTGAAGCTAATTTGTGAGTGGGGGGGGTGGGGTGGGGGTGTCTCGTATACGTATATATTTAAAAATGTAATTTACATACCATAGTCACCGGGACAATTTCTATCCAGTCCCTCAAGGGACCCGAGTTACTCTCTTCTGTACCGCGCAATTAAACTCTCGAGTGTCTCGAGAACAAAAAATTGTGTACCTACGTTTTGTACAGGTACCTACAAAACACACACTCGTGTGTGCGTCGTTGTGCACACGGACCTTTTTTCCCTCGAGGAAACGGAACACGAAAAGAAAAAAAAAAGATGAAAATCTGCACTTTTGTAAAATAAATAGAAAGAGAGAGAGAGAAAGGAACGGGAGGGTAATTATCGCAGGGATTCGAGATCGTGCGACGCAGCTGAGGGGTGTTTTTTTTTTTTCATTAGATTATAAAATGCGGATCGATCGAACTTTTTCATACACATAAATCTCAGAAAGAAATAATAACGAAAAAAATTAATTGGCTATTGTGAGATTCAGATTATCAAATTCACAAGAGACACGATCACGTTGCTTCGTAGCTGTTCCGTAACGCAGAAACAGAAGTGTACGCGGATAATTCAACATCCCTTTCGCTCTTGAGCGCGACTCAGGCAGCTGTTGGCGATTCGCCAAGCGGTGCGAAGGGCGCGCTCTTGATATAGGAATACACCTTTGTACCTTCGATATTCAAACGCTTTGGATGGATGGATCGATTTCTTTTTTTTCTCGTATAAATTGTAACATCATACACCTTGCAAAAAAAAAAGAAAGAAAAGGAAAAAAACGTGTAGGTAGGTACACACCGCGATTAATTCGTACCAGACATCAAACGCGTTTGCGAATATCTAGAGGGGAGAGGAAAAAACAACGAGATAGCAAGAAAAAAAACAAAAAGAAAATCATATTCTACCCGAATATCCCGAACTTCTCGATGATGAGAGCTGGAACTGTATGTAGCTAGAGAACGACGCGGCCTTCACCCGCAAAAGTCGATTCGCGACGTCGTCGTAGAGTATATAGTACATGAGAAAAAAAATATATATATACGTATATATCTACCCTATGTATTCACATGGGTATGTATCTTGCATACATGTATGGTACGTATACCTGTGTTAAGAAGTTCAAAAAACCAGAACTCCGCAGCGGCTATATATGATCGGTATAGTATCTGCTGCGTTACGCGACTTTTACGTATTTACATAAGTATAGGTATATATAATATTATTTTATATTCAACGAGCGACGAGATAGACGGACGGGGATTGATGTAATATGTATAAAATGTATAATATTTATATACCGGATACGTAACTATACCGTAGTCGCGTGTCAACGTTGTGTCAGCCACCTGTCATATCGGATTGCACCGAATCCATTTACGTGATGAGGCGGCGCGGCGAGGGAGAGGAAGGAACGACGGGGGGCGGGGGCGGGAGGAGCTGCAGGGGGTGGTGAAAAGAGGAAAGAGGAAAGAAGGCGGGGAGCGAGAGGCAAGGTCAATGTCGCCGACCTGCTTCGTCTATTCCTCCTCTCGGACATAGCCGTATATGTGTAATACATGTTTGTATTGTTTGAACCCGAAATCTGAACGTCGTCGCGTCGTATAATACATGAAGAATAACGATGTAATTACGCGGCGATAATCATCAAGTCGCGATTAAATTTCATATTATACACAGCGAAATGAGAAGCCGTATTTTTTTTATACATCGTTCGAAAACATTCGCATCTCGGTGCTGGCCTGTAATCACATATAAATTCCGCTGTGCCGGGGGCGGGGGAATTTTATCCTCAAAGGATAATCTCAGCTTTTATCGTAAACGTACGCTATACGAGATCCCGTGGAAACTTCGAGGTCCTCAAAGGGACGATGATCTTCGGCGTTCAACTAATCATTCGTCTTCAACGCGAGCTCTTGACACCGATCTAATTAGGGTGTATGGGAAAATCACTAATCGCGTAATTCCTGACAGCCGCGATTACTGCGCGCAGTTTCTCGGATCGCGAAACTCTGCAATATATCGCACGGGGATTATGGCGCGGAAGATAATTGATCGAGGATCCGAAAGCGTGTAGACAAAATGTCGGGCGTTTCAATACTGCAGTGTAAAGATGCTAATTCTCCCTCCGCGTACATCAGGGAAGACCTAGACCGTTGGATAAGGTAGAATAGAATAGAATAGAATGGAATGGAATAGAATAGAGGACAGGATACAGAGGATGATGTAAATGAGAGATGAGGATAGGAAAAAGAGGTTCGTTCGCAGCGAGGGGGATGAGGCGAATTGAAGTGAAGTGATCGGATCCTCTCCTCTCTCTTCTCCCGCCCACACCCGATACGAGGTTAATAATTGGATGATGGGGCTCAATTGGCTTCTTATTTAATCAAACAATGTTACGCGATGTATATATAGGTATATAAAATAACCGGTTACCGCGATGATCGTATGCATATATATGTAGGTCATATAGGTATATATAGGCTGCACGATGGGCGCGCCGAGGATTTATTAAATTCCTAATTCCTCGACAAGAAAGAAAAAAAAAAGAAAAATTCATAAATTGATAACTTCCGAATTTAGATGTATTTAAAAACCGTTTAACGTCTCGCTCACGGAAGGGAGATTAAAATTTAAAAAGTAAAAAAGAGGAAGAAGAGAAAAAAAAAACCAACCGCGCAAACGTTATACGTATTTCAGCCCTAATTTCTTTCCGTGTACATATATATGTAATGACACGGTGAAAAATTAAGCTCGCTGCACAGGGATTAGCCATGATTACATAACGAGTAATTGGTCAGAAATTGGAAAAAAAAATGTCTTGCGGGAGATATCTCTCTCCGAGAAATATAATTTTTTTTAATAGGATATAAATTGAATCGCTGTTGCGTCATTTTTTTTTCTCAAACTGCACGACGTTGAAAATCGAATTCAAATTTTTATCAAGTTGTAGCAATTTTTTCCTCTCATGGATCGACGACGGCAAAATTAGCGTTTCTTGCATGCGGCGGGCGCTTTTCATTAAAAAATATCCATTCCGGATCGTCCAACAGGCGTTTTTTCAGGGTCGAGATTGGTCCGCGGCTACCCGCGTCCGTAAGTTCGGCTCAAGGCGCAATATCGGTAGATTGGAGGTGTATAGAAATAGAGGAACATTGGAATCTCGGTCAATCGGTGCTAACTTCGCCCCCGTTTCATTTCGTAGTATAGGGTTGTACCCTACAGGTTCGCAAGTTCACCACTGCGCCGAATCGATATCAGTTATACGTATACATATATCCACGTATAAATCAACCGTAAGTTTCTACTCCTGCGGTTTTACTTTTACTCCCACTTTGTTTCCGCAGCTACTTCTCGATTTTCGACCTGTAACTGCAAGGATTCCACCTACATACCTACCGCAATCGCGAAACAATATGTATCGACTATATTCTAGATTACACGAGGGAAACAAAAAACAAAAAAAATTCTCACGAAACAAAGGAATTGAAAACAAAAAGAAACAACAACAACCACGAACGATTCCGTTTCCAGAAACGATTACCTATACCTACTCTTAAAAATCGATGATCCGCAGATTTCGGAAAACGATAATTTCTCCGAAATATATCGGAAATCCGGGTTGTCTCGACGGTTCCCGGGATATTCCCGCTACCATATATTAGTCCGCATACGCAATTGGTTTTCCATAAGGACAGATAAGGTCCGTTCGCGGCGTCGTCGGCGGCACAACGGCGGTTTCGGTTTTGTTGCCGGGGTACCCCGAGGGGTGTGTTTCGGGGGTGAGTTGGAGGTCGTCCTGGTTGGCGGTTGCTAGGGCGATCAATACCTGGGGGGGAGTAGGGGGGTGTCTTTCGCGAAGTGCAGGGGGGAAAATGGGGAAGAAGATATAGAGTCGGTGGTGTGAGGAAAATAAGCGCGTCACAACAGCTGCCATGCTCTTGTAGGAATTAGAGAGAAAAAGAAACGAAACGAGACGACGACGACGAAAAAAAAAAAAAAGAAAAAAAGAGAAAAGAAAAGATTCAGACACTACACGTTACACGGAGATACGACTTAATCGTTACACGTATACAGTTCGAAAGGCGATCGCGTTTCGAACGGTCCAAATTTATCGCATATAATATACCCCACAGGTATACTCGAGTAACTATATATCTGTTTTCTGTCCATCCGATCGTCCGATACACTTATCGCGGTTCATTGCACACTCGGAACAAACGTATAGTTCGGACAAGCGGGCTACGGCTGCGTGTAATCTGTAATGAATCCGCTGAGACAAAACGATCGTGTTGTTTATTTATACGAGAGCGATCGATCGATCGATCGAATATCCTTTGAATCTTCTTGGCTGCCGTTCAATCTTCCAAATTCAACGACGAATTTTCATCCGCCACCTATAATGGCATCGAGAATGATATCACAAGTCATCGGTTGTGTTCCAGTAAAAAGAATTAAAAAATAACAATGATGACAACAATAAAAATGAGAATAACGAAAAACACGTTTTTGTAATAATTGATGTATTATACGTATACGGTATAATCGGATCTACAGATCGTTTTTTTCTTCTTATCGTTTTCAGGTGATTCTGAAGAAAGTGAAAGGGAGAGATCATCGCGCGAATTGGTCATCTACTTTATCGTGCGTGTGTAATAATCGAAGAAACTAATAGAGTGAAAATTTCCAAAGTGATATAACATGTGATATCTTCGAGTAAGAAAAGCGGCGTGCCCTGGTCGCTTTTGTTTGGGGGTGGGCGATCGTGTACATGCGTTATCGTATTCAAAAGTGCGTGTTTGTTTCTTCGTAGTAACATTAAACATACCTATAGCGCATATTTATATATATAATATACACATTTATACTCCATGCATAACTATCTAGAGACATATATAAACAAACGTTAACTCTACACACATCAAAAAAAAAAAAGAAGTAAAGAAAGAAATTTTGTGATGATATTACAGCTGGACGTTCGCGAGCGACGACGTTCGATGATATTTATCTCGGGTAATTTGGTCGGATATCGTCTATAGTTTTGAACTCGACACAAAAATATTATGAACACGATCAAGAGAACATGGCATAATTACCGTCGATAATAACAATAATAACAACAACAATAAGGTGCTCAGATATTCACCAACGGATCGATATAATTTCTCCGATCTTCTCAGTCGACAAATTTCTCGATTATCGGTTAACACGTTCCGGGCAATACGTACAAAAAAAAAAAACAAAAACAAAAACACAAGAAAAAACTCGCAAACTCCATTTATGAAAAAATATCACTCGAATGACATTAAAGTGCAGCTTAAATATTTCGGGCGTAGGATATACGGCCGGAGATATCAACGGTAGATAAAAACAAAAGACAAAAAAAAAGAAATAACCACGAACGATCAAGAAGAAAGAAAAGAAAATTTTTTAAAAAATCAAAGAGGATCTTCCGTCATTAGAGGATCGCTCTGAGGAGTAATGGCGTTATTTCCTGGCAGTGGTGATCAGCCACCGAACGGTGGAGGATCTTCGGCAAACGGTTCCCAGCTCGGACCATCTTCGGGTGGAATCGGGAACACGGGGCCCGATCCTCTGTGCATAGGACTTGGAACGGGACCATCGAGACAACGAAGTCTTCGGGATCGTCTTCGGGACGGAATCACCGGAAGTTTTACATGGCAGTGAGTAGCGAATTGTTGAGATATATCAGGATCTAGAAAATAATCGTAATGACAACAGCGTAACGATTACAATAATAATAATGATGATAATGAGCATAATCACCTACATGCGATGTTGCTGCACGCGTTGATCGATCGATCGATTTGACATATGTATCTGCATAGATCGTATCCTATCTTAAAAAGTTGATGACCCATCGAAAACTAGCTCAATTTACTCGACGGTTTCGTGTTCCTGAAGTCAAAATACGTTAGAAAAATGTGCAGCGATCAATTTTGAAAATACTTCATTTTTGACCCCAAAATCGAAAAAAAATCTAAGGTATACCCCTTTGGATTTTTTCGATTTTTAGGCCAAAAATGAAGAATTTTTAAAATCCATTGTAGGACACTTTTCTTACGTATTTTGACCTCAGAAACACGAATCCGTTGAGTAAATTGAGCTACGAATTAATCCCATCGAGATATCTCAATTTTTCTGCTCCAAAAAACGAAAAATTGGCGATAGCTCGATTAATTTTATAGATGGAACAATTTGGCTTGCAAATTCGAATTCCTGAGATCAAACCACATAAGAAACGCATAGCAATCTCGAAAAAAAAAAATGTTGATTTTTGACCCCAAAATCGAAAAAAATTTAAGGTATACCCCTTTGGATTTTTTCGATTTTTGGGCCAAAAATGAAGTATTTTTAAAATCGATTGCAGAACACTTTTCTTATGTATTTTGACCTCAGAAACACGAATCCGTTGAGTAAATTGAGCTACGAATTAATCCCATCGAGATATCGCAATTTTTCTGCCCCGAAAAGCGAAAAATTGGCGATAACTCGATCAATTTTATAGATAGATTAATTCGGCTTGCGGATTCGTATTCCTGAGGTCAAAATACGTAAGAAAAGTGTCATACGATCAATTTTAAAAATTCTTCATTTTTGAGCCCAAAATCGAGAAAAATCTAAGGTATACCCCTTTGGATTTTTGTCGATTTTGGGGCCAAAAATGAAGTATTTTTAAAATTGATCGTAGGACACTTTTCTTACGTATTTTGACCTCAGGAACACGAATCCGTCGATCAAATTGAGCTACAAATTAATCCCATCGAGATATCTCAATTTTTTCACTTTTTGGAACGATAAATTGGCGATAACTCGATCAATTTTATAGATAGACCAATTCGGCTTGCGGATTCGTATTCCTGGGGTCAAAATACGTAAGAAAAGTGTCATACGATCAATTTTAAAAATTCCTCATTTTTGAGCCCAAAATCGACGAAAATCTAAGGTATACCCCTTTGAATTTTGTCGATTTTTGGGCCAAAAATGAAGTATTTTTAAAATCGGTTGCAGAACACTTTTTTAACGTATTTGGAGCTCAGGAACACGAATCCACGAGCTAAATTGGTCTATCTATAAAATTGATCGAGGTATCGCCAATTTATCGCTTCAAAAAGTGAAAAAATAAGGATATCTCGATGGGATTTATTCCTAGCTTGATTTACTTGACGGATTCGTATTCCTGAGGTCAAAATACGTTGGAAAAGTGTCCTGCAATCAATTTTGGCAATACTTCATTTTTGACCCCAAAATCAGAAAAAAATCCAAGGTTTAGGCCCAACGTCCAATCCTATACCCTGAACATAAAATTCAAATCGCGATAACAATAATGCAGATTGATAAAAAAAACATCTCTACATGTGATGTGTCTGAAATGTGATGAGATATGAAATTGAAACAAAAATAGTAGACAAAAATTTGAGGAACAAATGAAATTAAATGCTAGTATTAGAAAACAGTAAGTAATCGATGTTACTATAGTTTGTTCCCTGTGAAGATTCATATCTATGAAATGATTAGAAGGAAGGAAAGACGATGGTTTTTAATCGTTTGATTCAATCGTTCGCACATATACCACGTTGGGATTGCACCTCTTTGCGAAGGTGTGCGTGTGCACGTAGATACAGCATTTTACGTACATACATGTAACGCGTTGCACGTACGCGTACGCATAATGTATATCGTTTGCAATTGCGCGAATTGCCATCCGCCGTATAAATTGGATAAATTTAAGGAATTAAGGTCCGAGAGATGGGCTGGGTCGTATGGTCGTCGTTGTTATACAGTAGCGTTCTCGTCTACACGGTGGGAATAGCTGATGCTGCGTGTAATTGAGATGAATGAAAATAATACGTTGCAACCGCAGCCGGCGATGCGAATCTACGTTATAACCGAAACGTGCAGCGGACGACGTTTTACAAGTCAGGATGTACGCGGGGACGCCTCCAGTAAACAAAGTAGAGCCGGATAAATAAACTGTAAATTTTCCAATAAAATCATCGCATTCGACACGGGCGCATAGATTTCAACGAATTGGAAAAATAAATGAATAATAATGACGATAGCAATAATAAATTCGTCGTCTAAAAATTACCCACAGCGCACGTCGCAATTTTACTTATATACGTGTCTCATTCGAATCGGAATAAATAAAGAAAAAATGGCTTCCGGATATGGACAGCGCTCTATTTTCATTTCCCTGCGTCGCGTCGATCCCAAATCGTTGACAATTATTATCATCCACCACCTTGCTGCTAAATGTAACACGAATTTTGGGACATTAGATTTTACCGCGCGATTTCGTGCGGTTGACATTTATTGGCATACGGGGTGTTAACGGGTTACGCGTACAGAGAATTCTATATATCTATAGATTAGGAACGTCCCATATAATCCGACGGGAGATAAGCCGGCGTCGGGTCTACGGGCGATGAGTATTAAGATTTGATATACAATACTGCATTATGCAAACGTGTGCGGAACTTTCGTATATACGTATAGTTATATTCAAATCCTCGGATCTTATTTGCACGTATATTTCAACGTAGAAAAATTCATTTAGTAACTAAGCCAAGATGGAAGAATTTCAGATCGCATAGGTATACGCCGAGATAATTTCTGCAAGGGATTTGTGGGCTCGACGGTTTATGTGGGCCACTAGGGGATACGATAATCCATATAGCTTAACGTATTTCCTGTACACGTATAGATATAGACACGTGACTTTGCTCTAGTCTCCTTGTTTCACGTAAATTATAAATCAATTCGTTACTATAGTAAATTTACATCGCACAAAGACTTTGCGCGGTTGCAGCTGTTTTTCTATTCATAGAAAATGTGCAAAAAGCCTGATAATACAATGATCGTCGCGAATAAGCGGACGAATATGTAATTTTCATTACAGTAAAAGAATAAAAAATTGATGAAAAAGAAGAAAAAAAAGTTATCGATATTTTTTGTCGCATGTAATATGCAGGTAATGAATTTTATAGATGGTATGTCTGGGAATTGAATCGCGTGTTCTCGATGAAACCGAAGAAAGCGAAAAACAAAAGAAGAAAAAAGGAATAGAGAAAGAAACTGCAATTGTGAACTCAATGAATATTAAATGGCGATCAATCGATCGCGTTTATAACGAGATCGCGATAAGTGAAGAACTCGAATTAGTGTACTATTTATATATAAAATCATTGAATACGCGGAGAAACTATGTATAAGTAATTCGCGGAAATAGTTAGATTTGTATTGTCAAAGTTTTCTATAAATTATTAATTCCTCGACTTTCCTCGCCCTTGAGTTTTCTCGGCATAGATATATACGCGAGGTCGAGAAACTGCAGACTTGTATACAGAGGTGGGTCTATAAAATGCAGAGAAAAAAGAAGAAAAGAGAAGAAAAAAAAATGACTAAAAATATACAAAATTCGTACACCCCTGCAGCGTCGTTCTCGTCCGGCATTATTATAGTTTCGATCGAAAAAACCAGAGCGACGTGTTTGATTAGCCATTAAAATTGGTCGAAAACAGTAAAATTCATGGGATTGATGTGCAGAAGAATAAACGTATGGAATATGGGTAGGGAATGAATGATCGTAAAAATTCATTTGACGTTCGCGCCGTCGTTTGTCGATTTATGTAATCGCTATTTTTAATTCACGATCCTCAACATTATATGTATAGTTGGCGAAAGATATCGCGCATCCCACCGCATCTCACTCTATATAATATACCACCTTCCGAATGTTGAAAATTTAACTATACAAATATTTTAATAACAATTTACACCGAAAAAAGAAAAAAGAAAGACGAAATCCAAACGCTGCTTCTGCAAAGCCGGGCTCAAACTTCCTATACTCCTTTTTTAATATTATCGCGCACCGCAGCAGCTGTTCAAATTTTATAATAATTATAACCCGTCTCGTCGACTGGAGACAAACGTTAATTAGTTTTCAATTTAATCGATACGATTCAGCATACGATATTGAAAAAGAAAAATTAAGACAAATTAGTAAACGGATGAATAAATTCTATAAAAATAGAATAAACTAGGATAAAGATCGATGTAATAATAATATCGCATATTATACGATAATATGGCGAATCGAGATAAATTCTGATTTGTATAATAAAAGGTGTATAATTTTATTATCACGTTATATATATTTCATATACACCTGAGAACTTCGCTGTACAGATTTACAATACAATGAGCATACGCGAAACGACCCTGAGAAAAATATGGGTCAGTCTGGCCCCCTATATATAATAATAATACGAAGTACTACATCAATCTTATACACCTATTATACTACCTTGTATTTGCATTTATTCACCATAATGTATATGAGGAATTAAACACTCGATCATTTCATTCGTCGTGAGCTCGGCATAAAATTAAATCACGATATATGGTGGGCGCGCGGAAAAAACAACAACATTTTTAAAGATAAGTAAATAAAAAATCAAAAATCAAAAAAAAAAAAAAGAAACCAGCCGCGATGCACCGATATATAGGTATGTAATGTACTTTACGCGGTCACACCTACCTTATGGTATATATATGTATTATTTTACATATAACATATATGTATACAATATATACTGCATGTGATATATACGTACACAGAGGTTGTTATTTCTCGCGCCGACTTTCAATTAAACACTTTCAAGTACAATTACAGTAATTGGTGGCCGCGCGGGCATATAAGCACATTTATATGAAATATACATAGTTATTCATATACCTGTGCACGACGTACACGTTATATGTACTTGTCAGGACGAAGCAGTGAGTGCAAAAACGAAGAGGTAAAAATTTTGAAAAAAAAAAGAAAGAAGAAAATTAATAAATAATTTTAATCAATAGTCTTTAATTGCGAGGGATATTTTCCCTTTCCATTATACGCAGATGCCGTTTTCATTGTTTTTGTTTTACTTTTTTTTTGTTTTTTTTTTAGAAAAAAAATAACGCGTCATAAGAGAAAAGCCTCGATATAGAAAAGAAGAAAAAAAAAGAGATGAAAAAAAGAAACAGTATATAATTGCTAATTCTGTTCTAAGACTTCCTTGACACTGACTTGATCGTTGGCATTATTTTAAATTAAGAAAAGTGACACGTAAGGTATATACTACGGGTATAGGTATACACCGAATTAAATGACATATCATAATTTATATCTCGTGTAATTCTTCCGCTGTTATGTACATAGACACGTGAGCACACGTATATACATATATTACAGATACCTACGTATGGAATATCATACACTGTACACGCACGGGTTAGTGTCGGTCTTGAACCAACTAAATGATAATTAATAAATTGGAAGCGAAATTGAGACGCCGATTATAGCGAATGGAAGGACGAAACTATAGCTCGAGTGAGCGATACGTGCACATGTATATATAGTACAATACATACCTATGTGTATTTACACGGGAGCTGGAGTTTTATAAGATCGTTTTAAAAGCGAATTATTATATGGTAGATCTTCATTTTTGGCCCCCGCAAAATTGCAATTAGGTGTGTACATATGTACTACACATATAGGTGTATATATTTATTACGACGACACGCGACACTCGCACATACACATCTATACACCGCGCGAATAATTCGAAAAATTAAACAGCTGAGATCATCGAATCTTCACGTAGTCTTATAGATAAAGTCTGCGAGGAGAATCTCGGTACAGGAGAACCAATATCGAGATGGAGCGAGAACGTTCTCGGCCGCTGTAATATTCATCACAGGAGTCACCTATATACTGAGAGTGAATGAAAAAAATAAGAAGAAAAGAAAATCATCGGGATAAACATTGTAATGAATCAGAATTTTTTATACTCTGCACGGTCCGAACCGCGCGATCTCTACGAACTAATCGTACCTATACTATCGTTGTTTGTCGAGCCGCGGATGTGTTCGGAGGTGAATAAAATGAAATAAATTATTATGGTGGCCAAGAAAGTCGGGCTCGATCGTTGCCCGTTCTGTTCTGTTCTGTTCTCTTATAGACGATGTAACAGGGAACAACCGTCGCTTCGTCGTCGGTTCTGTCCTCGTTTTTCGATGGCGATCCGAGGCCGCGCCTGCACAACGCCGAGAGCATTCACATCTATCTATACGTACGCACGTATATATATATGTATACATGTGAATGCAGATATAGATATATAGGACAATGCAATAAATACGTGTACGTGTATATAGATTCGAATATTACCATGCACACGAAGGTATAATATAAATAAAATAAAATATGTAATACACGCGTTGTGAAAATGAAATGAAAAAAAAATTATTCGATCGCAGATATTTCACGCCGTGTATAATAGGAAAAATCTGAAAAAGAACAGAAGAAAAAAGAAAGAATTCAAACAAATATAAAACGTGAAACGATTTCATCACGTTATACACATATACACGTTCACACGCGCGATGGTTATCTGTGTTAGAGTATTCTATACGTGTGTGAAACCGAGGTATGGTTTAGTGCGTGTAAAAAAGTAGTTGACGAAGTGACTACCGTATAATATAATTACACGTGATTAAATTTTCTGATAATCTAAAGCGCGCGCCCCCCACCGCAATTTTTTCCCCGACGTATACTGCACTCTATACGTATATAGTTTGATGTAGTATAGGTATAAATATATACCGTACAGATCTATAGCCCAGGTAGGCACATAAATTAGTCACGCATTTCGTTATCAGCGACAATTCGTTTCACAGCAGCAGCAGCAGAAGCAGAAGCAGCCAACAATCACAGTGTACAGCGATACGAGCGCAAGCGCCACGTATATCAAAATAAAAATCATCAAGCGTATTAATTTATATTAAAATACAGCGTGTATATATGTACATATATATATGTACCTTATATACTATATGTACCTGATAAATTATTGGGATTCGTATATATATAAAAGGTGTACAAATATTTCATTCACCTGTGGTATAATAATAATATAGGTATAGTATAATATAAATCATATTTCGGTGTCCTTGAGACGCGTGTTTGAGGAATGAAGTAAAGAAGAAAAAAAAAAAAAGCAATTAGGACACAAGATGATAATATGTATTTTTTGGAAAAAAAAAAGCATCAAAAGAAGGTGTCACTCGGTGTAATAATTCCGAGACACATCATCAACAGACGCTACCCGCCCCACATGCGCTCAGGAAGTGTAGTGCCGTTAATTACCGCGTTCGTTCGTTAGATTTCCTAGAAAATTTGCTTTTTAAGGTATATACATACATATAATAGACAAGAAATTCTATGCACGTATACGAATACTGCAGCGCTCTTAGTTTGCCGCGTCGTTATTATTCGCGAACGGTGTTGAAAACACATTTCTATATTTCCTAGCGGATCGAGCAATGTCATATAGTATATAAGGTAATATATATGGATCTGAAAAGGCAAAAGAAAGAAAACAGACAAAATGAAAGAGTAAAAAAAATAAATAAAGTAAAAAAAACAAATAATTTAATTCCAATCGTTTATCTCTGTGTGAACAGATGCGACGCGAATGGGGTATATACATACATATATGTGTAACGTACATATACGTGAAATATAACAGTGCTCAATAATTTAATTACTACCATATAAAGGTGTGTACAATATACGTACGGTACGCGTGACGTTTATGTAAACGCGTAATCGTTATTTCCGCCTATTATATACCCTCGTCGCGATTTTCGTAGTATTAATATAGATATCGTACGTACAGCTAGTATCAGGTACATAAATTGACGATGATTACCATCCTGGTTCGATCGAACCGTGCTCTCGGTTTACACAGTTGCCTAAATAATATCCGGCATGTATAAATTCACTTTTCGCAGCTATGTATCTATACGTATGCATGTATGTATATATGCTACATACGCATATAGATATGCGAATACATATATACGTTGAAAACAAGCTCGTGGTTTGGATTATTTCCGCGGACGCGCGCGCCCCGTGCAAGCGGTGGTCTCCGATCGGGATATGTGAATCGGAATCTATTGGCGGGGACCACCAATTGCTGTTCATTATAACATAAATCCAGCTGTACATACACAGATACACACACACACTTACCGTACATAACAGAGTTATATGTACCCAACTCGCGGGTAACCTCCGACATCCGGTGCTCCGATCTATACATATAATACATAACCATCATCGTTATTATCAGCTCCATTATACATGCGTTTCGAATGGTTTGCGCACCTTTTTTTTCCCCCTTCTTTTTTTTTGTTTTTCTCTTTGCGCCCCTCCCCTCTTTTTTCTTCCTCTTCTCCTGTAAAGATATACATTATTATACGTATATGTATAGAAAATTACCTAATATACACGTAGAGCGCATAAAAGTATAATGAATTCTATACACACCTGCAGAAAATCAAACAAGACTCATCCACAGGTGTGTGTGAACATTTATATATGAATACCACGTTACATATGTGCAAAGTATATATGTATGTGAACATCGAGCATTGTCCGAATCGACGAGCATCGATGGAGCGGGTCTGGAATATTTCCTCTTCCTTGTCATATGTGCTATAGCTACTAGGTTTTCACCCGGAATGTATAATAAATACGCGCCTGTATACATATATGCATGTATGTGATACATAAGAGATGTCCTGGTGTAACGCGGCGTAGCCTGTGGGATTTTATCGATCGGCTATATATCGCGAATAATACGCGGTAGTATATGAGAGGAGAAGTGGGGGGAGGAGAATTAAACTGAAAAGGGATGAGCTTTTCTAATCCCGCGCTCTTCATTTGTTGTTCTCAACAATTTATTGCTCGGGTATGTATGTGTGCATGTACTGTACATATTTACACAGGGATCAATCGCGATTTCAGATATACCGACTCTCTGTAATCTCGCGCGTAAGAGAATTTTTTTCTCATTCTTATACACCCGCATGTACCGAGAAAACGTTTTTCAAAGTTTCATTCGCTATGATTTTTTTTCTTGTTTTTTATTACATAGATTGTTCGGCATATGATAGCGCACAATGACTCGCTTTTGTACTCTCAAATTTTTCGGAATTTTTGCAATGGGGTATGTAACATTTTAGGTATACTACATATGCATAGCAACCAAGACTGTCGTCTGAAAATAATGGAAAGAAAGAGCTTTTTTATTCGGCCCTGACACGTGCTGGATCAATTGAAAAAAAAAGGAGAGAAAAAGAAGAAGAAGCAAAAAAAGGAAACACAAAAACCCCTACTTATCCTGCCATTGTTTTACTTACAATAAACGAACGTTCGTTCATCTCCGCGTGTAATAATATATTCAATTATTCAATTATTCTATTATATCATTTATACACAGGGTGGACCATTTAACGTGTGAAAAATATATATAGATATATATTTGAGAAAATGTGTTAGATTTTTCAATACACGCCCATTTCGTCCAATCGCTATTATCTGTCTAGGAAATTGTTGCTGGAGGAATTTGGTCGTATAATAGAATTTTTGAAAACAGTCAAAAGCCTGTGTGATAATAAGGTGGTGTACCTATATATATGTATAATTTATACGGTAATCATCATATTACATAGAAAAACAGTTTAGCGATTACAATTATTGCATACGAATTTGAATAATACCTGGTGTGCGGAATTATGATTATATACACACGTATGTCAATCTCAACATCGTACCCACGTGTCTGCGTATTGTAATTGTTATCATAAAAGTTATACTATATATATGTACATGTGCATATAGTATATAGTACACGTAAGAAATCATTAAGAAGTAAATTCCGTGAAGAATAATCTACGTTTCATCTGCATGTGCATTACATATATGTTGTGCAGCTTATCTGCATTGTCTAATAAAATTCTACGTAAGATGCATTCCATATACATCGTCGATATGCAATACCGGTTCCTAGGCATGTTATCAAATATGTACAATCGCATAATGTGCACATTATATACATTACCAATCGCCTCGGACGATACGAGATACTCGAAATGAGGCGCAGAAAATTAACCATTGCTTAAAGAATTTTCTTTTGATTTTTTATAACATTATTTCTCGAGGAGAAATTAATTTTGTCAAAAACGGATCCCGTCCGCCATTTTGTCTTTCGAAAATTCGACATGAGATTTTTAGTTCCGTAACAATCTCGAGAACTCTCGCGAATTTTTGCGATTTCGATTTGTCATTTGAAATGAAAAAAAATAGGTATGATTTCCGAAGCGGAGAAATACTTTAATTTTTTTTTTCTTTCATTTGACCGAAGGTAATGGAAAGTAAAGAAAGAAAATGAATGAGCGAATATTTATAAATTGGGACAAGAAATTGTATCGCGATCTTTGCGAGTCCTAAATTTATGGATACACGTATACCCATACGCACAAGAAATTTGTTGATCTCTTTTTATTCATTATCAGAAGTATTATTATTCATAATAATTAATATAAATGATTTATAATATTGTATGCCTATAATAACGTGCTCTTGAATTAAGTTAAAAACAAGCGCGCTTCTGTCTTTGTAAAATAATACGTCCGTATATGTATTTTATACATACTTATATTTGAAATACACGCGATTATTGTAAACGATCTCTAGCACATTTATGGTGCGATAACATAATAAAATTATCATTATTGTTTGTATATCAATCATGGAATAAAACAAAAAAAAAACGTTTTTTTTCACGTTTTGATACCCGTCAGTATTATCGTATTATATACACAACATATTAAACGCATATCGCGGAGGCCAGAGGTTATCGTAAAATATATATAACATACATCGAAACGCGGATAACCCCGTGATGGCAGAAAACTATTTTCGTATTTTTTGATCTCGCTTTGATGCGCATGAAATCGAAATAAACGACGAAAATTCAAGATCCAATCCCACGTGATATCGTTCCAATATTCATCACGTTTGTATACATCACTTTTTTTTTTTTTTATCACCATAGCTTATGCCAGATTTTATTTACGCATAGGCTACGTGTAACGTATACCGTGACTACCATTTTCACTCTTTACCGGCTCGATTTCGCCCTCAAGTTCGAGTCGGTAAAGAGGGAAAAATCGTAACATCCACGCTAACAAATTCATGGTTAGCGACGCGCGCACGACCAACTTCCGTTCGGTTTCACCGTAAACTCACGGTGTATGCGCTAAACGCCATAAAAATTTGGCATGATTTTTTTCATTTCCTATGCACAAAACAGTTTCGCACAAAACGAGAACTTTTTCAAAATTCTGACTTATAGTGCTACAGAAACATTTCTTTGATTCGTAAATATTCGATATCGCACGGCTAATGAGGTGTAGTTGAGGATTGTTATACTGAATAATCCTTGACCTCTTGAAGGTCTTTAATTCTTCGAATATAGAGGACATGGTAGGTACACGTATTTGGCGTACGATATATGCAAGGGGCTTCCATTACGGGAAAATACGAAGGGCGAATTAAGTTTTCTCTTCTTGTTTCTTTTCTTTTCTTTTGTTTCTTTTTCTCATTCTATATTCGTTATACATATGCGTAAAGATTAGCAATTTCGCCCACGATATAATTTTAGGTAGGTTATAATAATCTTTGAAGAATGCTTAGTTGCGGTTTATAACATATGCGCGGGCTAATTGTTAGTCAGGTCACCGATCGATGGCTATACATATATGTATAAAATATTATATAGTTATAATCATTGTCGAATATGTCGTACGCCAATATCATATTCAAATTTATAATTCAATAATAGAACATTAAATTATAATACCAAGAATATGTTTAATTCGATGTAAATATATGTATTATCGCGCGCATACGGAGAATATAATCTAAAATATGATCAAATAATGATTATGTAACAGAATTTAACAACTATGATAACGAGAGTAGCGATACGATTCCCATCCTCGGTTATCTGAAAAATATGTTTCAGGAAATTGATGATTCTTGATTCGAAAAATAGCGACGTATTAGCGCGAGAAAAGATAAGGTTTATAATTCGATTATTGACGATTTTTGAATATTCAAAAATTTCTGAACTACCCCTGAAAATTTTTGAATCGAGCTAATTTTCGGAGAGGGTTGCTAAAACATGAAAAACTTACGTTTTTTCATACGAGTTCGTCAATTTTTATACAGTCGCGATTTACGATGTTAAAAAAATATATAAATAAATATGCGCACACGTTTTTATTATTTGTATACTTGAACGACCCAAAATTCGCCTGACCTTTTGAACCGCGAGTACTTTTGTTATCGCTGACGAGGAAAAAAAAAAAAATATATGCAACACAATCTGAGCAGCGATACGAACAAACTGCACGTTCGTTAGCTGCGCAATGTTTTTTGACATCATACGTGACAACTGACGATCGAATTTATGGGAATTATGTTATATACACCAATACATACACACATCGCTATAGATTTACACCGATCATGAGTACGATTTGATTATTTTTACCAAGAATCTGTGTATTTATTAAGTCGAATGACGAGTCTTCTTCTTTTTTTTTCATCTTCCTTTTAAATTTTGTTTTTATCTTTCATACGTTCATATCGTTATCGCGCGATACACATTAAATAGATGCCCACAGACCAGCTGACGATGAAAATTTTAACCGCAGCTCTGCTCTTCTTCTCTGTATACTGTATACGATTTTCTTGGTTCGCACGTGGAATAAAATATTGTTGAAATTGTTGGCATCACTAAGGCTGTTGGGTTGGTTATTTAGTTGTACATAGGCGTGACAGGTTTACAGCCTTTCTCTCTTATATTTCAGTTAGCAGTTGGGTACATAGATCTATGTACGTACGTAGCTATCTATATACACATGCGTATGTATATAGGAATGCGACTCTTTTTTTTCTTTTTTCTTTATTTATTTTTTTTTTTTCTTATAAAACCAAAGGGAAAACCGGCTGCCATGTGATTCCACTTCTATATACTTGCATGATAAAATATATTTTTAGAGTTTGCAATTCTTATCATTATCCTACAGACGCTTCAACGCGTTTTCTCATTATTGTGATACACGAATAATGAACGATCGAGTACGACGAGTTTGTTGCACAAATATGGGGCGGGGGGGGGGGGGGGACGAAATTATTATATCAGATATATAATATTATTCTGTCAATCACTTAAGAAACGAATAATTTAACGTGGTGATATAATACAATTAAACACTCGGTATAACAAATTGAAAATCATATTCTCAGTGCACTTCGGGATCGACGTTACATTATCATTATATATGTGATTTTTAATTTGATTACGAATTACGAAAACGCGACTCATTATATATTTAACTTTTTTTAATTAACTTTTTAATCTATGTAACAAATGAAATTTTATCTGTTACAGATATACAGTTTAATCTGCACAGGTTAATTTAGATGTCTAGTCGATAACCCCTTTTTGCATTTCGTCGCCTTTGGTGATGTAAGAAAAGTATCGATTCGTTGTTTTTTTTTCATTTCAATCGAATCTTCACAATTTTCGATATATCTTTATGCAAAAAAACAGGTTTTTAGCAATATCTTTAATCTCTGCAAAGTTTTTCTTTTTCTTTTCTTTAGACGAGAAGACTGAAAGGCACGTAGTTTAGCGAGGTGGGAAATGACCTTTACGTAAAAATTGAACGATTAATATTTTGATGGCTTGTTCCTCTTTTTGTTCGGCTCACGTGCAGCGCGTGAGTTTCTCGCGTTTTTCTAAAATTATCAAAAAGATAATAAATCATCGGTGATGATGATGCGATCGCGTACGCACTTCGCTTTTTCCGCTGTGAGGAAACAAAAGAAGATTTTACGTCTCACAACCATGACATCGTGACTGATATATTCTTAATTCTTCGTCAAATGTAGGGTAAAACTAACATCAATTTTATTGAATGTGATTCGTAGTAAATCTGCGAGTGCGTCATTAATTCTATAAACGTATCCCATGATATTAATCCTTCGAATATCAGCGGCTAGGAATAATTACGAGATTATTTATTTGATCCCTAGTCGTAAAACGGGATTAATGAAATTCATAAATTATCAAGATCGAGCTTCCTCTTCTCCTCTTTTTTTTTTTTTTGTCTCCTCTCCTCACGCATATCAGAACATGAATGATGTGATTTTGTTTTTATATTTTTTATTTTCATTTTCTTTCTTTTTCGCGCAACGATCTTGAAAAAAAAATCCGAGCATCGCATCCCTCTTTACGGTAAAATACATCGTACGTATAGATACATCGTAAAGAACCACCTTGCGCGATTCGAGGTTGAGTAGCGTGCGTAATAAGGTCAGGTGCTTGATGTCTACGTATATAGTCGACATCATCGCGACGACGACGACGTTATATACCAAACTACGTATTTTTATATACATAATATATATATATATATATATATGTACGTTATACATACCTATGTGCGCCTCGTCTGATTTCACCTGCAGCAGCGACGGCGGTCGACGTCGTCGTCTGCAGAGTAGAACCGACATTATTGTACCGATATTTGTAACGAGAGTAAAAAAAAAATTACTCGATTAACAGCTCCCTACGTCGTGGATATTAAAAAAAATTCCTAAATAATAAATTCGAACGTTTCAAGTTTCGATTACATGTATGGCGATGTACCACACATATGGGAAAATAATTAGATATACTATACAATAACACAATCCGTCGCAAAAATATCTAAATGTCAACGCTTGCAGGTTATTCTATGGATATAAATATATTTTCCATTGCTTATATAAAAACGAGGTGCCATGCGCGCGCGTTTGTTTATTTTACTAACGTTTATATTTTATTTTTCTATCGCCGTCTAATTATTGTTATTAGAATTTTTTCTTTCTTCTTTTTACAGCCACGATATCGCCCTGTTTGCATCTATTTTTTTCCGCCCCCTTATATATTCGTTTCTGTAAAAACTACCCTTTAAAAAATGTACACTACCTATAGCCGTACGAAACTCGTGCGCCGCCTTCCATATTTGTAGCCGTTTTATACGATTTCCTCGTGCTTTTATATCGTTCAATGTTAATTAATGTGACGCGTAAATTCATGCGACGCGCGATCTAAATATATATCATACATAAAGTGCAGATGTTTTACATCTATTTACATATACGTAAACATTGATAATGATAATAATTTACGTATAGACATTTTAAAGCTACAAATTCGCCGCTGTTATACTGTTTCTTTTTTTTCTTTTTTTTTTGTCTTCTTTTTTTCTCTCATCTCTGCACCTGATATAACGCGTATTACAACGTTAAATATTTGTCTCGTTTTAACGATTATAATTATGATGAAAATTATAATATAAAACGAAGTGAGAAAAAAGAGAAAAAAAAAAATTATTATCGGGGAAACAGATATCATACACAGTCGAGTTACGGATTCTGAGAAGAGAAAAAAAAGCGACCGAGATTATTAGGGAAAAAAAAGAATTGAGCAGGTTATACTTTTGGAAAAGAAAATTCGTCTAATATGTTATGATTATTATCTTCGGTACTTTTTGGATTCCGCGAAACCGCGACGTCTAGTTATAATGATCCGAATGGTTGCTATACTTTCGTTATATTATTACAAATATATTCTTACCTACTACATGTGCGCTTTGTTGAGAAAATTGGCTGTTATAACCCGCGCTATCTATAGCGCACGTAATAACCTCCTCAAAGTTTCTGATATTCTACATACGACGCTATGCCAAAGAAACAGAGAAAAATGAACACGTAAATACGGTATAGTGCAGGCGTGTACACATGCATGTATATAATATTCATCTTCGTACACAGTACCGAAAGATATCGCGCTTGCCAGATTCCAGAACACATATGTATATCGCTCTCGACTCGCGTTACATAGAAAATAATCGCGACCCTGATGCGACGATCTTCAATTCTGCTTATTATATTCTTCTTCTACTTCTCCTAATGCCAATAAATACAAAAATCTATTGCCAAACGTATATAATACGTAAGTGGGATAAAATTTTCGCGAAGCGTTTAAATACGTCGTACAAGCGAGATAACGTTTCGCGACAGAATATATATAATCGTATCTCTTCTTTATTTTTTTCTTCTAGTCTTTTTTCACTCCATTTTTTTTTTATAGCGTAGACGAAGATTGATACACATAAATACGTTCATATGGTGTATAATTCTCATTCGATCGGATGCGCAGCGCACGCTGTGTGTCCGATGATCGAATATTTAAAAATAAAAACTGTTATTTCATTTCATCCGTATAACATTATTATACGCGTATATGTGTTGATCTAATTTTGTTACGATTAGAAGAAATCGATCGAACCATCGATCGATCGATCGCACCGCGGAAAATCACCTGCGGAATATATATTTTCACGCTACATCGCAATTTTTTATTTTTTTACTTTCAAATCCTACGTGATTTTGCACGGATCTGAATTAACGACGATTTTATTACCCCGAATAAACGTAATCTTCTGGAATTACAGAGACTGAAAAATAATATTATATCTATCGCGATTTACATTTTGCGGGATTATTCGGAGGAAAATAATAATTGCTTTACCGTTCCGGTATATAACCTGTGCGAAAATCACACGGGCTAATCGATCGATCCGGCGATCGTATTGAATTTTCACTTATTGCTAATTAAATCGAATCGATCACGCATCACCATGTACTACCGCAGTAAACAGGCCACGCCCACTTTCCATAAGGTAATTTTTTCGTTCCTCAAAAACTATCGAATACCTTCTACGGTATGACGTGATACGAAGGTATTTATTTCATTCGTTGAACTATAGATACGGAGAAATGAATGACGATAATTATCCTTGAAGAATGAATTTTTCCGAAATCTGTCAGACTTGGCATTGGTTTTGAAATTTCGTTATCTATCGGTGTGTTTGTATAGGAGACTAGAACGGATTCGCGATAAATGATAATTTGTTCATATTTATAAATCCAAGGAATCGTCGACTCGAGCTAGCGACGCGTCTCTCGGTATAATACCTATACTTCTTATTATAATTTTTCTTAGTTTCGTGGTTGAAAATTACGCGTTCTCGTCCGATGCGTGGGTAAAAGTAGTGGATGCGGCGTCGAGTGCGGTGCAGGAGGAAAGGCGTCTCTCCAGAGAGAAAGAGACGACAGTGGGGGTGCTGCCAGACGGTAGTAGTGCGGGTATAGCAGACACCGGGGAATGGGAGATCGTATAAATACAACCGAGTCAGACGGCGAACGCTTAGTAGGTTGTATCTTATCGACGGTAGTTGCGTTTGTTGTGTCGTCGTTTCGGGTTATACACAAAAAAAATTACGTGACCGGACACACGCGAGTGAATAAACAGTACAATATCGGTTAAAAACTAACGGAAAACCAACGAGAAGATAGCTACGGGATCGCGATAAAAAAAAAATGAAAATAACGTCGGAAACGGGGTGTAGAAATTTCACGTGCGGGCCATCGACCAAGTGTCGATGAAAAATGAATGTTCCATTACTTCGAAAGGGATGAAGATCGGGACCGGGACTCGAACTCGCGGTGGTTAATTGCTTTCGAAGCCCGACGTTTGCTGGAAGTGTGTATATATGATACATGTAAAATATATACGGGTGTGTTGACCCCCCTTCGTGAGAGTGAAACTGCTTCTGTAGGTTGGTTGGTTCTTCTTGACACAGCAGCGATACGCAGCATAAGGAGTGTTTAAAAAGCTGTAACGAGACGGAGAAGGAGAAGAAGAAGCTGGAATTTAAAAAAGAATACCTATCCGATGTGAAAGTGGTGCGCGGTTTATACCTACAGGATGTGTTAACGAAAATATATAATATACGTATAGTGCGATATTATAATAAATATTATGTTATATGCCATAGAGAATGCGGTTTATCCGATCCGTGCACTGCAACTACGATCGTATCATGCACGGAATATAGACGCGAATACCAACCGCGTTTGAATCTTGTTTCCGAACGTATATTAAATATTATTACATTTGTGTGCGACGAACGGAGTCTCTCGTTACACACACATATTCATATACACTCTTTTATTATGCTCCTCTTATTATATGCCGCATCATTTATCACATGGCAAAAGTAGCGAATGTGCATCGAGCGCATCAGTAGTATAGTTTGTTGAGAAAACATATTCTCTGAGACGGAGAAGACGCTATTAGATTATAAATTTTGCGTCAGGCTATGTGCACCGCGTCGTTGACGTCATTGATGAGCAGTCCGCCGCGTGTGAAGAGTTGAAGAATTCCCAGTTTTTAACGGAAAATACGCGGACCTGAGAAGTACGGGAAAAGATCGGTGAAATACGGAAAAAAAAGACGAGCGCGTTAGAAACGCGAAGAGAACCAAAAGTTCGTCGCTCGTAGACACGGCAGGATGATTATCTGGAGAGTTGGATATCGTTACGATAATTAATGCCGCTTCCGTCGAAGGGAAAGCGAAATCATTGTACGTAATTCCGAACATCTGATAATCAAGATAATCGAAGATGGAGGGCACGATGTACATAACCGAAACATTGCAAAACAATAATCGATCGTCGATGAAATTCGGATCGGCCGATTCTATACCGTCGTTAACTGAGCGAAAATCTCTGGTGATCGAAAAAGAGATTCCCGATAAAATTGCGCCTATAAAAACAGAGGATTCTAAAATCTCAGCCAATGACGCACCGGTGAATAATCCGATCCGCGAAATTCCCGTACCTCCGGTTCGAGGTCGTCGTCACAGTGTCTTAGAAGATTTGAGAGCGCGAAGAGACAGCCTGTTCCAACGGGCCAGAAGATCTAGTATTTTCGAAGACAAGGAAAATCCGAAATCCGAAATCATCGGCAAGGAAGAAAAACGGAGGGGCAGCGACGAAAGTCGCAGAGGTTCTATCTTCTACGTCTCCGAAGATCTCCTCGAAGAAAATCCAAAGACCAAAGAAGATTTCGAGGAGATTCAACGGCCTTCTCCCGCCGATATGAAGGACCAAAAGGGAAGACGCAGGTCTTGGCATCCTTTGGCAAAACCACCAAAGTTGGATCGGAAACGAAGAAAAGGTGTGCCCAACACACCTCAAGTCGGAAGTGCCGACGGTATTTACGTCAGGGAAAAAAGACCTTCGTGGTGGAACATTTTTGCTCCGGAATCCAGCAACAGGTAGAGAAAAACAAAGATCAATTTCTATGGAATATAATGTTCGATGATCCCTACGAAGTCGCTAGAGTCTCTTGTTTTTTCATTTCTTTTTTCTTCCGAGGTATTATTCTTGCCCAGACCGCGCATACAGGTATATAAAATGTGTACCGTTGTAGAAACTGTGCACTGTCCAGTTATATCCCCTTCTTTATCATCTCCTTCTTCTTCTTCGTCTTCGTCTTCGTCTTGATCTTCTGGTAGTACGTTAGGTAGGAACATATCGAAGAGATAAAAGAACTCGAACGGTTGCAGCACGTTGTGTTGCTTGAGGGTTCAGGTAACGGGCCATTTTCTATACAGTATAATATATAATACCTTTAGAGTCTTACTGTTAAGTTATTACAAAAGCCGACGACGTATCGGGCGCGCATTATTCCACCGTTGCACTGCATCCGTTTTATGAAAACTCGTGGGCGGTCATTGTTATCATTTAATAACAATATATAATGGTTGACTCACATACGCAAAGTATGTAATAATGTAGATCGATGGAACTGGAGTCCCGTTTATCGATTGTTTCTCTTTCTCTCCCTCTTTTTCTCTTTTTCTCTCCCCTTTTTTTCTCGTACCATGCGTTGTACGTTGCGTATAATATGTACAGATTATTGTGTACCGTATATCAACACGACGAGCTTATTCTTCAACCGAAAAACACCACGTACAACATTTAACTCGATAAAAGTAGTCCTCGAAGCCCCGGTTTATATACTTATCTATTAAATTAAACTTCCGACGAATTGATTATAGTATTATATTGTTAAAGATTATTAGCAATTATTAATGTATGTTATCACATTATCATTGTTTGATGATAATCGTTGCGAAGGTATCCGAGTGCCAACGGTATGACCGATCGATCAAAATTTCGTTAAAAATTAATTAATCGAATGGAATATTGGAAAGAAAAAAAAAAATAAATAAATGATCGATTAGTCCACTCAGACTGCATCACTTGCGTAAAAATTCGTTTTTATAACTTGTATGAATTACGCGGATGTGACCGCGATAAAAAAAATTATTAGTAATGTACGTTAAATTTATGGAGAGATAAATATGATGAATTTTTGGCGAGTATCGTGCAACGGAGCGTAAAATGAAAGGTACGGTTGTCACCTGTATCGCGTTTGTATAAAGTCACGACGGTGTCCGTGTAGATCTTTCACTTTTACTGGATATATTATATTATACTCGATACACGACCTGTAATTGTGTGGGTTTGATATAACGCGTGGATTTGTTGAAATTAACTCAAACGCTGAATTATTCTTCTCAGGTTATACCTGTCAGGTTATACTTGACTTTTAACAAAAGTTTTAAAGACTTAAAACTCACTCTCATACTCGACGACGACGAGCTCATGCAGACGCAAAGGTAACTAGACGCTTTTATTCAAGGCTACTCTACGCCATATCCCTGCTATTTCGCTTCTTTTTCTTCTTCTTCTTCTTCTTCTTCATCTTCTTTTTCATTTTCTTCTTTCGCGCGGTCTTTTCACGTTCGCCGACTGCCGGAGCTGAACTAACTGCTCATCTTGCTGCGAAAAATTTATGCAACAAATCCACCACATTTATACTCGCAATAGAACACGTATCGAGTACAAGCGTTTCTCTCTTTTTTCGTTTTCCATACTTCAAGTTCCGAAATTATCAGATAATATTTCAGATAATCGATCAAAAACAGGCGGATGTTGATATGGTTGAAAATATTCTCATCAAATACGTCTGCAAAATCTAATCGTACAGGATTTCACGTTGTTTCCTATAGGGCTAACGTAAAAAGGGTCTTCTTTATTTAAAAAAAAAATTTCATATCATCTACGATCTTTTGTTCTCTTATACGCGTACGTCTTCTTTGTCGTAATTTGCGTCGCCTCTTTGTCACGGAAGCACTAAATAAATTTATCAATTCGTTCACGTCAACATTAGGTATTTTGCAGTCACCACACGTCACCGACACACACACACGCCCACACTCGCACTTACGGATTGCGTATTGATTTATATTACAAAAAAAATAATGATAATAATAATGAACGCGAACCGCATAAATTATTATACGCGAGCCCCCCCGTATACATTATTTCCACATTTATCGGTCACACGTCCTGCAGTGAGATGCGATATTTGTCAAAGTTGTTGCACGAAAAAGAAAAAAAAAAAAAAAAAGAAAGAACAACGGCAAAAAAAAGAGGAAAACAGAATAATTAGGAGGAACAAGTGTACGTTCGAACGAAGAGGAAAATCGAATGATTTTCGTCCGAATCAATTATTTTTTATTTTTTTTGCCTACACACAGGCGATTACCGGAAGTAATATACTGCGCGAGCTGGTGTGAGAGAAAATTATTAGGAACTGTATTAACGCGTCTAATTCACACACGAGTTGTCGAACAGTTAAAAGTTTTAGCTGCAGCACCAACGGTAGAATATAAGGTATCGAATTCCGTGCATTTACAGAATAATAATTAGGTATATACGATCGATTATATTATTACGTGTCAAATAGCCTGCAGGGGGCGAATCATCGTCGCTGTATGGTAGACACATACTATAGGTATATAGCTATAGCTACAACGTCTCTATTATAGTACACGATGCATGTATATAATACACGTAACAAATATATCGGAGGTCAGCGACGCTGCTGCTGCTGTCCATCAAAATCGTTTTATACGTGCCACATATATAGGCACTTGTAATATATGTGCGGAACAAAAACTGATGACACATATAAATTATCCCAACTCCAGGTACATAAATACTAAATACATAATAATAACACGACAAAGTTTCATATGACTTTCTACAAGACATTTAAGTGTATCTACTTAGCAGGATATATTTCCGCCCCGGTGGTAATCCTTGAGACGTCCCACACACAAGTGGAACGAAAAAAAAAAAAAAACGAAGAAGGAGAGAAATAAAAAATTGACCGTGAGGAGTTTATGTACGAAAAAACACTGGAAAAAAAAAAAAACATGCGAAAAGGGATCAACGTACATGGCAAAACGTCATTGAAGAAGTCCATCGGTCGGCGATTGTCCGTATCCCGATATACACGCCGTTGTAATAATTAATGAGAATAATTTAAAATTGTTATAAAATCGCGCGAAATGATGAAGTGGGTGGGGAGGGGAGGGGAGGGATATCGGAACCACCCATTTATGTCAGGAGGCCCGCGACCGGTTGTCGGTGAACACGAGGTGTGTATAGTGACATTGACCCACTGATGATGTGGTGGACGTCGACGGGGCCGAGGTTCGATGTTCGCGAGAACAGTTCTCGGGCGTGGGGCTTGCAGCAGCACCAACAGCAGCCGGTCGCTGGATCCCTTTCTCCGTGTGATTCCGTCGCCCCCCCCCCCCCCCCGGCCCCTCCCCGCCCCCCGCAACGATTCCCTGAAACAACCATCGAATAAAGTTTAAGGCGCTCGCGCGCGAGAGATATCGGATAAATTATAGTATTCAACGCAGCAACACAGCTGTGTTACGTATAGGTATACAGGTACGTTCAACTCTCGGGGATAGTACGATGCGTACGTGCGAAAAATCACGCGTTTCTCGATATTCTGAAAAAAGTAGGAAAAAAAAACAGAGGTTTTTTTATTTTTCATTTTCGTACAGCGCGTCGAATACAACAACGGAGTAGAGGAGACAATGAGTCTTCGAAGGGTGGCGCGCATAACGTGATATTGACTATTGCGTATGATGCGACCCAGTTTTCCACGGATTTCCCTATATCCTCGAGACTTGACTCTCTAGACTCTTGACGACGGTGATGACGACCATTATACTTATACGTCGGTTACGTACCTACTACTAGCATTATTGTCTTCACGTTTTGTGTGAAACACCCGCCTGCCCTCCCCCGCCTCTCTGCCATCTCGTATTGTTCTCGATGACAGACTTATAGTCTCTTTATCTTCGCACCCAGCGCGATTCGCGCGGTGTTGTTACAGCTCTCTGTCTGCTCAAATCCAAACTAACCTCACCTACGTACCGGAACTACCCCGTTTAATAGCTATCATCATCCCGGTGAAGTTCTCGAACTGAAAAGTCCCTCTGATGTATTTTTTTTTCTTTTTTTTTCCTCTCCGTTCTTAATTTTTTGTTTTTTCTTTTTTTGGTTAATTTCAAATCAAATGGGTCACCCGTTGATAATTTGTCGGGTGTAGGTAAGAAATACACGAGGTATAACTCACAAATACATTATAAATAAGTATATATTATGTGCACATTTATTATGCTCTCGCAATTATGATCAGCTGTTAAATTCGAGACACGTTTCGCATACGAGAATGTAGATGGTAGTACGTATACTTATATACATGTATGTTGGAATGTAGCGCGTGAAGAGACGAAGTAAGGAAGCGCTGAGGGATATTTTTTTTCTCTTCTTCAATTATCATCATTTTTTTCTTGACGGTTTTTCTCTTGTTTTATTGTCTGTGGTAAAGTAGTATATCAACCATGGACTATCGAACGGCAGATATAGCGACGGACAATGGAAAATATTTATAAACAGACGACACGATTTCTAATAACAATTACCGTCTTTAAATAGGTTTATTATTGGACTTCTTATAAATATTCCGTTAATCGACACACGGACGTAAGAGAAAAGGAAAGAAGGTAATTCAGCTGACCGTAATTGCGAGATTCCGAAACATTTTTTATCGCCCTTAGTAATTTTCTGAGTCTTCGATACTTTTCGATTTTCTTTAATCATTTTCCCCGATAATCCGACAATGCTCGGATTTCGAACCGCCATTTTGGACTCAACGTACTTAACTTTATTCGATCGTAGCGGCTCTCGTAAAAATCCCACGATTCGTTTTTTCTTCTTTTTTTTTATCAGAGTTCTGATTTTAGAATTACTCAAGCACCGATAGAGCAAATCGGTCCAAAATCTAATCAGTTCTAAGTTGTGAAAATCTGTGTCGATTCGGGCTAAAATCATGGAAATCTGGAATAGATCGTTATCGAGTTATTTGATAACAGAAACACGAACGCACAGACGTCCAATTAAGAATGTTCGCGACTGAGAATCTCCAGACCTCAGAACGTGGGGATTTATCGAAGTAACTGAAATTTTTATTTTTGGGGTGAAAAGAATTGAACGACGCCCTTTTTGCTTCATATACAAAAAATTGGTGGAGTGCGAGCCGAACTCCGTTTTCCGTGATAACTTTAAAAACTTAGGATTTTCGATTCAATTTTCTTGTCAACTATGAGTGGAAGCCCCATATTAAATCGTATTCGTGGTTAATTATATCGATAGAAAAAGAAGTTGATAAAAAAAAAAAAAGATGAAACCTCAAATAGCAGGTTGTAGGACAGCCATAATTATTGCTAGGCGCGTATCGAGGGCATGTGTCTATCGTCTTTAGTATGCGCATGTTTGTATTTATCGTATATTTATATACCTGTACGTGCACTATTATCTGTTATGTTATACGTATATATATATATATTTAGTACGCATAATTGTTCCGACTTTACGATATACGCAAAGTGAAAATATGAAAAACAGAAGATTCACGGAGTGATAAATGACTCGCGAACGTCGACACTGTACGTACGTAATGGAATGATCCGAAAAAAATATTAGTTTTTTTTTTGTCTTCGGAGTGTAGTAACCCATGTTAACCTGTATGTACGATAGATAATGAATCATGATTGTTCGATATGCCCAAGTTTTTATTTTTTCTGCCAACACAGTGTGTAATTCCTATTTTTACAGTTTATGTAACGTAGTTACGAATTTTGTTTGTTTTGTTTTTTTTTTTTCTTCTCCAAATTTGTTTTGTTTTTTTTTGGTTTGCATTCCGTACAGATAATGGCTCGAAAAAATATGCAGGTATAATTTGACAATGCTTGGCACGTATCTTTCTAGTTTGGCATGATTCTTTTTCTTTCTGTTGAGTTGTTTTTTTTTTGTTTTACTTTCTCTTTTTGTTTCTTTGGTTTGATTCTAACAGGTCGCGGCGCATGTCCCAGGACGTCACGCATACCAGATCAACAGAGAACTTGTCGGCCCATTTCAGGTTTGTATTAATGTTTCGTTTGCACGCTTTGCGCACCATAAGAGACATGTGTGTATGTTTAAAAAAAAAAATGGCCGTACATACACACTAGCCTAGATTTACCCATTTATACTCGTAATTAGAATGTAATCGCCAAGCTGCTGCGGCTGTTCTACTATTGCTATATAAACTTAACTGCTGCAATTGCCTGGTTTTTTATACTGCACGGATTTCCATTTTTATGTAACGTGATGCAGCTTTTTTCACTTTTTGAATTTATATAATATTCCGCACGCTTGTGTTTCCAGGTTTTTCTTTTTCGGTTAGATTAGATAATTCGTTTACATATACACACGCGGGATTATGAACGTGAATCGGGTTAGCATCAATGCCGATAAACTAATTGGACATAAACGGAAGCCACATTTCTGTTATATATTTGGAAAAAATATATATTCTTATCGCATTCTCAAAGCAGAATATAACATAGGTATAAGACTCTGTAGAGAATTTAGCGTCGCTCGACTTTATCGTTGATGAATAAAAAATTAAATAATATAAGTTAGCGGCCAAAGGAGGAAAAAACCCACACGCGTAATTCTTAAGAGATTAGTGTAAACCATGACATTATCATGAAAATTTCAAAGTAGGATTGTTAATTTTTTTTTCCTCATTTTAAATCACGCAAAATTTGTGATTTTCTTTAAATCAGGGACTTTTCAACATTCTATGATTCAAAAAATCGAAGTATTAGTTATTTCGGTCGGTCAAGAAGGACCACTGCATCGCCATCGATAATATGACGCGTCGTTGACTCCGCCTATACTGCGGCTTACTTCGTTAGTTAGTTTCTCTGAAAACGGTAATAATAGTTTACCGTATTTTCAACGATCAGACTTTATCCAGGCTCTCGAATAACTCTCGCATACCCAACGAACCGACGACCAACGAACGAACGAACTGTACCTGATGGCTGCTGCAACAGAAGTTTCGTCGTGAAAGTTTTCATCTCTCACGAAGCACGTTCGCACACGTAACGGGTAACGCGCAACCGAATCGTATACGAAATATAATATTTATACACATATATATGTATATTTATAACTATACTTTGGTGAGGGGATATGAAAATAGAGGGATCGAGTGTCGATAATAACAATAATCATTTTCTATTCGTTTCTAATCTAACAGGAGCAAAAGCCGGAGCGTTGACCATGGATTTGCCGCACCTTTCGATCTGGATTCTTTGCGCAGCAAGGTCGAAGGTCGTTTCGAATCGGTCGACAAACTCTCAAAAGGTGAGTACAAAATCTACACGATTTTTTCCCCCACCTATGTTTCATACTTTTAAGACTACAGAAATGTATAAGTACAAAAATTAGAAGGTGAACAGAGCAAAAAAAAGATCATGTGCTAGAAAATTTATTATAAGAATGTCGATATTTCCTCTATTGTTTCGTTGATTATTTTCAACAATAACGACGAGTCATATTGCGGTGACTATCGTAATGCATTTTTGGGATTTTCTCCGGTTAGATAGCAGGTGATCAGCTGGATGATTAAACTAATTGTCGATGCAATATGGTATAATAATAACGCGGATAGTGCCGACTGTTCAATGCCATCGTCCACCATCCTATCTCTCCTATTTATTCCCCCCCCCCCCTCCCCCTTCCTCTTTTGCGGTAACCTGCTAAATAATAATTCTACGGCACGCGTTGAGTCTCGTGAGTCGTCGACAGTCTATGGCTGGCCGGTCAGGGTGTCACGCTGGTTATTCCGGTTGAACGTCAGAGGGCCGCCCCCTGCGATCTCGTGAGAATTACTATCATAAGCAGTCGATCATAGCGAACATCACCGCGCTTTTATGATCGTCAGGCCGGTAGCCTCGAATCTGTGCGATTTAAAAATGAAAACAACAAAAATCACACTCATGTATTTCGTATCATTTTAGTACGGCAATTATCTAATATTTACGCGTGTGCGTTAGCATTTAAATGACTAACAACAAAAAGTCACGTAACAGTGCTCTGACTGATTTTCATGGATTGTTTTGTTTTGTGTTATGATATCAATTGATTCTTTTTGAATATCTACTTGACGAGATTTCGATAAGCTTAAATATTTTTCGACGATTATTTTTGATAATATTTTAAAAAATTGCCATCGCGACCATCAGTTGCGGTTTTTTAAATTTCTTTATCTTCATTTCTGATCGTTGTTTTTTCTTCGCGATGGAATACGGGTATCCGGGAGTAGCCTCGGAGTGGGGAAACGTTGAATACGAATCTAGAAATATTCACATTTTGGAGAAGGAACTTGACGATTACGTCGTTTATTACGTAGTCAAGGGTAGCCCTCAACTCTTTATTAGAGCATTTCGTAAAGGTAATATTGCAGGAATAATAATTAAATTAAATTATACAATCGATCACATTGAGATGAAAATTTTCGGAGAACCGAGTCGTAGTTTGTAATATGGAGTCATGCACACACGCCCGTAAAGTGTAAACATCCGACGCCTCGATGAGCTCAATACCGCACTAATGATTATGTGTCTTTTTCTACCGGTGTTCGTAATTAGACGCCCAGTCTTAATTAAACTCTAGATCGACCAATCGACAATCATACGTACAACTATAACCGGCGAAAATATTCTAATGTTTTGCCTGATTTCTTGGTATATTCTCTCCTTTTTATTACCTTCTGATAATTAAGATATTAAACCACAGACTCTTGACCGCGGCACCAGAAAAAAATCTTACTACGCAGATTCCTTCAGAGTCAATTTTAACTCGAACGAGGTGCAGGCGAGTCGCCAAATCCCAATGCAGCGAATTTCTTTTTTCTCCAATATTTTTAGAGCTTGAAACTGAGCTCAGATTATTCATTGCCTCGTTCCAGATTCTGATTCTGAGAGTAAAGATGAGACGGGCTCGCAGGAAAAAAAGCACAGCCGAGTATCGCAGCAAATTGAAACGATCTCCTATACGGCAAGTTATTGATTGAAATGCAATTTATATACATAGATACTTTTGTATGCATTGTTTTTGACGGTCATTCGAATTTACGTTTCTATTGCGATCTTATTCAGGTGAGTGACAGAGACACGTTGACGTCCGTGGCAGCTCGGTTTGATACCACGCCATCAGAGCTCACAAAATTGAATAGATTGGGCAGCACTTTTGTTTACCCGGGACAGCAACTGCGTGTTCCTGCCAAGGGTGAGGGACGCGAAAGAAGCAGCGTTGGAGCCATCGCATCAGATTCACCCAGCCCTGACCCAAACTTCGATCATGAATCGCACGACGATCTACCACCGGAGGAAAAAGGTTTGATAATGTTCTTTTTTTTTTTCTTCATTTCAAGACTACCGAGATAAAATAAGTAACATCAAATCAGTGTTACATTGTTGCAAAACTGTTTATCAATTCTTCTGTCAACACTATCGGGCATCAGGTTGCGGTTTGTTTAGCTTCAAGTCTTTAAATATACACCCGATGAAACAGCTGGACCAGCGATACAGTCTAAGGGGGCGGAGTTTAGTTTTAAATTTGACAGAAAATACCTCATACAACATGGCGTCTAGACATCGGCGACGAGCGCAGCCTCGCAACCGACTATGAATCGTATTCGTGTTGTTTATATGTTTATTTAATTATTTATTTATTTATTTATTTATTTATTTATTTATTTATTCATTGTTGAATTCCGTTCAATGTGAATCTTTGCGAGTAGAATTCTATCCTGTAGAGAACAAAAGTTTCTTCGCATTAAATAATTGTCTTGATACTGAATGCTACAATGAATAAGGAAAAAAGTCAAGGTTGGTTATTAAACACTTGAAGTTTCTGAAAACTAAGGTTATGTTATGAGTCATTCTGCAGAAGTTATTGCGTAAAATTTGTTGGTAACGTGAATTATTCGGCGTTGTTTTTGTTTTTGAACATAAATTTTTCTATTTTTCCTCCCTCATTGCATTCGAAACTTTGAATTTTTGACTATAATGACCTTGTACTTGTTATAGAACTTTTGGACAACTTGCGTCCTGTATCCCCAAAACCTGGCCATATGGAAAGATTGAAAACACCAGTAGGAACTGCCAGCGTGGTTGGAGAAGACGACGAGCAGCCTTTCAAGGAACGCTTTCTAAGAATCAATGTTCGCCATATAACGGATGGACAGGTATTCTATATATTTATGGTAGTGAGTTATTTCATATATTTGCTTCCTCATTCTACTTTGTTACAACATTTTATCGATTTGCAATCTAGGGAGTTGTAGGTGGTGTTCTGCTGGTTACTCCGAATGCCGTAATGTTTGATCCAAATGTCTCGGATCCACTAGTAATCGAGCATAGTGCAGAATCTTACGGAGTGATAGCTCCGATGGAATTTATAGTGAATGCTGCAATTTACTACGACATTGCTCATATGCGAGTGGGTCACACAGATTCAAATTCGAGTGATAAGAAACCTGAGATCTACTATATGAAAAAAGCAGATGACAACCGTGGTCATCTGTCGCCGGGAAAAGATGAAAATTTTCCTGAACTGGCAGGTGATGACAGCGAGAGTGTCTGTAGTTGCGCCGAAAGGGATGGAGATGCATTTCCCAAAGCCTTTGAAAGGGACCTTGTGACTCCGACCAATTTGCAGAGTGTGAGTCTATATTTTGAAATTGAATTTTAAACTATTTTACAACACTACAAGACGTTTGTCTTTTCATCCCTACAGGATGATGGGGCAAATTCTACCAAAGACAAAGAGAAAGACAAAAAAACTGATAAGGAGGAAGATAGCAAAGAAGTCACGACTATTGCTACAACCCAAGGAACCAGAACCTTAGAAGAACGCAGGCGTTCTATGCTTGATCATCACTGGGCTGTCCCTAGCAAAGATAGATCCTGTTCTCTCTCTGTCGACGATGAACAACAGGATCCAGTAGTGGGTGGCAGCATTGAAAAGGTATTGTCGAATCGTCGAATGAGTAACTTGAGATATTTTAAACTTCTCTGAATATGTGATTATGATTTCCTGTTTTTTATTTTCAGGCTGATCAGCAGTTAAAACCCTATGCGATCCCTGAGGAAGAGGCGTCTCTAGTCAAACTGTCATGCCATGACTCAGGCATCGACATCCGTGACCCAAACCCACCAACATTACCGCAAATACCCATTGTACAGCCTATAGCATCAAAAAAAGTATACTCAGATGCTGATATCGTACTTTCCTCGGACTGGGTGCCACCTATAACCATAGCTCCCACCAATGTGACACTCACACCCACGGATAGCCTCTCTGCTATCAATGGCAGAAAAAAGGCTAGCTCAGTGTCATTTAGCCTAGACAGCAATGCTGAGGAAACAGAAAAAGAAGATGACCGTAGAGAAGATGACAAACAAGAGACCCGGAAAAATAAGGTATGGCAAAAAAGAATAACATTCAACACGTACTGCCCAAGCCCCTGATACTTTCTTTTAATTTTTTACGATTATTCTCAATGTTTTGAAGATGCTGAAGCGGCTTTCTTACCCCCTGTCTTGGATGGAGGGTTTGACGGGGGACAAGGAGGAGGAGGGAGGAAAGTCTGGAAGCGAGAAAGTGTCGAGTGTACCCGGTAGCGCAGATGCTCATCACTCAAGTGTATTTAGCAAAGTTTTTTCGAGGTAAGAAACACACAAATACCAGCAGTTTATTCCGGTCAGGTATTCCACAGGACTATTTAGGTATTTCAGAGCACGTTTAATACATGAAGCTCTGCTAGTGTAAACGTTCATGATACAATCCTTGGAAAACTATTTTCAAATACACAACATCCAATTGTTATGTAACTATATGAACATGTCCCTGGTAAATAACAACTATAGCACGTCGGTGACTAGATTGCGTACATTGGATGCAAGTGAGACTGTATGCCAATAATTTATCACCTTTCTACTACCAACCGCCATAAGAAGTTGCTATTAACAAGATCACCTAATTCCTTTATTCCTTCGACTAACAAAAACTGTGTGATGGTTGTCTTGGATGACCTAAGCTCGCCGATCAACCTGGTGAGCGACTTTAGCTCTGGTCTCTTCGCCAAGACCCCCAGCGAGGAAAGTGGCTTTGGAAGGGGGGGAGCTACCCCTCCTCTCTCAGCCTCATCCCTTTCCCACTTCCAAGACAACGGCAACTCAACGTCGCAGTTCTCCCCTGCAGGTTCGGGAGGTTTTGCCGGGTGAGTCAATAGCTACGACCCACCCACCCAAAAAAAAAACAAATATTTCTCTAGTAATCAAAAAATCACGACGTACCTCTGTATATCGATGTTCTAGACACTGCTCAATTGTCGTGTTCTTTACTGTTGAATCAACTCGTAAGGAAACCAGCGAAGTATCACTTTTTTTTTACCAAACACTGCACAAAATTGTTCAAAAACTAAAGGCACTTGTAACTTTTTATTTTTAGCGATTTGATTTGATAAAAGTATACTTGGCTTGGAATAAATAAATAATAATTCCGACTATCACTGTCGATTGTTCACGAACGCGGATACACCTTATTACTTTCGCTGTTAGCGATCTTTCAAACTTGATGTAATCTAAGGGGTACCTCGAAGAAATTGACTGTAATCCAATAGATTCCTCCAAGACAGATTCACCAGTGTTTACCAACTTCACTCGGAACTGAACTTTTTCGCGTATTCTAAACCAACGGTTATTCGAAGAGAATTTACAACTTAATTTCGATCACACTTTCTACTCGAATTCGAACAAGAAAAAACAAATCACGGTTATATCACTTGAAATCATTTGAACGTTTTTAGAGACTTCTAATTTTCAACATTATATCATTGACTTTTCATGGAATTTCAATAGAAATTGCTAAGTTAAGCTCAACCGTCCGTTTACTGAAAAAGTTAATAAAAACAATTGATGATTAAAAGACGCCAATCTGCGGTGGAAGGCGGTCGGTACTAAGATTTCAAACTAATTTCAAACAAGCACACTTTTGATCTTTTTTCGAACAAGGAATGCCGGAATGACGTCGAACAGCAGGAACGCCAGATTTTGATTATTTTGACCGCCGATTTTCCTACGGATCAAAAATTCTCTTGAATGAGCTATTTGACGTAATTACTATTATGTCGGTAGATTCTACTAGACGATTTTGGCGTGCACAGTTTGACGTGATTTTCGGATTATGTTTTACTATGGCCTAAATAGTCTTCTCTACAATCCTGTGAAGGTTGGTAAAAATCTGATGCAAAAACTTCGTGAATTTCCCTATAATTGTTAATGAAAGGACACAGCCCCAGTTGCATAAATCAGTAGCCATTGTCTAGTGTTGTAATTTGTTCACTGGAAATTCATTCTTGTCAAAACTCTTTACTATTCTATTCTTCAATCGTTTAGACAGTTTTTCTCGTCACGCGCTTGAATAAATATAACATTATATAGTTTTGCCTGCAGTTGTTGTCTATGTCATTGTTTTTGTAAAACTCACCTTTATCCATCATCTTACCATGCCTATACTCTGAAAACTTATCTTTCCCTTTTATTCTTCCCTATAAGTTTATGTAGGAAATGAAGTGGAAAATTGTAACTCCATTTCACAGAAGCCCGACTCAACCTCCATGAGGCTGTGTATCGTCGCCTGGTGTCTAAACTTAATCCCGATATGTAAACGCCCACTGAAACTGCTTTGTAGTAACTGTTATGACCATTATGTTATGTATGTCATGTATTACTATATGTTTACATGTGTATAATTGTAGATAAGAAGAGTAACGATTATCTCCAAGACACTGTTTCAAATGTCTGATAGAAACTGATTCCTATAAATCTGGATAAAAACTGGGATCAAAAGCCATATTGATTAACTGGCTTTTGCGGGCTTTTGAATCCGGTTTTTATTCGGATCTATGGGAATATATCAATTTTTATCTATCATTGTAAACAGGCGAAATAGTCTGTCACACTTTGAGAATCTTCTAATTTAATTCCAATAGCTTATAGTTATTGGACTGATGGAATTTTTAAAAAAGTCTCAATTTTTATTCAGAAAGTAGTTGTACATTGATATCACCCCTATATTTCAGGCGATCGTCAGTCGGTACTTTCATCAGACAGCAGCCTCTCACCTCTTCTGGAAGTAGCAGTGTGGATAGTAGCCGTGGAAGTAAAACTTCAACGGCACCTCCTAGACTTGATTACCGCAGCATGGTTTCCGTAGATGACATGCCGGAGCTTTTTGTCAGCTTTGACAGTGAGTATAACCTTTTAGTTTTTGTCAGATTATACAGGCGCGCAGTTAAGTAATACGTAATTCGTATAGTTCTGTAGATATTATATTATACATTCAATATCTAAGTGGTGTGCCAAAATACTCTCTGAGAATTAGGATCACCACAGCCTGCAGATTACAGCAAAATGTATTTTTGATAATAATGGTATTCAACGTACTAATTGTCATTGATGCAAATCATTAATTCTATATAATTCGGGTATCTCGTATGTTAGACTCAAACTAATAGGCATGAGGCTAGAAATATTCAGAACAAGATAATGTACGTGTGTGTACATACGATATACTCAAGTATATGATTACTAATATACCTACACTGATGTCATATTGTATCTATTTCTGTTGTCCCTCTAGTCCAAGCACCTAATTTCCCCGAACTCGAAGGCCTCGGTAGGTTCACACTGCAGTATTTGCTTGACTCTTTCCTATAATACACCTCTAACTTACCCTCTTTTTTATAATTGCTTTCCACATCAACCTATCTCACAAACAGATACTACTGCAGCAGCATTTCTATCATTTATTTTTCCCACCAAACCCCAACTACGACTACCTTCATTATTGCTTCGTACACAACACATATTACGTATAGTTTCACATATATGCAATCGTCGTAGTCGTCAATCGTTTTGTTATGTTTTCGTTGATTATTTTACGTAAATTTGTCGTTATTGCGACACCATAATTCGAATCTGCTCATTTAATGACTGTTCCTAAGTAGGAGATAATTAATAATGATCGTTGATTTTTTTTTCGATTCTACGGTATCCCTTCAAACGCTGCAGTTGTCATGCTGGGTGACAATCCACCTCTCTATGCTCTGAAATTATCCTCTACGACTTTGCTTGTGCCTTGAATTTGAATTTCTAATCGTTTGACTTGAAATTTTTTGGGTTTTCTTTATAATTTTTTTTGTCCGTAACAGCGCACGCACGCTATCTAATGCAGCCTGCAGTGTATTTGAATAAATTAGTATAATCTGATTGTTCGTATCATCGGTATCGCCCTCAGCATGACGCCAATAACAATTTCTTGTATGTGTGTATTCCGGGGGGCTATTCGCTTCCATTTTTTCCCTTCCATTTGCGGGTATACCGATTGGGACAAACGGTTCTCTTAATTCAAGAATTATTTTACGCATAGGATTTCCTGCAAATTTTCATCACATTAAAATCTCCTATAATTTGAAACGATTTTAGAAGTTAATAGCTCCTCGATATTTTTTATCCGTCAATACTTGATTCATGCCCATATAACGCTATAATCGTACTATATTTTTACTCTTCGTATACAAGATTACACATATTATACAACATGTATCTATTGACACACATCGTTGTCGTCGTCGTCGTCGTCGTCATTGTTGTTGTCATTGACGTTGATGTTGTTAAACGCATCTTAAACTTTGTTGAATAAAAAATGGAAAGAAACCATTTGCTACGATTTCAACGAGTAATCGTTAATCTTCACAACTTAATAATCATTGACTTAATGAAAATTTTTTGTCTCCCTTGTGTTACTTACCTATGTTGATTCATATTTATTTTCCGATTAATTTCATGTTTCAAAAAAAATCAACATGATGTTACCCATGATTTATATGCCATATGATTCATTATAATCGATTTTTGGGTTCGTGCGCGGGTTGCTATAGTTGTTGATGTTGTTATGTGTTTGTGGCGTTATGGCAGAATTGATCCCGCGGCCGGCCCGATCCTGCGATGATCCCCCGCTCTATCTTCGCCTTCGTACCGGACGACCAAAAGACAAAAGGATACCAAGATCAACCCCGATAATGAGCTACGGAAAGAAAAAACTTCGACCCGAGTACTGGTTCAGCGTTCCAAGAAATCGGTAAGCCAAATTTCTATAAGTAAAAATGAGAAAGAAAGATGGAATATTCATGTCTACATTTTTATATGCATTGTCTCTCGAACACACTTTGAGGTGCAATTATCTCGTCCGTTCTTCTCCCACGCTGTGGTGGGAGGTTCTCGAAGATCTGACATGGAGGGGAGAGCTCATAGTTAACAGCTCGGAGCTGTCGGGTGTGTACGCGATTTTATTATCACATGTACTCTGGAGTTACGTAATGCCAGCTGCAAGTTCAGTAATCCATTCTCCTCCGAGCCAGCTAGGCTACAGGGCAACTTTCGCTTGTTTTGGCTCAAGAATTACTATTACCATCAACCTGGCACAGTTAACTGGTCATATTACACGTGACTATACATACCTACCTTCAATGAATCACTATCAGAATAATACACACCTACATACACTAAATTTATAGACAGAATATATTGGTATCGATGGTACACCTATGCCCCACACATATCGTAGATATTCGTTATTCGAAACAGATCTAGCGACAGAGTAAAACAAATCGGACAGATTGGGCTACTTCGAATCCGATACTCGTCTGTATCGGGACGGTTCGTTAAGTTAGACGGGGAAAATCTTGCGATCGATCTAGTTTATAAGATATTCTAATTTTTAAGATTGGGTTTTAAACATCAGTTACGAGTATCGTCATTTTGTTTTAAATATATTCTTGGAAAAAAACTACTATTAAAATATAGTCATAAATGTATTAACGGTTAACTGTGTTAAGTAGTGGTATTTCCATATACGTGAATCGTAATATGTGTATGCACATACGCATTAATCATCGCCGTGTATAAGCTAGTCTTGAAGAAAAAAAGACAGAAATATGAACTACGTGGCAAGTCGATTTTTTGATCTGATCTACGTTCCTCCTATGAGAGCGCTTGTGAAATATGTTTCTCCGTTTATGTCAAGAAGGTAATTTACACAGGTGGTTGCTGCTGTTATACTAATAAATACACCCACATGGCCTAAAGATCTATCCACGAATCCGATAGGAATAAATTGATAAAAAAGACAATTTTATTCTTGATGATAATCGCACGTTTCCGTTTAAAATTTATTGTTCAAACGATTTCAGAGTCGATGATCTCTACCGATTCATAAGCGCTTGGGTACCAGCACTTTACGGAGAATTAGATGAGAATCTATGGAGGGAACGAGGGTACATTTTATCGGACACAGACACCGATTTGTCCCCGGAACTTTCACCCGAATTATCACCTCTTCAAGATCGCGATCCCGCCGCCCTCGCGGAGGCTGGAAAATCCGGTGTAGCAGATGGTGATGATATATCTGAACTAACACGTGAATCATGGGAGGTGAGTTTCAAATTTTTGTTCGAAATTACGACTAACATATTCATTTTTTAAAACTTGAGTTATACCTAATCGATTCATTGTTTATTATTAATGTTTGGGTACATGAAAAATGTACACAATGAATTTGCGAGAGAAATGACGTATACGGCTCTTGTTATTAATTCGTGGAACCAACATTTGTTGAACCAATGTAGTTGCGTTTGTGTATTGGTGAATACCTCTAGATGTGAATATTGCGGATATGTATTTATTGGAAATATCGTGAATGTGAGAATTGAACGAGAGAATGATACGATATATTGTCTCTCCTTGTGTGCGAAATATCATATATGTGACACACATACATATACTTATATACGTATATAAAAGAAATGGATATATACATATATGTAAACGCGAACCGCAGTTGATCAAGGCCCCCTACGCAAAGCTGTACAACATCCTGAAGACGTCCAGCGCATCAGCTGATTTGGAGCTCCAGGTTCAGGACACCGAGGTACAATCTACGATCAATCATTGATCATCGTAAAATCGTCGGCCCCTGCAGTGTTGCAAACACAAATACTTCCCTTGCACAAAACAGCGCTATTTCTTCATTATGATGATTGTTATTATTATCATCATCATCATCATTATTTTTGTTGTTATTATTATTATAATCATTGTTACCATCATCAATGATACTCTGCACATGACAATGACAACAACACATCAACACAAACTACAACACAATTACTTGCGACGCAGTTCCGAAAACTGGAATTATCGATGAACGAGATTGATGATTATTTCTAGGGTAACCATCTATCACAGATTGCGACTTTTGCCGGAGGTTTGTTTAAGCTATACTCTTGATTTTTCGTAATTTGTAGGTAAACTAGCGTCGATAATTAATAATGAAATAAATTACTTGAATCATGTGCGCAACAGATAGAATAAAAAAAAGGACAGGAAAAGTATGGGCAGCTAATCGTTCAGACGACAAATTTGATACGTCACGAGGTAATTAGCGGTTGTCTAACGATCGTTTATGGGAAATTCAGATAACTTGTGCAGAGACTCGGTATATTTCCTAAATGATTTTGGTTATGCTGCAGACATCACGTACGCACGCTGGGGAAATCTCTCAACCTCGTCATCTTCTAGTTATACTTAGAATTTTTCAATTATAGTTGCAGGTGAATGACAATTGTGTTTAACCCGAGGGTGTCACGTATCCCTTGATGTCATCTGATATCACGATAACAATTGTAACATGTGAAGGACAAAGAGAATTTAGTCGGAAAATTGGTTTTTATTTTAAATGTAACTCACTTTTTCAGCTTCATTTTCCATGAACCAAATTAGCTTCTGTTTTGTCAGGTTGACTGCAGTCCACTCAAAGCGTTATCGGCATATCGTGCTGAAACGCGGTTTAGAAGTAGGTATAAATCATAATAATTATAGCAATGAAACACGGCTTAGGATATTGCAACCTTGGAATAGTTTTGCCAGAGTTAAATGCCAAAGCGCGATTCTTTGGTGGTCGGACAAGACCGGTAGCTATATCGATCGTGTATTATTTATAATGAAGAGTGAAAACTACTTAAAATAATTGTAATGTCATCGTGTTTTAGTTGAATTCGGCAATACTATCATGATTAGAAGCTAAGCTAGCAGTCGTTATCATCTTTATTTCTTTCGTCTGTGTTTTTTGGCAGCTCCGTTTATCAGTATGTCCCATTATATTAGAATTCGTAGGTCTCGTTTTGGTCCCTCGCGTTGTTGTCGGCGTACATAGAAAATACCTGCACGCGGTTTTGTGTATATGGTACTAAAAATATCATGCTGCACCTAAAAAAAACGGTCTGAGGTTGCCCGGAGCTACTACGCCAGCAACCCAGTAGATTCTTCTTGCTCGTCCGGTTCGGTTCTTCTCTAGCAACACAGTATGCCTCCAATGACCGTAACACCGGCGCACATTTGTGTTCTATACGTACGTCTATTCACTCATACTTGTTTATACGTGTCACTCTGAAGCGCGTAGGAGGTGATCCTCATCATCATCATCAGCTTCAATCAGTTCTACTTTGGTACGCGGAAAGTACGCTTCGCCGGAGCTTGTAAAGTTTTGGGAAATTTTTTACAAATGTTATTCAACATATTCCGTATAATTGCGAGTGTATAATTCAAATCGCCAGAACAATTTTATACTTTAATATCAATTACTAATATTTTAGTAAATTAATTAATAAACACGTGACTGCATCGAACTTTCTCTGTCACATACCGATAAACATACAGGTGGGTTTCTTCTCCCACTTAAAACGTACACATAACGTTTGTTGTTTGTCCTTCTCCACGATACGATGCACGTATCATACGATGGTAGACATGAACCAGATGATGATTCCCAACGTTGATTGATGTATTAACACCTGATTATCTCAGACTGCAAACGTCAAAGTTCTACAATTAGTGTGTACAGTGTAGTGAATTTTTAGTCGAGGTGTACCGCTGCTCTCAGTTGTGTGTCAAAAAAATATCTGAAAGAAAGTTCCTCAACTCAAGTCCCGGAATACCTATTAATTACAAAATTGCAACAGTCAATTTGAACTCTGAATGACGATGTACTATATGGTATACATTACCATATCCGCGCGGGTGGCCTGATATCGATGTTAACTATCACTTTGCGTGGGCATATGTAATAGAAAGTTTGAAATTACGGACAAGTACAACCGTTACGTGATTATTCGTTCCGTCGCTGTAAATCAAGAGCAAAAACTATTAACGTGGTTTATTCTAACTCAAAAAAAAAATAATATAAACGATTGTGCCAGAAAATTTACTTTCTAATTTTTATACGTTATCGCCAATTGAAATAATTTTGGAGAATGCCTAAATCAAAGGTTCCCAATCCGATCGCAAAGATCACCAGGTTTCTGAAGCAAAGAACAAAGGTAATCAAAATTCCATGTCCTTTTTTTTTCTTCTTTTCTTTTTCATCTTAAATTCTCGCACCTTCTACTCTCATCTCAAAATAGAATCGGAAACTCAAACGTAAGTACGGACCCTGCGTATGGGTTTCTCACACTTATACGAGCCATTGCGGGATAAACAGGTTTTTGATACCTGTATGTTCCCATCGGACATGCACGGTCTTTTTGTCTCCAGTATGCGTACGTTTATTATGCGCAAGCGGGTATATAATATCGATGAAATGATACTGTAGGAACGCCACTTCGTTCTACGCTCGTTGGCAAAAAAATATCTTTATTGGACACATTTTATTCATCTTTTATTTGTTTGTTTGAAGTTGAAGGACAAAAAAATGAACGTTCTTTCGTTTATACGGATAGCCATTTGCATCGTGTATACGCATCCGCTATATTCTATCTGTACATCTTCGATTAACTCCCCGCTCTGTTGCGGCATTGCGCTTAATTCACGCGACGGAATGAGTGTATAAGTAAATAAACTTATGAGTAAGTAAATAAACAAACAACCACACACATAGCGCGATAAATAGATGGATCGGTATCATCTTTGCGTTTATGTTAGCATTTCATGTATGTTATGTTCCACGTGATATACTTCACTTAATGGCGATGGTATATGCATACATGCGAGTTTGTTTGTCAAACTCAAATGAGAGAATAGACAGATAATGAAAAATTTACATATACTATGTATGTATGGTATATAAACACCATTTATTACCTCAGCAGTTTTCTCTAAATCATGTTTAAATTTTCGGTTCGGTAAATTGCTTAGTAAACAAATAATTGACTTGTAACAGATATGAAAATCAATTCCACTTTCCTATCGCAATTCTCATATTTAAATCATGATATTCGTCTTTCAACAACATTTGCCTCATTTCAATGCTGGATGGAAGATTTTCTTGTGTATTGAATTGCATCAGACACGCATTGAGCAGTTTGATTTACATCATAGCGCACATGAGGATTTGGATATATTAATTACATATTATATGTTGAATCATATTACATATGTACTTAGACGTTCGTCTCGTCGTAGCACCGGGACGCCAACCGGATAATCTGGATTATCTCATAGAGAACATGAAAGCGCCTGTTTTTCTTGTAACGTATCAAGAAAATTTTTGATCACACGTCTGTCGTATCAGAACATATTTGACTATTGCGATTATCACAAATATATGTGACGCACAATACTTTGTTTTTGCCAAATAAATATGCTATACGCATACTTTTGATTATTCGCGATAGCAACAGGTAACGCGCATACGTTTAAATGATACATGACGTCAGTTATATACGTATGTCATTACCAAAAGAGATCGCGCGGTGATTGATGAAAAAAAAAATCCGGATTCCCATCTCGAACGAATTTAATACGCGGAGGCGGATATTCTACACCAGATACATCTTTGACCTTAGCTTCTCTTTTTTAATCTACGTCAACTCTCGAACTGGACTGCAAATTATCTGATTGCAGAGAGAAAAAAAAGAAAGAATGAGGAAGAGAACGTTCAAAATTTATTATAATCAAAGGAGATTTTTAGTTAGTATGTAAAATTCTTGGATATGCACATACTTATAGTATAGGTATACAAAGATTACATACTGAGAGAATTATTTGTCACTATTTCACTATATCAGCGTATACGTATGTAGCAAAAGTTCAATGCCAGCCGGTGTTTTATTTTAAATGATAATAAATAAAACAAAAAAGCACAATTTCAGCCAACGCAGCAACACACAATAAACTTATAAACATCTACAACGCAGCCATGGATGCATATTATAATATATACTATATTATTTATATCTATATATGTACCTACATATACTTATAGAAAACATAAACCTGTAAATCTATAGAATATGTAGATGTCCGCACGTTGTGTTTTAAGCCTAATATACTATCTACTTTATTATACTGTACCATCTACATACCGATACATATATACCTATACTTATATACATACAAGCAATATTATTGTACCTGTATGTTTAGTGAATAGTAGTGGCGTAGCTTGGTGCATTAGTAGATAATAGTCGGTAGAACACTTTAGCGATCACAAATGAGCTGCCTTCATTTTTTAAGATTATGAATCTCCATAATCATTATCGTGGACATTTGCCTCGTCCGTGATTTATTAACTGGGTATGTTTGAGCAATTGTTATCTCCTTCCCTGTTTTTTTTCATTCCCGACTGTCATTGTCAGTTCATTGAATCTGACCTATATTTGAATCTAACGATCAAAGTCTAAGAGATAGTGACCTAACGTTCTTGAAAAATACATAATTATGCATATTGGCGGCGCATTTACAAATTACTGCAAAAAAATAAACAGATACATACAAAGATAAACTACGAGGCGAAAAGTTGTATCCAATCAATCCGAAATTCGCCCATTTTAGATTAGCTTACCCGTATGTTCTTTATGCCACGTTTGCTCATTTATTTTTAGGGGCCTAATTCACCTTTTCCCTGCATATATCCTTAAACGTACTCGCGTTCGGATGCACCTGCCTGCTGCAGGGTTGCTCGCCAATCCAAGTCACCGGCACTTTGCACATTAACTTAGGCTCGATAGTTACCTATAGATTTTTCAATGTAGCAGTCAATCGTTCAACTAATTTCATGTCTTCCGTTTCCCAGGTGCTGTCGATGAGCGAGGAGCTCAGACGAGCCTTGTACGCTAACAACGCTACATCAATTGACACAGAGGTGATAGTACCGGATCTAGTTGGCAATACAGAAATACTAAGCGATGAACACAGGGAGCATTTGTGCCGCCATTTACCTGCGAGAGCTGAAGGCTATCTTTGGACCCTTGTTTTCAGCACTAGCCAACATGGTTTCAGTTTAAATAGCATGTACCGCAAAATGCATAGGCTTGAAAGCCCCATATTGTTGGTCATCGAGGATACCGGAGGAAATGTATGTCTTCTACAAACTGATCACCGTCCAATCGAGGAGTAGATTGAAATTGTCAACTTTTCGTCCTAATTTCAGGTCTTTGGCGCTCTGACCTCCTGCTCCCTGCACGTCAGTGACCATTTTTATGGCACAGGTGAATCTCTGCTGTTCCGGTTTACGCCAAAGTTCCAAGCTTTCAATTGGACCGGAGATAATCTTTACTTCATAAAAGGCAACAACGAGAGTCTTGCCATTGGGGCTGGAGAGTAAGTACCCATCTTTTCTACGTCAGTTCTTACTTTCCTCGGAATGTGTTATTCAATGAAATTGTCCTTGAACAGTGGAAAGTTTGGGCTCTGGTTGGACGGTGACCTATACCAGGGAAGAACGCAATCGTGCAGTACGTACGGTAATGAACCCCTTGCGCCGCACGAAGACTTTGTCGTCAAGACTCTGGAGTGCTGGGCCTTTGTGTAGGATACTCTTTTACCGATCACCCCCTTGCCTTGAAACCGCACGTGCGGTCGGACCTTAACTGAGCTTTGCCGTTACGTACCTACCTACTTACACCAGGGTTGAGAAAAAGCTATTGAATTACCAGGACACAGGAGCAAAGTTATAAATAGGTAACGGTGCTTTGTTGTGTAACGACGATACACCAATATAACAACGATAGAACAGGGATCCTTCCGTAGGAAAAAAACAAAAACAAAGAAAACAAACATACATATTGATGTAATGATCCCATTGATGCATTATTACTGAACGACAATAAGTCTGATCCAACGAAATTCGTCGTCGTCGTCGTCGTTGTTGTATGGTCGATGTTGTTGGTGTTGCTGTTACTGTTCCCCAGTTCCTGTATCTCTAAATATTACTGACAGAGATACGATCAAGGAGTAGATTTCTATAGACGTATTAATTACGAGAATAGAACAGAGGCCAAACAAGTTTGATGTATAGGATATCTGCTAAGTTGCTAATTACCAAACGAAATACTATGTTGCGTCGTGCGAACTCTAACTGTTAATTATTTTTTAAAAAATCAAATAATCCTAAACTGTATTTATTTTATTTTTTACCATTACTTTAAATTAATCGTTCAAATAAATAGCTGTTGCATATCAATACATATTACTCGTCTATCCGGTGATAGTGCCTGCGATGTGATAGTAACACCATGATTATTGGGGGGGGGGGGTATTCAAGTTTTAAGTATAATCACTAATTGTTTGAATTACCAAACATACATATTGTTGTCTGATGTTTATTGTCTATTCTCATGCTGAAATTTTTTAGCTTCAATACTCTATATTGAAATCCGACGAGATGCTATGCGGAAGATAGGTGTATGCATATAAACGGAGAGATAAAAAAAAACAGCAAATATTAAAAAAATAAAGAAAAAAAACAAACATAATGCTATGGTATATTAACCGTTTGTTCATGTGTAGATAGTGTAGATAAAGAGTGGAGCTGTAAAGATGGAAGAGAGCTGAAGAAAAGTCTTATAATAGAAAAAAAAGAAGGAAGAGTGAAAAAATAAACAAATAAAGGGGAAATGTGAGGCTAGAGACAAATTGAGGGAGAGAGAGAGAAAGAGAGAGATATACTATGTGTGTATATAATAGTATATGCATATATTATATATATAACTTGCGTACATAGATATGTATATGTTGTTGTATTAAACGACGATGCTGTATGTATATCAACGTTAAAGTTAACATTAATAATTAATGTCAGGAAATTATATACTGATGTAACCATTTAGGCAATACACGTAGAATGCTGTTGATGATGATCTAACGCATCCAGAAAGATCTGCGTAGCCTGTGTAGAGATCTATAGTATGTATGATACATAGCACATCGGGTTGTCGGCCATATATTGTGTACATTTGAGTACCTAAATATTACAACATACGTGAATTTGAGAGAGAAATAAAAAAGAATAAATAATGTGAATGAAAAAAAATTTGTACGAAAAAAGGGGGTAATGATAACAAAACGTCGTCATTTTTATCGCAATAAACCCCGGTTCAAACCGTAAGAGTATGGTTACAGTTCAATGAATAAAAGTCTCAATGTAAAAAGAAAATGATGAAAATCTGCGCGTTCTCACTATTATCATTTTTATCCTTGTTCCTTCGATTAAGACTTCGTTCTTTTTTTTGTTGTTTTTTTTATCTTTTTTCATCTTTTTATTGAGTATCTATTGTACGAACTTTCAAAATTCTAAACCTGTGAACAGTAATTTTATTCTAAAGAAAAATAAGTTGAGATCAATGCAAGAGAATATTCACTGTAAATTTTGAAGGGGTTTGATTAATTGGGGTAGACGCCCGTTTTTAACAGTTAATTTCTTGCTGTTCGACATTTATTATTGTATAGTATGTGTAAAAGTTGTATGAAATAAATGATTTAGATATTGCATAGATCAAGTGTACCAAAAAATCTAATATATATTGTACGGTACTGTACAAAAAAATCATACATCGTTAGGTACATTGTTGAATAATATTGACTTTGCCTAAAAAAAATATATATTTGCTGAAAACTAGCGCTATAAAATTATTGGAAAATGATTACGCGTATAGTAGGTCTAGACGTTTGCCTAGCTACTAGCTTGCTAGTTATGTTGTTATAAATTAGACACGAGAATATAAAACACAAGCATACAATAGTCGGTAGGTGGTGATATGTATATGCGTATCCGTTGTTATTATGATTAACATTATTATTATTGTTATTATTATTGATATTTTTATCATCGTAATCATAATAATCGTCATTATTATTATTATTATTGTTATGGTAACATCAGTGAAGTTGATAATAATCTTAAATGTATACATATTATGTCATATTGTATACAACGCAATGATTAATATAGTGCCCATAAGATATTGTTGCATATATACATATACATACATGATAATATACATAGTTGATAAACATTATATATACCTATATGTATAATACAATTAGTGAATCAACGTATTTTGTGATATTCACAGTAATTATTGTAAACACCACACAGCTTTTGTGGTTAATATATACCTATCTTATAAAATGTGCATATAAACACGTACATACATTGCCTATTGATAGTTGAGCAGAGCAATATCGCACGTCAGACATTGGTTCGACATCGTACTTCAAAACTTGTGTCAAGAATAGTATATCGTGTGGTAAGAAATAAAAATAGCATTTTTCTTTTAAAAAAAAAACATGGTAATGTGTGTAATTTGTCTCTTGGCTAGGAAATGCATTCCACATAGGGTATGTAATCCGTCTCGAAAAGGTTAAAGTGCGCGTGTAGACTAATGTGCAGAGGAGATAGGGTATTCTTGAACCAAATTCTGAGATACTATATCGCTCTGCTCAGCCATCGATATATTATACATAAACATCAATTACATCATGCAAACATCTCAAAGAAAACTATTTTTGTTTAAAAATTTTTTGAGATAAATGAAAAGAAAAACTGAAATACAGACACAAAAAGTATCGAAGAAATATATGATGCAGTACAAATGTTTAAGGAGATGATAATTCATTCATTATTTTATTTTTAATTCATCTATTTTATTATTATTCTTTTTTTCTCCGTTTTTCTCATATTCTATCTCTGCTGATGACATACCTATAGTGTTTCCATTAATTGTTTGAACACCCGTTGATTGAACGATTACAATAACAATAATAATAATTATAATTATAATAATGCGGATTACTACGTTAATATGCAAGCTATTTCTCTCGAGTGGATCACGCCAATGCAATTGCTCTCCATATTAATGCATAAATTATTTACCGTCAAATCGGTGAGCTTCATGAATCACGGTATAAAGTAGATTTCTCGATTGCCGTGTCGCGTCGTGCTAAAAAGAAAAGCATAAAACAAAATAATGACAAATGCCTAATCAAAAAATTAGTTGTTATATCGTTATTGAATAACATAATGATAATCCCCCATCGTTAACGTTAGAGAACTGTTTGCATAAAGATCACACGAGGAATAAGAAAGAAAATGTAGTAACTAATGATGATAATAATAACATGATGTATGAAAATCAATCCCTATTGCATAAAAATCGATTTCACTCGGCGCGGTAAGTCCCAATAAATCCCTGAAATGAAATACTTAAATCCTTATATTTATACACCGTTTTAACAATCGATAAAAAATAAGAGAAGGAAAATTAAACACTTCGTTATTTCTATCTGCAACTTGGCAGAGGCACATACTTATGTACGTATATATATGTAACAATATGTATATTGTATATGTATGTGAAATTTTTTTGTTTTTATTACCTAATAACGTTATCAGGGTAATAAGGGACTTCATTTTTGCTGCTAATTGTACGGTTTATTAATTATACCAAATTTGTATAATTCATTGCGGTGAACCAAAAAACTTTTTCAAACATTGTCAATTAATATAATTAGTACAATTCAGACTGACTAAAGGGATTGATTACATCTTATATACTGATTCTATTACATATACATGCATACAATATAATAGTATGTATAATACATAACGTTAATTTAGACCCGTTGAATGCCGTTGATTTGCATCTCACAAACAAAAATACTTGAAAACGGTAGAGTGGTCGTTGTCGTTGTCGCAGTCATCAGGGATTAGATAATCAATAGATTTTCTTAATTACTTATTTATTTATTTATTTATTTTCCATATCCTGCACGTTGCAAAGGGTTATTAGAAATTGATTGAATCTTGGTCGATACAAAGACTCTTGCTTTCAAGATGAAACAGATATCGATGTTAAAATTATCGCGTTTGAAGTAGACGTATAAAAAGCATAGTTAATCGTCGCTCCAACTTCGATCACGGATACCCATGGCTTTGTGTGATAAATCTATACTTACGATTAAGTATACTTGAAACCGGGATTCTTAGGCGGTGAAAACTTTCACTCTCAAGACAAATAAATGACCAGACTCGAGCGATCACCTTTCTAAATTCACTGGACCAATTGTTCAAATAATATATATCTATATTACATGATTTTCATCGACGTGATTCCATGTGCGGTATTTGAAAAAAGAAAGAAACAAACAATCTCGATCGCATACCTAACTAACAATAAGTACATGATAAAATATAGCATATTTACAACTAGTATCTTGTCGACGGATCATGGATGATTATAATCTGCAGTTTAAATTGAAACGCGCTATGTATACACATATTTATTGATGTATATATTATATTATTGCTACTATAAGGATCTGGCATGATCACGGCATTAATTAATCACGTATAATCTAGGTAAAAACCCACTCAGTCAATATTGTTAAGTAAGGAAGAAATTAAAATTGTAATGGAATATTATAGTCTTGTTAGAACAGAAGAAAAAAATGCAAAGAAATCGTTAACAATATATGTATGCATATATTATACATATATTCATACGGGTCGTGTGTTTATTCATATAATAAATAGTGGTGTGAGCGGTTATATATATATATACATAGGTGCATCTGTATGAGCGCATGTGTGTATACGTATATGTATATATGTATAAATATATTCAATAAAGCACCGATCACGGTATGAAATATTCATTTACATCGAGAAAGTCGCGTCCGTCCGCTCCCTCAGCCGTAAAACGTTGACTGCAGAATGTTCTTCACTCAACACGTAAAACTATTTATCGGAAAAAGCGCTCTACGAAATTCAAATTATTTATACACGCGCGCTTTGCGGCAAATATAGTTCATTAAACTACTACCCATGGCAGCTCGATACGGCTCACTAACGAATTCCAAGCTATCGTACGTACACCGAATTCGTTGGTATTAGCTTATAACAATCAAGTATCAACAAATTTCCGCACCCTGAAATCGAAGAATATCTATAAGATTTATTCCTTTGGATTTTTCGATTTTGGGGTAAAAAATGAAATATTGCCAAAATTGATTGCAGGGCACTTTTCCAACGCATTTTGACCTCAGGAACACGAATCCGTCAAGTAAATTAAGCTAGGAATGAATCTCATCGAGATATCCTTATTTTTTCACTATTTGAAGAGATAAATTAGCGGTACCTCGATCAATTTTATAGATAGATCAATTTGGCTCGTGGATTCGTGTTTCTGAGGTCAAAATACGTTAGAAAAGTGTTTTGCAATCGATTTTAAAAATACTTCATTTTCGGCCCAAAAATCGAAAAAAGCCAAAGGGGTATACCTTAGATTTTTGTCGATTTTGGGGTGAAAAATGAAGAATTTCTAAAATTGATTGCAGAACACTTTTCTAACGTATTTTGATCTCAGGAATCCGAATCCACAAGCGAAATTGATCCATCTATAAAATTGATCGAATTATCGCCAATTTTTCGTTTTTTAGAGCAGAAAAATGGAGATATCTCGATGGGATAAATTCGTGGCTCAATTTACTCAACGGATTCGTGTTCCTGAGGTCAAAATACGTTAGAAAGGTGTCCTACGATCGATTTTAAAAATACTTCATTTTTGGCCCGAAAATCGAAAAAAGCCAAAGGGGTATACCTTAGATTTTTCTCGATTTTGGGCTAAAAAATGAAGAATTTTTAAAATTGATCGTATGACACTTTTCTTACGTATTTTGACCTCAGGAATTCGAATATGAAAGCCAAATTAATCTATCTATAGAATTGATCGATTTATCGTCAATTTTTCGCTTTTCGGGGCAGAAAAATTGCGATATCTCGATGGGATTAATTTGTAGCTCAATTTACTCAACGGATTCGTGTTTCTGAGGTCAAAATACGTTAGAAAGGTGTCCTACGATCGATTTTAAAAATACTTCATTTTTGGCCCGAAAATCGAAAAAAACCAAAGGGGTATACCTTAGATTTTTGTCGATTTTGAGGTCAGAAGTGAAGTATGGAAGATTATATTCAAACGGTTTCTCTAATGTGGGTAGTAATTAGAAGCATGTACTTTTCATCTTATTTATTGTATCACAAATTATCACTGGGTTACAAAGGTGAAAATGGAGATGCAAGGCCAAATAAATGGTCAAAGGATAATCTGTGAAATTACTTGTAGGATTCAGGATCAAAAATATGATCTAAAACGATGAATAATCACTGTGCCTTATCAACCTGCTTCACAGCCTTTGCAATTACTTGTACGGCAGCCAGAGCTTCCTTGGCAGTTGGAATTATGTGTGCGGCGGGTAGAACAAATCCATGTCTCCCTTGATCTCTCAGCTCAATTGTATAGCAATATTTTATTTTGGGAATAGCTTTTGCCCAATCATCGGATCCACCAGATGCTGGATATAAAACTGTGGCACTGTTTCCAACGGTGTAAACGCTTCCAACCCCACCAGCTGATTTCATTGCTGCTGCTGCCTGCTTTCCAACCCTTTCCAGGTCAGCGTAATCTGGTGGTACACGTTTGTCGTAACCCCATGGGTAGAGAATGAACTGGCCATAACTATGGAACGTCAAATAGGCCTAGAAATAAAATAATGATAGTGATTACGAATCAGCGTCAGCAATGGTACACCTGTTGGTATCCTTGGATCTTACCTTAAAGTTCGCGGCACTTGTTTTGAAAAATTGCTCAATGGCCTTGGTCTCAGGTTCAGAAAAAGGTGCAGTGCCAGCGAATATGTCTCTACATGGCTGCTTACTGCTACCCTGACCACCCCATCGATAACCAAAGTTTCTGTTCAAGTCAGCGCCGATGCAAACACCACCTTTCTCAGGATTTCCTCTGTTTTTCCTCCATAATCGATCACCTCGAAACGTGTATTCGTAGCTAAATAAAGGTATCAAGTCGCCACATTTATTAAATATATAGAAGTGGTCAAAAAATCTCTTAAGAGTGAAAAGAAAATGTAAAACTTACCCATCAGGATTTACAACGGGCAAGATATAATAGTCTTCCTCAAGCTCTTCGCTGTTCTCTACCAAATAATTTATAATGTAAGTTACAGCTGCTGGTGATATCCATTCTCGGGCATGAATTCCTCCGTCAATCCATAGCGCTGGTGCTCTAGGCTTACCATTACTGATTCTCAATACCTATAAATAATAATGTGGATCATTAATTGAGTAGAAGAACTTCATTTGATACAAATAAATGAAGTCTACTTACCTTTAATGGACGACCTTCAACTGAGTTTCCTATAGACATAACAGAGCAAAGGTCGGGAAAAGTCTGTGCCAAATAATCTAAGTAGCCAGAGATGTCGTCCAACCGATGATAACTAGACCACTCCATCCGGTGACCTGATAAAAATCTCTCAATCAAATATAGGGGCTGTGATCATTGTATCAAAATCCTCACGATTTTAGAGAAATAGAGGGAATGAAAGTTACATCTATTGCAAGTTGTCTATGAATTACAGTTTAGTTACAGAGACTTTTCCAAGCTCTCAATCTTTCACATTCCTCTGAAAGTTACTAAAATCGTGAGAGCTTTCATTCCCATAAGTTTTTGCGCTCACCCCTGTAAGGCCATAAGCTGCTATCACTACTAGCTATAGAATAACGGGGAACAGGATATGGATATCTGGGAGCCCGTAAGCGCATCCGTACCCTGCTCCCTAGCACCCTGGCACCTGTACCCTGCCACCAAACGTGTCGTGCTAAAAAGTAACTGCGCGCATCAGCCGAAATGATTGCGTAGAATAATAAATACTCGCTTGTGTGAAATTACCGTTCCGATGAGTTCAATGCATCAGACTGAATTATTCATTGGATAAAAGTACGTGTGAGCACGCGATAGACGCACGCTATAAATCATGCTGCAAAAGCTATGTACATATTCGTTTGATTTCAAAAGCTGTATCATGCATATTAATCGTTAGTTGAAAAAAAAACCTTTGCGGCCCTCAAGTTCTTCCATGGATTCTAACGAGGGTAATGGATTTTCCTGATCTATGGCTTGCTGTAGATCCGGAATTATCACATCGTAATTGACCTGCCTTTCCCTGAGGAATCTTGTCACCCTAGGAATGACATCTGGACGTACCAAAACATCCACCGCCGTACCATTTCCCACCCATGTTGACACATCTGTTGAAAATACATATACGAAATCATAGGAATCCCAAGGTCATGGTAACGTACTTGCAGAGGTAGAAATTCAGCAAACATACCTCCAGTTTCTTGAAGGTAAGACACAAACTCGTACTGATCATTAGTAGCTACAACTCTCCAGACTTGTGCACCTTCGTAGGTGACATGATCTTCCGGTATTTCAACGGCTTTTACTTCGACCGCATCCGTGGGATCGGGTAAAACGGGGCCGCTGACGACAAGGTCAAGAGCTCCAAGAACTACGATCGTACCAAGAAAAATCCAGGGGAAAATCCGCGAACTCCGCGTACGCAAAGGCGACGACACCGCGTGCCGGTGCATTGTCCCCAACTGAAATTACCGCTGTTCGTGTTACCTCTTTATATAACGAAGATGTCGAACCCCCTCGCGGGAACCGGGGACCGAAGATCGTCTAACGGTACTCGGAGAACTCTGTGAGTATATGTGCCTGTCGTAAACACGGTTATGCATTAGAGCTACCACTTATTCGAGTATCTGGACTACCCGGACTACCCGGATCTGTCCGAACTGAAACTTCAAATCCGTCTTCCGGACTTTCTGAACTATCCGGATACTCGAGCTATCGGGGTACCTGAACTATCCAAAAATACTAAAAATGAAAAATAAAATCAAATAAATACAAACTGGAATTATATAAATGCAAACAGGTCCTCACGTCCGAAACTTGGGTCGGGATACAAGTGTGGACCCTAGTATGCATATTAGGTACGCAGGAGTGGGACGGCTAAAAAATGAAATGTATGATGATAAATATACACCAAACAACTTCAGGGAAGTTCAAACCAGAAGCTGTTTGGCAACTCTGCCTGGAATCTGAAGTTACAAAGTTGTTGTGATGCAAAGTACAAATTATCTGCACGAGAGACGCGCAATTTTCTTTAATTTTGTATAGTCGAGCGTGAGAAAAAAATGTACGCGATTTTTATTTTCATTATTTTTATTATAAATTTGTTTCTGTTCGAGTTGAATAACACTCACGGTAATCGTAGAATTGACTACCGTTTCGCCGCACTGACTCTGGAGAGTTCGATGGCACGAGACCGATAACAATTCGGGTGGGAGTCCCGCAATCCGGTATTGCCGTAACAGTAAAGGCTTAATATCAAGAAAGTCAACAGAGAACATTTTAGAATCCATTTCTTTGGCGATGCTTAACCACGTTCCACTGAAGAATATGTCCATTGATAACTGTGTTGAATAAAAATGGTCCACACGGTTATTTATGGCGAATTTTTTTCATCAGTTTGTCCCATCGGGACGAGATCTACCAGCAACCTTGGGCATTTTCTTATTTGTTGAATCTTCCAGTTCTTTTGGCTTGTAATAATGCGGTGCCACTTCCAGTAGCCATTTGCTCTCGATCTCTGTTACCTGGAAATCAATACCCATTAGCCTTTATTTGTTCATTTGAAAAATTAAAAATCGCACTGATAAGTAGCTTGATAAATTCTAATCACCTGCCGCATAAATTCTTTAGTTGTGAATACAAGCTCGTGATATAGCAACCATCGCGGCAGTTCTTGGAACAGAGAACTATTTGGATGAATCGAAACAGTTTGATTGTGTTTCGCTGTTTTATAATGACCACCCTTCGACAACCGCGAGACGTGATAAAAGTAGCCTGCCGTTATTGCCTGGAAGCAATGTATGTCAGCAATGTGATGAACATAAATAACTAAAAATCAATAAACACAATGCAAGAAAAATTTATCCAAAATTCACTGTACCTTTCTTATATTAATTGTTTCGTCAATTCCTGAGACAAGTTCCATTTCAACTCTTTGCATCAGACCTACAAGCTGCTCTCTGACGTCTCTTGCTCGTTTCATAGATCTACAATTGAAATGGATACATTTCATTTCCCAGACGAAAATTTGCTCAGATAGAAGATAGTTCAGCGAGAGAACTGACCTGTGCTGAATGAAATTTTCGTAACACCAGTGCGTGCTGAAGTCACTTTGCTGCCACTGATTGTATACATTCAATAACGTAAGATGATCTCCACCAGGTACGTGAAAATTCTTTCTTGCAGTGTCCGCATGAATGATCTTGTCCTTGGGGCGATAAAAGATTGCTCCATTGACCGAGAGCATAGCAGCAATAGTTGCTATTTCCTCCGAACAACGATACCGTTCACTAGCCAACAGCATTTTAGCCATCATTGGATCTAGAGGAAACTCTGCCATCCTCCGTCCAAGTTTTGTTAACTCTCCACGATGATTTAGAGCACCCAAGGCGTACAGTTGTTCCAATGCAAGTACCAAAGTCTCATGGGGCGGAGGATCGAGAAAGTCAAAATGAACCAAATCGTTGATGCCAAGCGCTTTGAGCGTCAACACTGCGTTACCTGTGAGAACGATTTCAAAGGTAAATTGATCTGATAAAAATCTTACAAAAATTCTACTTTACCAAGATTAATCCTTTGTATTTCTGGGACAGTATTGTCCTCTAGTTCATGCTGATACGCCCAGGCTGTGTACAACCTGAAGCATTTCCCAGGTGCTACTCTGCCCGCCCTGCCCGCTCTTTGATTGGCGGAGGCTTTGCTGATCGGAACTACCATTAAGCTTTCCATCCCGGTTCGAGAATTGAAATTATTCTGTTTGGCAAAGCCTGGATCGATTACATAGACGATATTGTCTATCGTCAATGACGTCTCTGCTATATTCGTGGCTAGAACCACCTGCCAAGAGATAATCAGAACTCATATTATCGAGTGAATAGGTCTGTTGGGTGAGGAAATATCAAATACCGAGTAATTGTCGAACAACGATACCTTGCGAGCACCAGGAGGTGTAGGCTGGAATATTTTTGCCTGCATATCGCTGGGCAGGTTGGCATAGACGGGTAAAATTAGAAGCTCAGCCAATTTTGTTCCTAATCTCCTTACACGTTCTTGCAGCATCTCCTGGCAAGTCTCTATCTCGTCCTGACCTTCAGAGTGTTGATTACATTCCTGATTAAAATTTTATCAAAATAGTAACGCGAACAACGCGATACTGTGCCACTGTAGATGAGCATAATTTACCAGTGAGAAAGACGAGGATATCACCGTGTGGTTGCGTAGCATGTATTTGAAGGATGGATACAACGCAAGCGTCGATGTAGTCTGCCTCAGGTGCCTTTGTATAGTAAATGTCGACAGGAAATCGTCTACCAGGAATACGGAAGATCGGAGCATCGTCGAAAAATTCACTGAACTTGGTAGCATCCAATGTGGCTGAAGATATCAACAGCTTGAGATCTGTACGAAACCGGGTTATGTCTTTGACCAATCCAAATAGAATATCAGTGTGCAACGTTCGTTCGTGAGCCTCGTCTATAATCATCACGCTGACAATTGAACAATGCCAGATTGAAAATGAATTACATGTATATCATTGGATGGATTATTGCAATATTGTTTTACAACTCTAACTTAGTAAATGCTGTTCACCTGTAAGTGGCAAGGTCGGGTTCACTGAGAAATTCACGATGCAGCGTACCATCTGTCATGTATTTGATACGAGTTCGTTGGGAAGTACAGTCTTCAAAACGAATAGCATATCCAACTTCATTTCCGAGTTTCACAGCCATTTCGTGTGCAACCCTAGCTGCTACAGACATGGCAGCCACTCTTCTTGGTTGAGTACACCCTATGATCTTACCATCTTCGGCATAACCTGCCTGATAAAGATACTGAGGAATTTGTGTAGTTTTTCCAGAGCCAGTTTCTCCTTCAATGATCAATACCTGAGACGAACACACAGGAATGTCTTAAAAATTGAATAAACAAACTATCACAATGGAGATGACAAACAATGGACGGTGAATAAAAATTTTACCTGATGATCCCTGATAGCCTGTATTAAGTCATGCTTGAACGGATATATGGGAAGACTTTTTTGAGTTTCTTCAATAGTAGTCAATGTCTTTCCTTCCCTTGGAGGTGAAAGAACACATTTCTTTTCTTTAGAAGTACCTGGTATTTGTAAAGCCTGGACAAACTCTACTTCATCTTCTAATAATAGATCATACTCTTCTTTAGCTAGAAGAATCAAAAGCTTTATCAATCGATCCTAATCTTTTGGAATTTTCAGTGAAGATGGAATATACCTATTAAAATACGGAATGGTACCTTTTCTATCCTTGGCTCCAAAACGAAAGACTGCAGATGACATTTGGTCTGATTCCCATTTGCTTTGCTCAGACTGAGGTGGTTCCAAATCGATAACTTCAGGTTCGACAGCATCTTTACCTCTTTCATGAGGCATATGATATCTCTGTACTCGTTCCATTTCACGTGCTTTTTCATGATCTTTAGCCAGCTGTAGTAATTGTTTCTTATGGTCACGTTCCCTCTTCTCTCGTTCCGTTAAGCTAGGAAAAGGCATTAGAATGAGAACCTTCCAACTAAAGAGCATCGAGTACTTATAGATAAGACTAATACTCACATCTGATCTTCAAAGAGATATTCATCATCAAGAATATCAGCTTCTAGCTCAGCGACCTTGTCTTCCTTTCGCTTTTCCAAATATTTTCTACGTGACTCCACTCTGAGCTTAGGAACAAGCCTGTCTCGGGATTGTACCTCCATGATTTTGAGTCTCTTTGCTGCTTCCGCTGAAAATTAAATTACAATTTCTTAAAGTGTCAGCACTTCTGATCCACCAGAAGCTTAAAAATAATTGACTACATTTGCCATCAACTCACCAGCTCCAGATCCAGCTGGGGTAGCAACCTTGCGTACCTTGGTGTCATCCTTGGATTTGAGACGACGGGCAAATTCATCTCTTTCCTTGATATCCCTCTTTCGCCTTTCCTCTTCACTGTCGCTATCACTCCCTTCCGTCGAAGATTCTTTCCGCCGGTATTTGCTCATTTTATATCAGTTGACTCTTGAAGCGCAAACGTACGACTTCCACAAATATAACCTTGCCAACAGCAACGTTTGTCAACTGTCCGAACTGTCCTAGGGCAGAGTGCGCACAGCTGGGCACAGCATGGATTCCTACCACCGGCATGAATAGTGGTTGCCTGCGCCAAGGGGTGATTGTACACGCGTTGTCATGACAACGTTTCCAGACGAAACTTCAAAACATTTCCATAACACAAATGCAGAGAAGATTATTCGTCTGAGTAATTTAGAACAAGGATATGAGATTTAAAATATCGCTGCGAAATAACGATGGGCATAAAGGGCTGGTAGCGTGTGTTGCTTGGAATGCTAGTGAGGATATATATTCTTGTGGGTATGTACTACACTTACTACTCTAATGAATTGTCGGCGAGTTATGTTTTCATACTGAAAAATTCTCTCACCGATAGGGAAGATCACCTCTTATTATGCTGGAAGTTAGAGGGTGGAATTGCACATCCATCGGTAATTACAACATTCCCTCCAGACTTCTGTCCAACAGATATGCAATGGCATCCTCGCCCCATACACGCAAGCACATCTTCGAAAAAACAATCTCTCGATGTCCTCTTAATCTCAACTGCCAATGGTGAGATAACTGAATCAATTCCATTGTCATCTGAAATTGATGGTATTATAATTTTTCATGTAGGCAAATTCCACTTGGTTAATAAGACTGGCCGTATAGAGAAAAGTGTCGATGCGCACAAAGGTGCAACACTTGTGGGTAGATGGAATAACGATGGTTCGTCTCTGCTTACCGGTAAGTGAGAACTCAGTGGCTGTTATGCATCATCATTCTCTTGAATAATAAAATTACAGCAGGCGAAGATGGACTCATAAAAATATGGTCTCGCAGTGGCATGCTTCGTTCTACAGTGGCCAGGGGTGGGCAGCCAGTCTTGAGCGCAGCTTGGAGTCCAGACAGTTTGTCGATTTTATATACACTAGGAGCTCATTTGCTTGTTCAATCGTTCAACTCTAATGCAAAGCCTCACAAAGTAACATTGGATAGCAAAATGAAAGCAAAGTAACAGTCCAAATTCACTTAATGATAATTAATAATTCAAATGAAACAAATAATTTACAGTGGCACGCACACGATGGCTTAATATTAGCCATAGCATGGAATCAGAGAAACAGTCTTATAGTATCTGCAGGGGAAGATTGCCGCTACAAGGTCAGAATCTCTGCTGAATTTTTTTTGGTACAATGTAGAATTTAACTATCTAATAATATCCAAACAGATTTGGGATCGTACAGGAAATCAGTTATACACCAGCAGTGCAACCGAATATCCTATCACATCTATTGGTTGGTGTGCTAGCGGTGATTACTTTGCCGTCGGATCCTTCGATACAGTCAGGCTATGTGATAAAACTGGGGTAGTTATTTCATTTACAATTATCACTATTAGGTAACGGACAGTCTTGGTAGAATTTCAACGATCTTAGTTTTGAAATTTGTTGTTACTAGTGGTCCCATTCTTTGGAAAAAGTTGGCACCGGGAGTATTTATTCAATAGCATGGTCCAACGATGGTACACAGGTTGCAATGGCATGTGGGGGTGGAATCGTCCTCACTGCTCATGTTATCGACAGGTAAAATAGGTCAATCTTCTATACCCATCATTGCAAATATCCAACTATCTTATTATTTTAAACTTGATCATGAACTAAGGTAGGCATGTTTTCTAAAACCAGACGACTTGAATGGAATAACTACGAAGCGACATTGGTAAGTTGCAAGACAATTCAAGTCAGAGAAGTTAGTAGTGAGCGTCACGAAACTCTTGATATCTCAGACCGGGTGATCAAGCTGGAATTCGGATTTGGTCACCTGGTTGTTATCACACCATCTCAATGTCATGTTTACGGAGTTACAAACTGGAATACACCGGCGATATTTGATTTAAAGAATGGATCCGTTACCTCGATAATTCTTGCAGACAAGTAGGTCTGAAAATTTGTAATAACCATCACAAGAAGATTCAATTAAATCTGTCTCAGAATATACAGAATTATTCTTACATATTCTCAGACATTTTGTACTTGTGGAATGGAACACCATCAGCCTGTACAGTTATCAAGGTCGGTTATTGGGTGTACCACGCTGGAAAGGCATGACTCAAGAGCCGATTCACACTTCGTGTATTGCCCTTTGTTCTGATATACTTATTGTTCGGGATCAGAGTAACGATAAATGTGGGTAACTCCATAATCTAAAAATCTTCAGTTTTTTAACAGCTTGTAATGAAAAGATATTCTCTTACAGTACTTCACGTTATGGAAGTGTCGAGTCATAAGCCAATTACCGAAGGACAACCTTACACCCATATCCATGGAGTTTCTCAGCTCTCGTTGAACCATATCGGTAGCATTACCGAACGACAACTGGCAGTTGTGGATGTAAACAGAGATTTATTTTTAATAACGATTAGAGCCAATGGGTTTGGCCGATGCTGTAAGATTGGTGAGTATTCGAGAATGTATGCTAAAATATTTTAATATGACTGCAAACTTAATCCACTTTCAATAATTATGACAGCTGTCATGGCTCAGGGTATTCAATGGGCAACAGATGCCAATATTTTCGCTGCTATGTTGAACGTCACTCTTTCTGTTTGGTTGTGCCCAAATTGTGTTCACTATAGCGACAGAAAAATGATACGAAAAACGAGAATCGATAGCGACAACAGGTGAACAATACATTACAAAATCTTATACCATACTATCTGCTTCAAAGTTTTCATAATTATATTTTGCGTTATCCATACACAGCGAATTTGGCAAACAACCGAGCATAGCCAGTGTTCATGAGGGATTGATCACTATAAGACGTGGAGATGGTGCCCTGGTCACATCAGCCTATTACACATTCTTTATCGGATTGCATCAGCATGTAATTAATAATAGATGGAAGGATGCTCTTTCCTTATGCCGCATCGCTCAGAATGAAATACTTTGGACTTGCACTGCAGTTATGGCAACTGAGGCAAAAGAGTTAGACGTTGCTGAAGAAGCATATGCTGCTATATGCAGGTTTGACAAGGTTGCTTATATTCAGGGTGTTAAGGTAAGATGATACTCCAGAAAACTAATAGCCTAGTAATGATAATGGGGCTGATCGATATGGTATTTCCAGCGTCTGTCGAACAAGGTAGAGAGATTGGCTGCTATGGCATTATTAGCAGGTGATTTGCTCGCTGCAGAAGGTATTCTTCTGCAAAATGGTCTTGTAGCAGAGGCAATACATACCAATATCAAAATGTATAACTGGAACAGGTAGGCGAAGTGTTATATTGGTTTTCCCAAAAGATCTAGCCCTACAATCACAATATCAGATTCAGCTTCATTGTTTTTTTGGATTCAGAGCATTGGAGCTTGCGACAAGACATAAAAAGGAATTGGACAAAGTATTATCAGCACGTAAACGGTATCTCAGTATTCTGAATAAACAAGAAACCAATCCACAGTATCTAAACCTCATGGCGAATGAATTAAAACAGCAGGTAAGCTATTCTTGTGCTTCCTAATATACCAAGTGCAACAAATAATATAATAACGTAAAATTTTTTATGGTAACTTTGGTGGACAGCAAGACGATTTGAAGCTGGAACGAACTACAGAGTTGGAAAAGGTAGAAAACCAATCGGAAAAGTTGAACTTCTTGGAATTATAATCCGAAGTCCAGGTCAGGGTATATATCGAATGTTAAACCTATGTTTTATTTTTAAATTAGTCATATACCGTTACATCTATAATATTTGTTATTATTTTATCAGTATTACAATTAGATTTCACGTATTTTATATCGGACACTGCAGTGTCTGTCATCTGTGCTATATGTACAAGAGAGGGGCTCGTTAATACTAACAAGAAAAATCAGAATAAATCAATTCTTATCGATATATTGAATTACCGATGATAAAGATATTAGTGTGACAATGCTACTACATTAAATAATACCATGAAAGTTTCACCAATACAATAATATCACAGCTGAGAATATGGCAGTTATTAGAATACAAATGGGAAGCCTATAAACTTGCCAGATGGTTGGTTTTGCAACGGGCCTGTATCGGGTTGTGAGGGTGCCCTGAAATTATGGAAATATTAGCAGCCTGCCACATTGAATTTTTACGAGATGTGCAATTTTCCGGATCATTATCGGTCGTGCATACGACGCGGTCGTAAGAGAAATTCGCGCGACCATCATTAATGATTATTTATTTACCCATCCTCCATTTGCTTGAATCCAGGCAGCTAAATCATCTTCAAGAACCTCAGTCATGCCATGCTGAATCGCTGGTAGATATTCCGGTTTTCCTTGGCGCACACAATCTACCGCTATACCACCAGCAACGGCGTACAGAGCAATGATTTTACTCCAAGTCATCTCTCCGTTCCTCAGCATTTCCCGCGATACGTCAGTCAGCATATCGCTGGCCGTTTGCTCCGAACTGAAGGTACTACATCCCACTTGTCTTCCAATTCTCGTGAACAGATTAGGATGCATTTTTTCCAACTCTGCACCTATGCTTGTCAATTCTGGGTAGACTTCACGGACAACTGCACCCCCGGGAACCATTATTTCACTTCTCATTCTTTTCAATCCAAGCTTACGATGAAATATTCCCGACCGCTTCAATCTATTTCGAATATACTGGCCGCACAACGAAGTTCCCTGGAAATAAATAAAAATAAAAACCAATAGATGTAACGTGAGTTATCGCCATTAGCTATTCTACGTTCTTGGCATACCTGGGATACGGTTAATTTCACAGATGAAGATACCGATCGCCACCCAATGGTATGAGACAGTTTTCTAGAGACCACATCACTGACGTTGCTGAATCTTCGTCTCGCTGATCCAACGACGTGAAAAGTTGCAGCTTCTCCATTAGATCCAAGACCAAGCAGATTGGAATGCAAAGATGCTGCAAGGCTGCTCCTCCGATGAATATTTGTTCCACTATCTTGGCTACGGCTACTCGAAACAATCCCTGACATAGCGGGCAATGGAATATCCTTCCATTCGTGCGATCAATTGATATACCCTCGATTACAAAGCGAGGAGATGCATTCTAATCTGAAAATACTATAAACTATTCTTGTGAATAATCGAATCTTTCCATTGTTCGTAAGAAAATACTGAATGACGGAATCGACTCTGTAGTAAGTACTCAAAGATGGATGAACTCTGTCTGATCACCTCTGATTATGATAATCTTCGTCAATCGTGCCTATGAATAATTGATTTGACTTCGCATGTGAGCACAAGTTAAGGAAAATTCACTCACGTCTACCCAGCTCTCCTATCGCCTGGCAACAAACGTTCGTACTCGAAAGAATCGGATGAGCAAACAGTTGTTAACATTGAGAACTCAGTTATTATGCAAAGCACGCGTTGTGTATCGTCGTTTTCACGACCATCTGAGGAACGTACACTATAGTAAAAACGAGAGGATTATAATTATACACGAGCCAACGAGACCTACGGTACAAAAACTTGGACAATATATACGTATGCGAAAAAGAAATCTATGAACGCATACATATTTGTATTAATGCCATAATTTCGGTGAAAAAAATTGTTGAAAAAATCTACTTGAAAATTTGAAATAATTTTCCGCGCGTTTTGCGGCAAAAATAGTTCACCGTTTTACCATCGATGACAGCACCGTTCGGTTTGGCTCCTGGCGGGAGTGAAATAATCTATTCCTCAACTCTGTTGATGTATTTTTGCACGCGAAATCAATTACGAGACCCTGAGTCGTTAAAAAAAATTATTCATAGAGCTGTAAACTAAAAAAGATAAATCCTAGCTGTCAAGGATACATTTATCTTTTTATTTACCATCCGGAATACATATTCATGAGAAATATTGTATACGCGTTTAAATCTTTTCCCGGATCTGCGAAGAAAATAATTTCTTTGAAGTTTGCTTTGGCCAAAATTAATTCTACACTATTATGAATCTACAAATAATATTTATAATACGTACGATCATCAAACTCAGCTGCGAAAAAGTTTTCTCGAGGATTATTCCATCAAAAATAAAATGGTGAAACCCGAAGTATGTATAAATTTGAAATTCCAATACCTTCGAACATTAATTTTCTAGAGACAAACAATTCAAACAAACACTCCTAAGTGTATATAATAGAGAAATGTGGTCGACTATCTTATAATGTTTGGTCGTCGCGCACGTGACAACAATTCTAGATCAGGATGGTTGCACACACGCAAAAATTACAAGTAGTGTTAAACATGTATTAGGAAAAAAAAAATATGCGGCTGCAGACATTTCAACATTCACATATTAAGGTGAATACGTAGATATGGGTGTAATAATATTCATGCACATATGTGTGATTTTATGATCATGTGTATGCTTTTGTCTAATAACACAATTGAAAACTTTCAAATCTATGTGTAGGTATTTTGAACTTATCATATAGTAATGGCTCCATGTATATCCTTGCGAACTCACCATATCAATTTATGTATAATCTACAAGATATGTAAACTGATTAATGAAGCAGACGCGAAACCCTGCGTCTAATTAAATTTCATACACTATAACATATATCGTATAATATCGACGAATTGTGAGTAATCATACGTATAAAACATCGCGTAGATCGATTTTATGATACAATTTTATCGTTAGTATTATAATAATAATTTATTGCAGTCGGAGAAATGAGTTCACAGCTTACGTGGCGCGAGCTAAAATTCCGAACTACTATTGCTTTTATATACTATACATGCTGCAAGGTGTTTCGGCCGATCTTTTCCCCCGCGCTGTTATAATACGTATAACATTACAAACGAGGGTCTTGTATTCGGTGTATAAACTACGTGCGCAAGTGGAAATATATTTACGATAATATTACCGTTAAGTCCCCCCTTCTCCCCGCCACTAAATTCACCATCGCATCGTTTACTTTCATTCCAACCCACGATGCATCGCAAAAATAAATAAATAAAACATTTAATTCGAAAGATTACTAACTAAATTTAACTAAAATCTGAAAAGCAAAAATTCATTTGTACTTTCTAATTTTCTCATCAACTCTACATTCGTTTGCAATTTTTATCATATGAAATGTGTGGAGCAGAGAAAGAAGTGGGGGAAGAGAGAGAAAAAGAAGGGGGGGATATTTTATCTGTAATAGTTGTGCATGTATAAATTGAAAGACACGCCTGAATACTCATGTAATATTTATATTATAGTATTTGAATCTTTTCTTTTCTTTTTCTATTAACAATGACGCTATTTTTTGAATAAATAATAATGATTATTTTTATATTTTTTTGTTTTAAAGCGTTCAAGTAAAGCCTACTATTTGCTTCGCATCACAATAATAATTTCTAATAATATGTCCTCTACACATTGATACAAACCCCCCAGCTAGTAATATTTGTATATGTTATATATACGATAAGGTTTACATAATCAATACTTTATAAAGTTTCTTTTTTTTTTTTTACAAAGGGGACAATTCAACAATTATTATATTATTTTTGTATTCTTTCGTTTCGTTTTTTTTACCTCTGATCATTCGATAGTATAATAGTGATCGATGGAATACAGAATTTTATCATCATACATTGATATGGTATTAAATTTATATGCTATGTATGCTTATAATTCACCAAAGGGATCTCTATGCGTTTCTGAATGAAGATAGGCAATATTATATCAGCAGATTATGATGCCAATTTTCGAAAATTCACCATTGATAATCACGTTTATAAATATTATATATTTTTTTTTTTGTTTTTTAAACACCTAAAACCAAATAAGTATATAACAATTTCATTTATCAACGGGCAACGATTTCATTTGGAAAACAGCAACAAACTAATAATAGCAACACTTAATTTTATGCACAGAAAGCTTGAAAACATTCCATACAATAAAGTATATGTATATATATATATTTTTTTTTGCTTCAATAGTCGGGGTTTCCTAATTATTATATACCCATGTATATTAGATCATAATATATATAACAATACATTATAATTTTCTATGAATTTAGGCGATTAGACTATAAATTCTTCTTTATAACATAGGTATATATCAGCTAATCTTTTTTTTATTATTATTTGTGTATAATACTTTTTCTTATTCAATTTGTTTTTTTCTCCTATTATCTTTCAATAACTTATACATCGCAAAATGAAATATTCAGGAAGAAAATATTAATTAGTATTCTCGATGGCATAAATTTCTTTCTCGCATTCGCCGCACCAAACATTATCTCAAACTAATGGTTTTTCATACTGGGTATAATTAACGCTATAAAGCAATTGAACAGCACTAACGATCCCCTTGTACGGTGTTGTTATACATATTCTCACCCAAAAGTTTCTTCGTTCAGTAACTTGTGAGTTTGTATCATACACGCGACCCTCCGCTAAGGGAGGTACTAAGAATTGATCTGATTTCAACTATATTGGCCATTATCATCGATTTATAAAAATTTACAATCTCTCAATTGCATACTTCGTAAAAGGCTATATAGTTTGTGTAAAGGTACAATGTTTTGCTTTTATACATATAATATATATTTGTTTATAGATATAACGTGTTAACTGATGGTCGAGATTGCGTTGGGTCAAGCTGCTCAATGATTAATTTTCAAAACGTAAACTGCAAACATACTCTGATTTTCAGTGACTAGTACTGAGCCAATCGATAGACAATATCTATATAATTCTTAATACTTTGAAAAATTATTTTATGTATCGTAGTTCGATTTTTTTTTATTTTTCTTTTTTTTCACGTTCCAATACTATACATTGATAGCGTGATAGAATTTTTATCGTATATAAAAATGTATACTTTAGAAATTGTATAGATATTAAGAGAGGAGATAAAAAGAAAATGAACAAAAAATAAATAAATAATAAGAATTTTTGATGACAATCTTTTTTTTAATACTACTTTTTCGGAATGCTAAATATAATAATAATATAATTTACTAATAGATTATTGGTAAATTGAAGGGAAATTTTGGAATGCGATAGCACGTTTCATGTTCACTTTTAGCGCAAAGTCCGTGTAAATGTAATTCTGATTAGAAATACAGCATTTGTTGACAATTTGTTGAAAAAAAATTCGAATATAAGAAAAAAAAAGGTAAGTAATAAGTAAAAGTCGGTAGTACGTCGACCCTTTTTTTCAAATGAGAGGAAAAGCTGCCCAAGACGGTCAAACGACAAATCACGCAAAACGTCAATTTTTCAAAAGCAAAGATGAGAAATAAAGATAATCATAATAGTAGTGTAGTAATAATAATAATAATAATGATAATAACAATAATGATAATAATAATAATCGTAATGATAATAATAAAAGTAAACAGCACATGCATGTAAACGCATTGTACCTCTAGGAATCAAATTCATTGTAATACTATCGCTTTTTCATCGCCCTATGAGATCACAACAGGCTCAGTGCTATACATGTTTCGTAATTTTTGTTCGTTTCTTTCGATTTTAACCGTTTTTTTAAATTTATTTCTAACAATATTATTGCTTCGCTTTACTGGCGCCGACCTTATATAGTATAAAACATGTACCAACGTAACTTACACCAAATATATTATGTGCGTCTCATTATTTCATATTATAACATTCTCAGGTCAGCCCCGAAGCACAACAACGATCGACATTTTTATTGCCACAAAAGAGCTCTCAGGGGGTTTGGCAATTTATATCTGAATAGCGCTCGATACTCATTTTATCTTCGGATCGTTCTACCGTACTGCACCTGTTATATGTATAGGTACGTATAGCAGGTATTTACATAAATACATAGTACATACTACTACATAATGCATGTAACGTCCATCTACTCCTATACATATAGGTAGGTACATCCATATCGTATTATGTATTCGACAATATCAAGTACTGTGGGACAAGAGTAGTAAAGAATAGTTATGTAGTTAGGATTCTGTGATCATTTGAAACAAAATTATCGTTGGGGTTTTGTTAGTTTCGATGAAGTAATGTATCAGAAGATACAAGCTTCAGCTAAAAAATAACCGCATTCGCAGAAGATGGCTAGAACTAGTGTAGAATCTAACGGCATTAGAGGTAAAACAATAATAATAATGATAATGATGATTATGATAATAACAACAACAATAATAATAACAAAAGTAACAAGAGTAGTAGCAGTAGTTATAATAATAGTAATAATAAATGTCGAATGCCTGATTGTGGATGAAATCGCGTTCACCTCCTATTCATTAGGGCACACCGATAGAAGTCTTTCGAATTTATTTTCTTAGTGGCCGGAGGTGGAAGGATGAATTGATTGTAAAGTTTGCTATTTCTGATCTAACGGAAATTTTATTAGTGATAGAGAAGAGCTTCTATGGGACAAGTATCTTGATTTCACTATCGATAGCGCCAAGCTGTTTCGATAAAAACGAAAAAAAAGTTAATCAATCATTTAATTGATAAATGAATAAACTCGTGTGCAATAAAAATTTTCTCATCGGCCATGGATAGATCACACTGTCTTCGATTGTACTAAACTTTTTTTTAGACGAGGCAATATTTATAATATGTACAAGAAACGGTACATAAATATTTGCATATGTATGTAGCATACATATATTCCAATGAATACTTTGTTTACATACATGTGTTCGCATACGTATATATATATATATATATTATTTTTATAAATATATATATATATGTTTGCTTTCAAACATAAACAGAAAACTCCAACAACCGATTAAAACTATGAGAGTAACGTTATCTATAATTCAATAAACTGTTTCGGAACGACAGATTTATACAAACATCGGTAATGATTGTAAAGTAATGATAATATAATTAAATAATTATATACAAATTTTTTTTTTTTTTCCGTAACAATATGTCTGGTCCAATGAATATTAAGTATTCATATAATATTAATCGCGTCATATGGTGCGAAACAAATTCAACGCACGAGACCTACACGTCGTTCAAAATTATTATTGTCCACGCGAATGCTGTTTCATTTCTTACAATTTGCTATCGTTTGGATCTATATTTCATATGTATATATATATACATATACATACATGTAATTAATATACGTATTTTTTTTTCCTTTTTTCACTACTTTGTTCATGTTACGTGATCGATAATTATATATATATACATATAATTAATATACGTATTTTTTTTCTTTTTTTCACTACTTTGTTCATGTTATGTGATCGATAATTATGACGTGTGCGAGCGCGGATGTTGTGTATTTGGCATATGTGATTGCGTTTTTTGTGTACGCTAAGTGAGGGAGGGTCGCTAATTGTATATACAGGGATGAATATACATAAATGTAATATAACGTAGTACAATGTAACGTAGGTAATTTAACACGACGAATCGCAATGTAATGTAATGCAATGTAATGTAACGTAATCTACTCTAATCTAATATAATGTGATATAATATAATATTAATATATTCTAACATAATGTAATATAATATATATTATATTAAACGTGGTAAATCTAAGCAATGTGACTGTATAGAGCATAATTACACAGGGGTAAACGAAATAATGACTGACTTCTCTGCTACGTAATCTCAAAATTATTACCTTTCAGCACCTAAACGAATATCTTCTATAAACATGATAAACAACGATAGAAGACACGCAGTAATACTATATTATTCTTGTTGCTTAGAAACTGAGCTTACGATTAACCTGTATATCTCAGTTTTCCAAAATGACACATCGACGACAAGACAATTCAGACATAGAGAGAGATAGAGAGAGTTGCTTAATGGCAGTAGGGAGTTGATATAGACGGTACAGGGATAGATTAATTAGGCCCCGGCGAAACCGTATACCTCGAGAACTCTTATCTCAAAATCACCGCTGGCACAAAGTGGAGGATTGTTAAATGTGGAACAACGATCAGTTTTACCAAACCTTATGTTCTCGTCCATCCATATTGCTTGACCTTCCCTGTAAAAGCGAATCAATTATTGTAATAATATATCGTAGAGATCCTACGATCGATGTAAAAGTCAATTCCACTCACCCCCCTCCAATTGTTATCATTTTAGCGTCGGCAGCCATAAAAAGTTCTGCCGAATGGTGAACTCGAGGATCGTTATGAGACGAGTCCATACCCACCCAAGGATATTTAGCTCGCTCTGGATAAAGGCTGAACAGGAAAGTTTCTCCTGTACCAAAATATGCCTGCCTCTGTCCTTTGTCGTCTTTCAAATTACGCTCGCACCACCTTGTCGAACAGTAAGCACCGAACACCTTGAAGGAGTTGATAGATTGTTACAAATATGAGTAAAATTTGATTCTTATGCGTACGAATCGTCGATAATTACCTCATTGTTACATGTCTTAATCATGAGAAGCGTGGGTTCATGTTGTTCGACTCTTACGTAAAATGTGGTCAGCGAACACCCGTGCTCCTCGGTCGTGTAAAGTAGAATTGGCTGGTACATGGTAATCCTTACGGGTAGCCAAGACCACAGCGTGAACAACTGTGGAGCAAACGTTACTTAATTAATCACCTGTAAATCTAAGGTACAAAGGATCACCAAGAACGTACCACAGCTTGGCAAGTATTAATATATTATTCAATATTTCAAATTCAGATAAAAAAAAAATCATATAAACACCATTAAAATGATTCACAACAAGCGACACATCATGCGCTTGGCTGGCAAATGTAACTGCTATAAATAAAGTAATTAAAATAATAAATTAAAAAGCACAATTATATGAAACGGAGCGGCTAATTCTATCGATGGGAGTCTAGATATTCAAGAGCTATGGGTATCGGGGGAAAGAATTAAATTAAATATTCAGTCATTTAAAAATCAACTGAAATTTTTCCCTAACGTGGTGAGATATCTATTATGACTTTGATATCCAGAAAATATTTTCGCCTAGTTTTCCATTGCCTGCAAATGTAACATAATTAATATATCTATATGTAGGGGGTTTTCTGTGTCATGGTTTCAATGGGCACCATTGTAATTTCTACAATCGGTGGTAGAGACCTTACAATGGTTAAGAATACGTTAATGCAAATGCATTAAAAACACATACACATGCACTTTAGGTGCAATGACCATCAAATGGGCGCGCAACACAATCACAGAAAGCATGACAATTATGACTTCCACATTAACAAGATGCTTGCGTGAGAAATTCGAAAAGTGATCGGGTAGGTGAGTGATTCATGCAATGTTTTGCAACTTTGGTGGCAGGATTAGTGGTAAATCGAATGAAAAGAAGTTCGTGATGCACATGAAGGCAGAGGTGACAGTCAATGTGAGATGTTGCATAAATTCCCTATCATTACACTATGATTCTAGACATACATGAGGGTTTTCACTACCCTTGATTACAATAAGATATTTAGGAGAAGATGTTCCTCTAAAAAGATGGGGCTAATACAAATGAATGAAGCTGAAGAAACTAGAGTCGTAGGAAGATCGATGGTTCTTGTTTGCGAATGTTTTCCGTCGAGTTGGAGGAACAAATTGGCCAACGTAGTATACTTACCCGGGTGATTACTTAAGACGAGAATATTACAATATTGACATGCTACAGATTTGACAAATTCTACTAGAAATTTTCGTCAGATTTGGATTAGACTTCGACGATGAATACTTACGTCAGGCATATCTAGAATCTGGGAGTGAATGCTTTGAATAGGGTAAACCCCCATTGAGAGAGCGCGCGGTCCAGGACTGTGAGCTCCCTACACCCACCACCATTAATTTCCATCACGCCATCATCCAAAAAAACGCAGCACAACACAAAACAACACAACCGCCATCAGTAATTATGGCATTTTCGGCTGAGGATTTAATTCCACCCAACAACAAACAAGTATAGCGACATCGCGCTTTGAAACATTGATGGTCAAAATATTATCAATAATATGGTAGAACCAATAAGAATTGTTGTGCCGGAAATAAGATGAAGTCGATGTTACAATGAAGCAATTACGCTTTCACTTCAATGCTACAAATATCATGCAAGGAGTGTCTGGAAAGAATCTTTATCGAGAATATCTCTGCAGTTGCGGGTCGCACATCGCGCATTGATTACAAACTTATTCTTGAAAAACAAAGGAACAAAAGTACATATGTGAAAACTTGTGAAATAAGGATATTAATAAAGTTGTTAATATTAGCCGTGTTAATGTAAACATACTGTAGAACTCACAACCCCAATCCGAGCGAGTATAAATTAGAGGAATTAGGCAGGCTTAACTCGATTTGGCAGTTTGCCATTGGTTAACTCATAGCAAAAAGATTTGTTCAAACTTATCCTCCGAGTGTGATGTATGTTAACTATTTCTTGTCAAAGATCAGGTTTTCATGAGATATGTTGGAATTGAGTGGATTGAAATGGTGTGAGATGAAATGTGGATATCAGTCGGGAAGTACACACGATGTGACATTAATTAGAAACTCAATGTAACATGAAAAACAAAAAAAAAAGACACTGGAATTTTTCGACGTAATGAACCAACTTTACATAGAAGCTGGGAAAAAATCTTCTGCCACTATGATTAATTTGCACCTAAAATTAAAGTTAAAATTTTTAATGCACGCTATCAAATGACCGCAGCTTTGAAATTCAGTAGTAAAAGCTTGCGCAAAGATGTAACAACAAAGAAAAGTTGATAATACGAGCGAGCATATGAGAATGTAAGTAGAACGGGTAGTTCAGGGACAGAGGGGTAGCACATGAAACTAAGGACACATTTTCCAATAAGATAATTATACAATACCCTGTCTTTGTACGTGTCTTCGCACTCTTTCTGAAAACAAATTTGATAATTGAAAAAACTTGCGCAACTCTCTGGGATCATTTGTTGTTTATTTTTCAAATTGAGCTCATAGAAACTGACAGAATACTAAAAATGGGACCATTATGTATGTGTGTGTATGGGGGGAGAGGGCCAAGGGTTTTTTATCAAAGAAAAGTTCAGACCTATCTACCTAGGTATATGATCTGAATCTAATTACGACGAGTGCGCGTTGTCCCTGAACTTTGGCAATTGATAAAGAATTATTTCAGCGTCGCCTAGAAAAAAATGTATAACTTATGGTTAGTGCAGCCAGCACCACGTATTCCATTACCAAAATACTTTCAGTGCATAAGGAGATTCGACACATACAATATTGGTAGAAGAGTTAACAGAGGATGCATACATTGATAAAAATGATCCGCTCTTATCGAGTACTTCCAAAAGTAGAATAGAGGTAAACCAAAGACAAGAGAAAAACAAAACCAGAAAAACAAGAGGAATAGAAAAGGGAGAGAAACAAAGATCCAGCAAAAAAGGGCGTATAGCTATCACCGGACTGAAGAATTTTATTAACAAATCTCCAATTATGGTACGTGTATAATATCAGACGTATGCGCGATGCTCAACAGGGCTAAATAGTTGGAGGGATGGATCTATTGAATCTTTTGGTTGGTCTGCACCAAACATTCGTGTCTCGCAATTGCTGTGAAACAGATTTGGATAATCAAATCACAACAATGAATGAGCATCGAATGGTTTTGACCCTGTAACGTTGATTCACCTAAACGCTTACATTTTACGAGCATCAGCAATGAATTTTGATAATCATTTGATCTTAGACATACCTCTCTTATGGTGAGCGTGTGTGACATCATTTGGATGTTGACCTGAGACTGACTAGTTGGAAGGTTGTCAGTTGATCTCGATCTTGCCAAAGAGCGTGATCCCGTTAAAACACTGCGACTCTTTAGGGCCATTTCCGTGCGTAGAAACACTCTTGATATGTAAACTGAGGTAAGAGCACGTACTCCAAATGCAGTTCGCAAGAACTTTGCAGGAGTTACCTGTAAATTGGGAGGAAAAGAAATGCATAGATAGATAAATGGACGATATTCTTCCCCCGGAAAATTCTCACGATCTAGTGAAATACTTACTGGAATTTGGCGGCAGAATTTTGACAGAGCTGCGTCAATTCCATTTTTTGAAATTTCGTTCATCCACTCGGAATTTTGAGGAGATGAATGTTTGTAGAATAATAAAACTATAGCCATAGCCACCCGATAAAAGACCTAAAAAGAAATCAAGGTACCCATTTTAGAGTAACATAATTTTTGGCTGGACATATTATATCCACTCTGTTGTGTGGTATCAACAAAATATTGATGTATTACCTTGATGCCTTCGTGTAGGAAGCAGTCCATAACCCTGACTAGATGTTGAAAAGGAAGTAACTGTAGAATCCACCAAATCCAGTCCATGTAGATTCTCTCTGCTCGAGACCCAGAACAATGCCTTGCCAAATGTACTGCCGCAGATTTCTGAATTTATAGTAATATCAAATTGGGTATGAACATATCTCAGCTCTGTTAGTGAACGTTACCAACAAACGTTGAACGTTTCTCCCGTTATTCATACAAAAAGATTGCAAATAATTGAAGTGGTAACAAGATCTTGGCTAAAATGTGAGGAGTAAATAAACAGCGTTGACTTTTAGAATTATTAGGGTATCAGATTAAAGTATCAACAGGCTTGTTTATTAGCTTTGAATCAATTAACGAAACGCTATCGTTACGCAATATATGAAGGTAAGAGGACATCTGCAAAGAATTTCTTTATACCTGAGTGATACTTTTTTTTCAATGTTCAGTTTCCAATAACCTAGTCCATCTTTCGAGCAAGGTCAAAATAGAAAATATTTTTTAAATTATTGAGAAGCAAAAAATATTACATACCACGTGTTTCCTAGTTATTTGCTCGACAGTTTTCCACGTGACTTCGTAGAGAAGTTTCGTTTGCGTGATAAACATTTTTTCTTTGGCAGCCACCAGACTGGCCATACAATGATAACACTCCTCTTCTGTAAAAGGTTCAAAACGTTATTACATGGAAGCCAAAATCTTCAGACAAGCATAATGAAAGAAATAGAGAGAGAGAGAAAGAGAAAGAGAGAGTAGACCCTCTCCACAACTTGGTTCATCACAATTACCGATGGAATTTCCAAGTTTTTAGTGAGATAGTTTTCAAAGATAAAATTCGCAGGTAGATAACTTGGCAAGGTAGGCCAATAGTGAAGCTGATTTGTTACAATAATCGAGCTAATATGAGTTACAAGTTCATTCCACCTGGCATGAAGTGTAGAAGAAGCGCCGTTATGGGATAAAGAGAAGGGCTGAAGGTGATGTCGGGGCAGGCGTAACCCAGAACGGAGACAACTCTGTCGGCGACGCTTCGCCCTTTGCGCGTCAGATTATAAGAGAGGCAATGTGTACTATCGACAAATGGTGGCAGCATGATGGATTTCTCTGGCAATTCTGTAAATTATATAATTTTAATTCAGCGAGGTAATTCCAAAAGAAACGTATAGAATCGTCATTGGGATCTTACATTGTTTAATTCACTTAATTCATTCAAAATCGGAGATGAAAATTTGCATACATCGAGAGGTATATGCTGGATTATACTGAGTCAAAAAGTGTCTTTTAATAAAATTCAAAATAATTTATATAGGTGAGTGAAATTTCTTCTGGGCCTAGCGGTGTCCAGACCACTTATCTCGATAAAAGAAATGATGATAAGCTTGTGGTATCAGAGAAATGATCCTCAAAATTCAGATCAACTCCACACAATCGTGTAGTTAAGAAATTGAATTGGATATGTCGAGCTGGTCGATTAAATAGTATATAGTTATATTCATTTGAGCAGTCATAGAATCAATATCACTCATTAATATCGTTTGTCAAACGATAACTTTTTAAAAATTTTATCGTATTTCAGATGTTGTATCCCCCTAAATAACAATTTACGCACTTAACGTTTTGAGAATTTTTCAGCCAATTAGCGGTTTGCTAATCTGCTATGGCAAGCTCGATACATCATCATATTCACATTACAGATAGAAGTAATAAATGGGTTGTCAGAAGAGTTGAGTCGTTAGATAAAGCGCTACTAGATTCATTGGTGATTAGTGATTTATAATTGAATTGGGTAGGTCTTAAAAAAAATCTTTTCATCAGATTCCTCAAAAAACTCACCTGTGGTTCCAAATACTTGATTGACCATATCCCAATAGAATCCATCGAGCATGTTTTTGCCATGGGTATGCTGGTTGCAAAGTGCCGGCCATAACTGTGCTCTAATACCATTATTCAACGGCCAGGCATTATCCCTGATGATCAATTTGACCTCTCTTTTCCTTCCTGCCTGCAGCAGCACATTCACCTCGTTGAAGGTCTTGAGTGCCTGCTTCTTGCTGGTCGGTGACTCCGGATGAATAACAATATTTGTTGTGTCCACGTGAGGTGGAAATACGTCGTCAATATCGACGTTGGATTCTTCCTCCAATACTGACAACATATTTGGCAAATTATTCATCGGAGAAAGAGACTGCGTGACCAGCATGGCAAAACTGCTACGGATTGCGGCTTTCCATCTTAGAGGGTGTGAGAGCCATAGATCTTCCTACGTCATATCTTGCGAGGTCTCAATTTTCATCTGTAAGTCATAAACAGGCTATCTCTTAGTATATTCAAGTTTGGTCTTCGTATATTGTGTTTAAATTGTTACAATGATAACAATATCATTGGCGCCAATAGTTTGAACGAATAAGTGTTGCGGATCTCCTGTAGAAAAGTTGACAATTAATGTTGGTGCCTCTGGAAATGATTAGTGAAGGTAATATTTGGTCTCTGAAAAATTTAACAACAGCCCCAGGTGTTAATTGATGACATAGCAACGCGGGTTAAATCAACTTTATTTAGTTCCAAGGAACTATTCATTGGTTGCGTAAATAAGGTGGTAACATTGCGTTAGATCTCAGATGCTCTAACTACAAAGATGATTCGTCATTGGCAAGCCTATTAAGCTCAGTTTAACTTAGTGCTGAATTAGTGAGTCGAGCAACACCCTCTCAAAGAAGCAACCTTTGAGGTGTTCGACGTGCCTTATTTCAACCAATGTCAAAAATTGATCTCCACACTCGATACTGTGTCACTGTGTATGTTCACATACAGTGAAAGCCAGCTGGTTTGAAAAATTGGAGTAGAGAATAGAGGAAAACAGGGAAAGAGGGTACAAGAAAACAAAAATGAGACCAGTGCATTGGAAACAACTCCAAAGTCTACCTATTACTATTAAATGATAATCTTTTCATACTGACAATGAGTTGATTCAAAGAAATTACTCTGGTGATGCAATAATCACATGTGAGATAACTTATCTGGATTAGCAGAGCACGATTGCCTTAGCTTTAAAAATTCTAACACTTTTGAGTCTTTTTTTTCAATAATTAACGATAAAGCACCAAAGTATTGATGTGATATCACACAACACTCTGATATGCTGGTGAAAGCGTGCAAAATTGTAATGTTGGTTTGTTTGGGATGAGATGAAAGTAATCGATATATAAAATTGGTTGCGCTATTGGGTAATTACCAGATGGTAGCTGTCTAAATGAGTTAGATAAAGATTCCAGCAGTTCTATCTGAGTTTTGAAGAACAATTTGATAAGGAAACAATGAATTATGTATTTCTGCAAGCATCGATGGAAGGTAGGTGATGGAAGAGATGGATGAAAAAACCGAAGGAAAGTGAGAAGAAAAAGGAATGGAAAGAATCGAGGCAAATACAGATGTGATACCAGAAATAGAAATAATCTTCTGAAGCCAACGTTCATTAACAAGCAGAACATACACCTATGTAATCCCAGAACTGTGAATTCTTTATTTTTTTTTTATACTCGCTAATACATTACCTGAACAACACTACTGCACAGGTTTTGCAGATAGATACAATAGACATGCAGAAAATAGTACAGAACTTATATTTCAATTGTCAACAATAGCATAATAGTAGCCATCACTGTTAAATATTTAAATCAAATTCTACTGGTCATACTATTTGCCAACTCGACATCATCACACTCCTAGCCCTAATAATGTTCAGTGGCAAAGGAATATACCTCTACAAGTACCGAATGAATTTTCTTGAAGAAAAAATATCAATATCACCAACAAAAGAGTGACTGTAAACAGTTTCCTACAATCCCAGAACTACGTCGAAACAACCAAGCTGCACCAATGTCCAAATAGTTCAGTACCACAGCCAATCTTTATCGTATTATTTCCAAGCCTCTCGAGGCACTTGAATCTTATAAATATATGATACCATATGCAGAGAATAAATGTGTAAAGTGCCAAATGGTGATGCACCCCAACAAGGCTGGGTCCAAAAATGATGCAAAACAGAAAGTAGCTAAACAATAGTGGAAAATATAGAAATAGATATTTTCGAATACTCTTCAAATTTACTTGTAGAACGACACGTACGATACGAGCTGCAACCTTCATCTAGTTTTTAGTTATACGGTAGGGTCTGATTAGAGGGGGGAAGCTGACATTTGTTGCATCAGATGTAAATCACTTGTGATCACTTGACAACGTCCGGACGTAAAAAAACGCGATCTCCACCTATACAGATACATTCTACGACCGGGAACCAGCGGTAATAAAAATAAGGCGTCGTAGTTTCATTGAATGTTTACACAAAGGGGAAACGAATGAGAATGGCTTAATTAAAGTATAATCTGCAATTTTAATGCAAGATAATATTGACGACAGGGCGGAGTCGGGGATGGCGAAAAGCGCAGGCGGTCCGAAAGCTTTCGAGAGTTCGTATTCGTTTTAATATACCGAGACGGGAAATATTAGGTATAGGTAGAAGGTACAAGCAAGTAAGCGCAATTGGTGTATGTGTACGTAGGTATAGGTAGTTAGATGAGTATTCGGTTTGCGCGTGTGCGTTGATGTGGATGATCGATATTATCATTCTTCTGGAGGGTTGAGGGATTCACGGCTAAGATCCATGGGCAACTAAGGTCAAATTTCAGATAATAAACCATCGGAATGTACCTTCGTATTAGAATGTATACTTCGGGTTGAGGGAGCTTTTGCAGACTTACCGCCAGTTTCGATTACTCGCACTTCACGAATAAATGAGAACGTGTACCGTCGTCGTCGTTGACCAATAAATTTGAGGATTGTAGTAGCTTTCTTAATATCCCCCGCCGGCGGTCTCATGCGACCGTCCTCCCCTGATGCATTTAAATAAGTTGTCGTTGCTAATTAATTTCGCACTCGAACTGCGAGGCGTTCAGTTGAACCAACCTCTGTAATTTCACATGCGAAAAATCTGCAGAGATTCACACCAGTTCACACACTGTGGGTACGCTTCTAGGTATACACCGAGTTGCTCCGACACTCAACCCAACTAAATTTTCCGAGTCCAAAAGACGCGGAATTAAGTTCCAGCGACGAACCCGCGGCAAAAAGAAACACAGAATCGTCGGTCACCTGCGGCAACTATATATCTTCCTGGATCTTCCTGATCTGATTTTTGAACTTTTTCTTACTCGTTGGAGGTGAAGTATCCTCCGTGATTCTCCGTCCACTTTTTCCGTTGCTCGCGTACGCGACGAATAAGATTATTGGCACTGCCACTCTACCGACACCCGTCACCGTCCGTCGAGCGTCGCATATAAACGGTACACACCTACCTACACTATTCCGAAAGCTTTTAATACATACATACGTATTTTCAACGTATCTATGTTGTTTTCTGAGTACGTATCTACACTACATACATTAATATCCGTTGCAGCAAGCCTGAGTATGTGAATGCACCAGCTCTGTAGGTACATATATTTGTCTATATAATCTGTACATAGTATGTATTTTGTACCACCTATAGATATGAGAAATATACAGGATCAATTTCCTCCGGTCGAGTCAGACAAAATTGTGGAGATCACAGCTCCTGGGATCTTTCGGCGATGAGACCACCACCCGTCGGTCAGTCAACGGATGATGGGGGTGTGGGTTTTACGAAAGTGTTAGTGATCACTGACATGTAAAGTGTGGTGTAGAGCAAAGGTGTAGAGGTAATCACAGAGAGCAGAGAAAAGCCTTGTGGCGATCCACTATAGTGGTGGGGTGAAAGAACGAAATTTTCGGGATATTTCGTAGGGATATTTTCAATCACCGAACGCAACAAAAAAAATGAGTTGCGCGTTCGTCGAAAACGGTTGGTAGCCGAGAAATGGTTAATGTTTTTTAGTTGGTAGTAGGTAACCTCGTGAGCGGATGCTTATCATTTTCAGATAGTCGTTCCTTGTTTACGGGCATTTGACAGCAATGGCAAAATATTCTAGTGATTCAGATTCTGACAGAAGTTCTAGGAATCGTAGGAAACATCATCGAAGATCCAGGTAAAGTTCATCCCCAGCTAAACACACCCACAAATCTTTAGTTAGTTACGTGTCACTTGGAATCAGATTTCTTTAATCGCAGTCTTTCATTCGGCGAATAAATCAGTTGTGGTTCCATTGTCACTTTCTAGATCTACCAGTTCAAGTTCTAGCGACAGTTCAACGTATCGGAAGAAATCTAAGTATGCTAAGTCCAGACGCCGTCATCGTTCCAAATCCCGGAGTAGAGACAAGGATAGATCTTCTAGGTCATACAAGTCTTCTAGAGGCAGCTCCAGGGATAGAGACAGACGCCGTTATCAATCTCGAAAGTCTAAATCGTACTCTCCAGATCAAAGCAAGAGAAAAGGAAGATCAGTTTCGAAAGAGAAGTCAACCAGTCGATCTAGTAGTTGTCAATCAACTGTCAAGGCTGCTGGTATAGACAAGATACAAAATTCTACTGCAAAAGGTTTGAAATGAAAAAAGAGATGTTTCAGACTATAGCCATTGGTGATAATGGATAGGATGTGTAGTCAAAATCATTTTTTGCAGATGACTTTGCTATCGAGCCAAGGATCAAAGAAGCAGTATTGGATGAAATAAATTCAGAAAGATTTGTACCGAAGCAGTTTACTTCATCTGCTCACAGCAAACAGAGCAAACCAGCTAATATTGTAATTGACATTACAGCAAACACTATTAAAATCCCTGCTGCCGTCAACTCAGGAGACTCATTGGATGGCATCTTTCACACATCGGTAAAATTTTCAGTCAAACTTTTGTTCTCGTCTAATCAAATTTATGTGTATGGAAATTTATTGCTGTCAATTGTTTTAATTATAGGTGACATCCGACACTGATGCAAGGTTTGATAAGTGGGTTAAAAAGTTATACACTCTCAGACAAAAGGCGATCGTAGAATTGTCCCATACTGTTCTCACCTGATCTCTAGATAATCGGTTCTTAGCAATAAATTGTCAAGCCCATCGATAGCTATTTCCTTGAAAAAAATTGAATGTATGGTTTGATAGGAAATAAAAAATGATGTTTATAGTAGTTTTTATTTTTAAACATAATATCCATTACACGTATATGTTATAGGTATAATAAGTCCTCATTCGTGTTTTACTCATTTTCTCGATTTTAGGCACGCCATATTAAATTGATAGTTGAATATTTGGAATTTGTTATCTGGAAGCTTCGATTCTCTTTTTCATGCCAGAGTTGATAATGTTCTTACAATTAGAAGTAAACAAGTGTTGCCAAGGATGACTCGATATAATTGATTACGTACTTGTGTTGTAAGATTTCCAGAAGTTATGAATAGCGAAAAAACCTGGACAGTTTTTTATTAGAACACGGTAACGATTTAGGACAGTCACGATGATGATGGTAATGACAACAATAATACTAATAATAATACTAATAATTATGATAATAATTATGAGAGTCTTTTAATATTGTAACATGTATGTAGGTATGTATACGTATGTATGTATGTATAACATCTATGAATATTTAACTTGAAGTCAAAACTAGACTAGTTCTTTTTAATCTAGCGAGGACAAATTTCACTTGGAATATTTTAGACCCTATTTTACTAATTGCGCTGTACGTTCTTCTTCTTCATAAGCCTGAAGCTCATCAAAATTCATAATGTCCAATTCCAAGACGTTTTTGCCAGAGAACTGAACAAAGGTTGCTCCTGCTATGCTTCGTTTCTCAACTGAAATTGTAAGAGATAAAACGAATAGGTTGAATCCCAATGCCCTGAACAAATTATTATGATGGATCGGGAAGGTCTCAACTTACCACTGTGCACGACCTTCTCCAGTTTATATGTTGGCAGATCGCGACACTCTCGGGCTATGTAAGTTCCCAATTTGGAAAGATCTGTGATGCGTGGCGTGACAACTTTCATTGTCTCACGAACAACTTCAGTGTCAACTTGATAATAGCCTGCATTTGATAACATGAGTATAGTCATTTATGAGTTTCTAATTATATGTGACAGACTTGTTGGAAAATCATATTTCACCTCTGTACATTTTGTTGACGAGATCGTACAAACTGCGAGGTGGTAGGACTTGATCTGGGTCCAATGGCATTACAAAGCACCGATGACCCTCTATATCGATGATCCCTGTTTTTTTCTAGAAAAACAGTATTCGTTATATCAAATAATTGGCTACCTGGCTGCCAAATTATTATCGAACAAACGGATTCTCACAGCATTGAAGTCATGAATGTAACGTCCTTGACGTCCACCTCGTAGATCTGGGACATAAATTTTTTCATAATCCTGATGCTCAAGATCGATTTCTAATCGTTCCTTCAAAAAGTTGTTGATATTTTTCTCTACTTCCATCGTTTTTTCAGCAAATATAGCAGCATCCTCCTGCAACCGCATTGGTTCCCCAATCAGGCCCTGACGATTATCGAGAGCATCTTTCAGGTAGGCTTTGTTAGCATCATAGTATGGAATGCCGCACCACCCGCGGAATCTATGCATTTGTTCTCTCGCATAGGATTTGTATATGTAGACTCCTCCGATGACTCCAATACTCAAGACAAGAAGAGCAGTCAGAAAGAGACATAGAGTTGTCAATGAATTGAGACGCTTTGCTCTTTGGCGACATCGTAGCACATAGCGAGTCGGTCTTGGAATTGTGGAAAACTCACCCTCGGGATCATCTTTACCTTGCTCCGGCTTTATTGATATTGAAAGAAAATTTTTTTTCAATGTTTAATAAGCATTCACTTTGCATTCAAATTTCAGGCGGTGGTGTCAATCAGAGAAATAATAAACCTAGCATTAATTTTTCCTCACTCATATATATTATTTTAAAAGTGTGAGCCCTGACAATCTACGCACATAAAAATGTGTACTAAAAATAGATAATAAAATAACAGAACTTGAAATGGATATGATAACTTTGGATGTATAGGTGTGGACGTGATGCGCATTTAAATGAACTCTGAATCATTGTGGTCAGGTCTGTAGTGATAACACCGCATCCTGCCAAAGAGATAAGGTAATCAGGTTGGGTAACATCTATTCTTGTATGTCAACATCCATTATTAAGGACAAACAAAACGAGTTCGAAGATTCTTTTCGGACAGTTGCCTTCATCCATGAAAACTCATATTCATTAAAAGTGCGTCTTATTTGCCATCTTCCAACAGTTTCAAACATGAAAGCATTAGCATTTATCACTTTTTTTTTGCTGTCTACCACGGACCAGGTAACACTAGATTTCCAGGTTCTTATATTCTTTGGCAGCAAGTATGCATTTGTAAAGCATCTTGAAGAAATTTTCGATTCCTGTTTTGGAAGGTAGTAAATAAAACGCAGTATGTGGATTCCACAGATATTGGGATATCACTAGAGCTAATGGAAGAATATCAAAAAGTATTTGTCTGAATACGGACCGCAGGAACATCGTCGACCACCAATGGCACCTCTACAATAGTCGCCGCCTTCTTCTCAGTGATTGCCTTCGTGATTATCGTCATTTTGATGTGAGTTTAGTTGATGTTGTCTTCCCTCAAGGGATGGGGGACATCAACCTCCGATTTATCTGAAACTTTCAAGACACTCCAAACCTACGGTAATAATCGTTTTCTCGTAACGTACGATTATTTGTGGATCAGAATGACATCCGTTAATCTCCCCAAGTGTGACGCGTTATAATTTGACACAAACCAAGTAGCAAACCAAGCAAATGTACACGAGCTTAACGCAAAGAGAGCAGTGCGTGATTGATCGGTGACAGCTGCCAACGAATTTACCTAGAACTTCGCAGCTGCGTACAGCTTGGTACGTACAGCTAGAGACCCTTTTGTCAGGTTTCTACCGTACAACTGCGTGGCTGCGCTCGGCAGCCTTTCCCTGAAGTTCGGTCGACTCTTTGGTAAAAATCGGTTGGTTCGACTCTGGACGATTATTGGTTGAACTTAGCACCGCAACGAAGCGCTCACTGATATAAATCGGGATCAATCAGCTTAGGAAAAGATCCATGTTTTTCAGTCAGGAACGCGACTATGTTGAAGTCGCATGCGCAGGGGTCGTGGCAAGTTGTTGCGGCCACCCGGGGTAGTAGCTGAATAATAAAATTCGCGGGGTGGCCGTCTGTCTACCTCTGCTTCGTGTATTCCGTGTCGAATCGGCGTCTCCGGCTTTAAGGGTGGGTCTGCCTTTTCGTGGGAGGGGTCGCACGAAACTAACACAAATTTATTAAGTATCAAGTATAAGAGATAGAGAAGAGTACCGTTGACAACGGTAGTAGACAGTGGACCCTGTTCAGGGTGTTCAAACGTCGAACGGAGTGCGTTTTTTTATTTAAGGGCGACATCCCAGAGTGCGGTATAGTATACACGCATACGATATTTGGGTGATCATCATCGTGCGGTGGATGAATTTTATCCCCCTCGCACCCTTTAGGGTCCTTCCCTCACTCCCGTCCCCGTAACCAGCCACTCCGGCCGTCCTTCCGTCCTTCTCACCTCCCTGTTTTTTCATTTATTCAGTTCTTCATTCAGTCTTTACTTTCCTCGAACTCATAGTCTCTTCTCGTTATACTGAATACTCCCCCGTTCGCGGCTATACACGGATTTACGAGTGGGAGCAACGAGCCGTGTGTTGTCCTGCACAAGAGTTCAAGGAATAGAGAGTGTGGAGAGTTATACATATACGGAATTTGAAGGGACTCAGCTACTTCCCATTCTCCTGACATCATCAACGAAAGATCAATCCAGTTTTATGCAGGAATATGTCAAGTTTAAAAATTGGTAAGATCAAACTACATCTAATGGATATACTTAAACCAAACTCCTGCCCCTCCCCCTCCCCCATCAGCTATAAGAAATAATTTGACATCAGATCCCATACTTTATATCATATTCCCCCCAAAGTAGACGTAGCATTAATTTTTCAAAGATTTTCGGGAGTCCGATTGTTTGCCCTTATATTACTACGGTATACCTCAAATAGATATCGTAGTAGTTCAGAGTATCGTAGTTTTCATTTGTAGCCCGAGCTTTCAATGATTTGTTGAATATTCAATGGTCAGCCAATATACTGCATGATTATAGGTATATTGTTGTAATACATGCATCGATGATTTTGTTATTCATCCACTTATGTTGGATTATTATTTCAAGTAATGGCTTTCCAAGTAGCATCTTGTTCTCAACGTCGTTTAAAGCTACCAGAATTTCTAGTATCGTAGTATACTTTTTCGTAGACTTATATCCAGTCGGTTTTAGAATACGTTACAATTTTACTTTTGATACCAAATCACATAATATCATTCGAGAAATCGGTACACGTCACGTGATTTTTACCCATCTGTAATTGAAGTCCCAGGCTCTTAGTGAGGTTCTCTGATAACTATTCTGCAATAATCGCAAAATATAATTAATGGCCGATTTGTTTTATTTCCTTCAAAAGTGTTGGCAATATACTTGCTTACACCACCTTTGAGAACGATGGATCTTGAATCAAGGAATCAGAGGGTGTGCCAACAATAAAATACAATACCAAAAGCTAAAGAATGAATGCCCGCTGCACTGACCCCGCCGACACAACACAAGCAGGCTTAAGATTCATTCACGTAGCACGTGAGTAGCCGAACTCTCGTGCCGCTCGCCGACGTACATATCTCTCTATATTCGCACATGGCAGCCATGAAGCATGGTACGTCTTACATTTGTACGCTTGTTGCTTTTAAAAGTAGGCAATATATAAAACAAATATTCTATCGATAATATGATTCTTATTATCTTTATCAATTCCTGCTCTGGAGCAGGATTACTATAACCACACAACTTTCTGTGCGTGCATTTTTTTAATGTTGATGTTTATATTATTGTTTCTATTATGATTTTTATTATTGTTATCATTACTCTTTCCATCTTTTCTTAACGAGTTGAGTAGTTTGTTACTTGACAACCATAAAATCTTTTGAAAATAATTGATTTTGCAAACGATTTCTTCTACCTATGAGTTATTTAAAAGAAATGAATCGTGACAAGATTATTTTATGGCACTCCTATTGGTTGTCAATGACTAATTTTGTATCATTATTCCAGGCAAGACGAGTCAGGACGACGTGTGTTACGTCGTCGCCAAGTATGATTATGGAGCACAAGGAGCTCAGGAATTAGATCTACGTAAAAATGAAAGATACTTGCTGCTCGATGATTCGAAACACTGGTGGCGAGTACAGAGCGCCAGAGGCCAAGCTGGGTATGTTCCAAGCAATTATGTCAAGAAAGAAAAGCCGTCTCTGTTTGACAGCATCAAGAAAAAAGTTAAAAAAGGGTCGGGTTCAAAAACTCTACCCTCCAGTAATTCACCTTCAAGAGCAGTCGAGTCACCGACTATGGCAAGAAGGTTGCCGGCAGATCCCAGCGAAGCTATAGGTACAGCGGTGGTGAAATATAATTATCAAGCGCAGCAAGCAGACGAATTATCATTGGTTAAAGGGACTAGGATTCTAATCCTGGAAAAGAGCAACGATGGCTGGTGGAGAGGCCAGAGTGGTACTCAGGCTGGTTGGTTTCCTTCTAATTATACCCAAGAAGAAGGGGACGCAGACGATACTTTACACACCTATGCAATGGCTGAGAATGTGTTGGACATAGTAGTTGCCCTGTATTCATTTTCTTCCAATAATGACCAGGAGCTGTCCTTTGAAAAAGGGGATCGTCTGGAAATTCTGGATCGTCCTCCAGCTGATCCTGAGTGGTATAAGGCTCGAAACGGTCAGGGACAAATCGGTTTGGTGCCTCGCAACTATTTGCAAGAACTCAGTGAGTATTTGACCCAGCCGTACCGTGAAAGGGGAATGACCACCAGTGAAATAGGAGCTGGGGATTCATTGGAAAGAAGACCTGATCCTGGCGATAGACCCCACCTGATCGGAAAGCCCTGGTACTATGGGCGGATAACTCGGTCCCAATGTGACACCCTTCTCAATCAGCATGGGCAAGATGGAGATTTTCTAATCAGAGATAGCGAAACAAATGTAAGTAGTTGAAATCGATCGATATAAGAATGTATGGTAACAAGTTTGCAAGTTCAACTTTTGTATTTTGTAGATGGGAGATTATTCTGTATCTCTAAAAGCACCGGGACGGAACAAACACTTTAGGGTGCATGTCGAGGGTGCTTTATATTGCATCGGGCAGCGCAAGTTCCATACTCTGGACCAGCTAGTGGATCATTATCAACGAGCTCCTATTTATACTAACAAACAGGGAGAGAAATTATTTTTGGTTCGTCCATTACCCAAGGGAAACCCTAGCAGCAATGGCTGTTAAATAATCATGTAAGAGCGAAATCACTTGTTTTATTTTTCCATCTTCTCCCTTCATTTCTCTCTTATACTTCTACTAGACGTAGGATTATCATAAAATAATACCCAATACCCGCCTAGCGTAACAATCGATGTCATCGTCACAACAAGCAGCATTTACAGACGAGACTAAAATAATTGGTGAGCTCATATATTAGTGTTTCTCTAATTTTTCCTTTATCACTAGATAATTTATTGCTATAAGTAATATAATTAATTATACATAATGACACGTTGGAGCTTCCAACTTTACTACATATTAGTAAAAGTAACGGCAGCTAAGCAGACTGGTGGGAGATGATCCATTTGGTCGACAATAGGGGCTTCTTTATCCATTTTATTGTACTGGGAAGTCACGTCGATTATTTTGCTACTAGTTGAACGTACCAAGTTATACATAGATACATGCATGCATACACACATGCATAGATGATACATGCATACTCACTCTAGCACACGCAAGTATAACGATCAAATAATGATAATTAATAAACAATACGCCAAGTAACCAGATCTATCGATATTGAATGAATATACCGATTATGTTAAAACAAAGACTAAGTGTTCATTTGTGATTTTGTATTTATTAGAACGTTTTTAAGCGAATAAACCATATTTAAGTGTGCACATATCTAGATACTCAACCAATCATGGCCATCCTCCTCCCATGACTGACCTACTCAGGGATATCTCTGTCTCCATAGATTTAACTCGCTATTTTTTCAGTACCAGTGGTGTCCAGACACTAGCTACTGCTACATACATGCTTTTATCCAACACGCCAAGGACCGAAGGTTAATCAGGTAAGAATGTCTACGATGCCTATGTGATTAGTAACAAATATTAATTTTATTCAACGTGTATATTATAGGTATATTCATAAATAAAAGTATTATTTACTTTCGGTAATATGAATAAATGAGATTGGTGCTCTTAAAATTATAGTTATCGGCACTAAATGCCGATAAAGTCATGTATATATAAACAATTTTTCTAAGCTATAGGTATTTTAGTTTTGCATCATTTGTTCGTAAGTCGATTATTAATTTATCCTTGCCTAATCATAAGAAAGGATTGTTTGTGTTTCTCGTTGTAGTTGCAACACCCGATCCCACCTGGAATTGAACCAATTATCTCGTTATAGTACCCTCCGAATTTCAAGACTGAATTACTCGTGTCCGTGCCACTTACCATGAAAGGATTCGCATGGTAGGAAGTCACGGTTGGCTGCCATGCCTTGTTGGAGAATGGCGTCGTCATCTGACTAGAGGTAACTATCTTTCCATTTGCTGGTGATCCAACTCCAAACCATTGGTGCTCTGTATACGACGACGCGACAATGGTAATAGAAAAACAAAAATCAAGAAATTCCATAAATACATTATAGTATAAATGCTGTAAAATGTTACCGTTGTTCGTCGGAAATTGCATTGTTCTAAAAGGATTCGCTGAATTGCACGTATTGTCCATTGTTTGTGAATTATTGTTGTTATTGTTCGCAAAATTGGTAGCAGGCTGCCACACATCTGAGACGGTAAACGGATTTGAGATTACATTGGTTGTCTGATTATTGCTTCCCCAAACTGCATTTGTACCTAAAAAACAAGTGTGAATATTGAACAAGGATTGTGGGATTAAGAATTGGCAACATCATGTCATTATTGCAACAAATCAATTGATGGTGATTGTATCTAGTACCGGCAGAATTGTTTGGATCCCATGCAGATACTGGGGCAATGGCAGGCTCCTCTTTTATTTGCGTCTGCTTCATCAATGAGTCTAAATCTTTGAGTGCAGCGTAACGATCTTCTGGCGGTGGGTTATTTGTTCCATTGAATTTTGCAAATGAGCCTGTGGTGTCGTTGGAGAAAGACGAATCTGTACCTGGTTGGAAGAATGAGTGACGATTAATAACAAATAGGAAAAAACATACAGTCATAAATAGGAATCATGCCCCGTTAAGATTGTCACATACTTTTTGGAGAGTTAAAGATGGGATTGTTGTCAAAATTGGCGAAACTAGGCTGTGGTGGAAAAGCCTGATTGAACGGTAGGGCTGGTATTGTTGTAGAAAAAGAATCTTGAACTTTACTGAAGTCTGCTACAAACTCTGCATTGAACGTGTTGGTGTTGGCGTTGGTTGGATCAGAGTTTCTAATTCTCTGGGTTGGTGAAGACACTGTAGTTGTCCCCAAGAGAGGAACTCGTGGTATAATTGTTTGATTGGACTTGACGTTGTTTGCAGGAGATTTCTGGTTACGGGACTGAGTCTGTACCGCTGGGTCTAGATAATAACGCTTGGCCTCGTACTTTGCAATCATTAAATCCTTGATTTTCTGTTCATCTTTCGAATCTAAAATTTTAAGCGTGGGTGGATCAGCCAAGCCCAGCCAAATCCTTCGACAGTGTTCATTTCCTCGTTCTTTAATATGTTCAATTTCGTCCTGTGTGAATGTTGCCATAGAAATGGACTTGACTCTATGCGGTGGAGTTAGTCCTCTCCTGCAAAATGAAAAATCATCTCATTTAAAGGAATACCGATAGACTTTTCGGTTGATTCGTAGACGTTATCACTTGACACTGACACTGTTGAGCGGGTGAGAAAAAGTGAGAAGAAACAGGAAAGAGAAAGGAAGTTGTGATTTGTGTTCGATAGCGTGGGCGAAAGTAACGTTATATTCAGAGTTTTTCGTATGCAAACGTGAAGAGGTGTTCTAGAAAATACGGTACAAGCCAGGAGGTGAATATTTGCTGGAAAGCTAGATAAGGACGAAGGATCTCATACATTGCTATAGGTAATACACGTATGCGTGTATGTGTTTATGTACTTACAGTATACCAGAACAAGAGGTACAGATGAAAGAGCCTATTGTCATGTTCACATAGGTGGGGCCCCTTTGTCGGCAGTCGAAACATTCTTTGTTTCCTGGTTGTGAGACAAGTTCCCGTAATATTTTCAAGTTCTTCTCATCCTGCTTTCTCTTCGCGGACGCCATGATTCGTAAATGTTGGTGAAATGTAAATCAAATGTGAATTTAGATCGGCACTCCTCTCGCGGACTCTTTTAGGAACTGAGTCACAACTACTCCATTACAAATGACATACGTATATGTGTATGAATCGTATGAATAGTGCAAATCGGTCGGCAGTCCCGTCAAAAGTCAACTATCCCATGAGTGCCACACGGTACGTTTCCAAAGAATGTCCTCTGCAAAAACAAAGTATAAAAACTTTACGACGGCCGTGCAATTGATTCGGCCCTGGGATACGTCATCTGTCAGATAAGTGCAGTCGTACCACGTGATTCATGTTTTTACTTGACTTCCCAGATGTCACTTGTGTGTCACCTTGAATTCACCGAGAGGTTATTTGGTTAAGATCGGTGAAATGGTAATCGTGAACGAGAATTCCGAGGTTAGGTTCATTATTACGTGAATGCTGGTGATGAATAGTTTTATAAACAATGCTGGTCTACCCGCGGGCTATTGTCATTCACAATTTCTTATCTATTTCAAAATTTAAATTATGTTGAGATAGGTTATGTTCACGATCTGTTGTGTTTTGTTGCATTAGGTGTTGATGGTTGATGATCGAGCTGACGGAGCAATGGCAGATGTACTTGCAGCACCTTCAAATACTCACAAGTATGTATTCATAGCAGCTTACTCGAAATCTCAGTCAAACACCAAGCAATATAATGAGATCGATTATTCTATCTGTCAGACGAGCCCCAGCTCTGAAAGAGATCCGCCAATGCAGTATCGCTGATTTGGATATAGATATGTTTTTGAAAATATCAAACTACGAAGACACTGTCCGTCAATTAGATATCTATTACGGCATAGGTATGAGTATTCAAATAATATGACCCTGAATGTAATTGTTAAGCTCGAAAGATCCCCATCTGAATTTCCATGAATTGCAGTAAAGAGGCAGTTGCTGAGACATCAGAGCTGCATCACAGGACTGTTTCCCCAAATTTCGAGTGACAAAGTTGTTGGCAGTGTGAGGGAAAGTATTTATTGTGCTGCAGCTATCTGGAGCTTGTATCAGGCATATAGGTCTGTGTGGCTACTGAATTATTATTAAATATCTCATTGGTGCCATGGCAAATCATTGGTCAACATAATTTTATTTTATCAGGCGGATAGATGACGACAGAGGAAAATCGTATGAACTTGGACAGTCAGCCATCAAGTGCATGCGTGGTATCCTTGAATGCTGGATAAAACAATCGTCCAGGATTGAATTATTCAAACGCAATCAGTGCAATTTATTCGCCCTCCATTGTAAATTTCACCTTGTCACTGGGGATGAAGTATTTCCAGATACCGATTACCACCATTTACAGGTATCACGAGTAAATTAACACATTATTACGGACAGATAATTTGACATTTTGGAAAATGCAATCTTACAATCTGTTTGTCCAATCTGCAGATTGACGTCGTGTCGCTCTATCTGATCTTCCTTGTTCAAATGATATCTTCAGGCTTGCAAATAATATATACCCAGGACGAAGTAGCTTTTGTACAAAATCTAGTCTATTACGTGGAGCGAGCTTATCGAACTCCGGATTTTGGGATTTGGGAACGAGGAAGTCGCTACAATGATGGAACACCCGAGATACACGCAAGTTCTATTGGTATGGCAAAGAGTGCACTAGAAGCTATAAATGGGTGCAATTTATTCGGGGAGAAGGGTGCTTCTTGGTCAGTCATATACGTTGACATTGATGCACACAATCGCAACCGTAGCATATTTGAAACAATGCTTCCAAGAGAGTCTAGTTCTAAGGTGATCAGTGCTTTAAATACCAGAAGTATTTGTTTGTTTTACGAAATTTATATTTTTTCTACAGTTTATCCGCTATTCATTCCTTGTACTTGTTTCAGAGCGTTGACGCAGCTCTGCTTCCTACGATTTCGTTTCCAGCATTCGCTACTCACGAAGAAAGTTTGTACGATCAGACTAAAGCAAACATCATACGAAGGCTCCAGGGAAATTATGGTTTCAAACGATTCGGTAGAGATGGCTATAAAACAGTGTTAGAAGAAACGCACCGTCGTTATTACAAGCAAGGAGAAATCAAGGTCTCCGTCTAAATCTCAGAAAATTCAGACAAGCATTGCGACAGCATGCTCACATTCACTAGTTGGAAATTTTCCATAGGAATTCGACAACGTGGAATGCGAGTGGCCATTGTTTTATATCTTCATGATAATTGACGGAGTATTCAAGACTTTACCGGAACAAGTTGAGGAATACCAGAACTTGTTGAAGTCAAGACTTCATAAGGATGTGAACGGAGGTAATGAATGTCTCTATTATTCGATATTTATCGCCAACATTTGCACCGATCAGATTTCAACATTATTATGTTATGCATGCAAGAAAATATCAGAGAAGTATTATATGTTGTTCCCTGTGTACAGATCCTGTGATTCCGATGTATTACTTCGTTCCTGAAGAAAGTATCGAAGCAGAGAGAGCACACCCAGGTAGCGCCCTGCGAATGTCTAGTACGGAGGGGCGAGGGCACAGAACGACTGCTGAAACCGAAGGTGCAACTCTCTACCTGTGGAATCAAGCCATGTTTATAATTGCACAGTTATTAACTGCTGGCTTGTTGCACATCAATGAGCTGGATCCGATTCGACGTTATCTCCCATCCTACAACAGGCCTCGTCGGGCTGGTAGATATTCTGCGTTTCAAGTAGGTGCAAGAATTGTTCATATTTGATAAAATGTAAAGTGAATTCAAGTAGCATTAACTTATCACGTGATATATCTGCCCAAAATTTCTTCAGTATCTTAATAATAAACAACGGCTAATTTACTCTTCTTATCTTTCATACAGGCAAAGCCCAGTATTGTAAGTAATTTATTGCATACGCATATGCCTGCATTAGTTTTTATGTACCCACATCACTATTGAAAAAATTGTTGATTGCTCGTTTGCCATAACCATTCAGAACCACAGACTGTAATTGCAGGTTTTGCATCGTCGTGCATTTGTTACTCCGAAAACTATGTCCGACTAGTCTATTGTTTGATTATTGTCACACTCGATGTTTCTAAGCACAGCTATATTGACTTGACTAACCACCTACACCTACTTCACTTCGATATAAAATCTATTCGACCTGGTGCTCTGATATTCTCATTATTTTAACATTTCTTATTCTGTACGAAATTAAACAAACAAACAAAAGTTCCAGATTATTTATATGTCGGTTAACAAAACACACCTCGAAGACGTAATTATTCTCCATACTTCAATCCAGTTAGATTAAATTTTTTCTTAGGGAACCCATACCGACCTAGTTGTTCAGATAGTTCTGATTGCCGAGTCTATGAGACTCCAGGCCATGATGGCTACATATGGTATCCAAACACAGACTCCCCATGAAGTAGAACCTGTACAGATTTGGTCCTCTACTCAATTGGTCAAGGTTTACGAACAGCTTGGCGTCAACAACAAATTAGATTTACGAGGTAGACCAGCTAGACCGGTCGGCTCTCTGGGAACTAGCAAGGTAACTGGAAAACAAAATGTTAATACCAACAATGATAGATTCGCTTCTAGGATGGTGATTATAATTTTTTAACCGAATCTTATTGTTCAGGTGTACAGAGTGTGCGGTATGACAGTTTTATGTTATCCTTTAATATTCGAAGTCTCCGAGTTTTATTTATATCGGGATATGGCGCTCTTGATTGACGATATAAAAACAGAGCTCCAGTTTGTCGGTAGATACTGGAGACTATCAGGTCGGCCTACCGTCTGCCTTTTGATCAGAGAAGAACATATGAGGTAACGGGTATAATTGTGCTGTGCATGTGTATTACCAAGTACAATTTTGCTTATTGTGAATGATTCTGATTCCAGAGATCCACAGTTCAAACAAATGCTAGATCTATTTGCAATGTTGAAAAAGGGATACTGTGATGGGACTAAAGTGAGAATTGGCCGGTTACAAAATCTGATATCGTCATCGTGCATTGGTACCTATTTTCTTGATTATAATAAGCTCATTTCTCTTTTTATATTCATTCTTAATTTGCCCCTGTTGCAGAGCATCTGGACTTTATGAATACCATGGATACGGATCTTTCATTAACGCAATTTCGGCAATTGGAACACGAGTATATTGGGTATCAGAGTTTGACAGATGTACCCAGGGCATTATCATACTCCGAAGAATTAAAAGAATATTCGGTGAGTGATAGTCCTTATTCAAATTAGTTATCAGTGTTCCGAATTTTAACCAAGTGTTGTTTCAGAATTATATGAAAGAACCGCTGTGCAATATATTAGACGAAATTCGCCATGCCGATGGTCTTTACGCTAAATGCCAACTCTATGGTATCCTGTTGAAACGTGAAGGCGTTGATTACAAATATAACGGAATGACAGGTATTCTTCTGGTCTTTTTTTTCTAATTACTAAAATCGACTTGAATATATTCAGGTTGATCAAACATAGATTGGTGTTGTTTCAGTAAGAGATCACCTCAGAGCACTTTATCAGCAGGCTGGTGGTCTCAGATTTTGGATGGCTGTTCGATACTGCAGCAGCTTGTTAAATCATACCGTCGACAGTATCAGTCCATTTATCACAGGTGTACTTGTGAACGGAAAGCATGTAAGAATATACCTCCGATGCCAAGAATATGGTTTACTTCTATTTTCTGACGATGTTGGTTTTACCTGGAAAATATTTCAGATAACTGTTGGTGTCATAGGACAGGAAGAAACGGTATTTGATAAACCTATGACTCCTGCTGAGATCCAGTCCGTTATGTATTCGACTATACAACCTCACAATGTCATTCATGCCGTACTGCAGCAGGAAGTTCTTTTGTACTGTGGACGGCTCATCGGTACTAATCCTGAAATGTTTAAAGGCATTCTCAAAATACGCATTGGGTAAATTGTGATAGAATATCCTTTTCACGTGGGAAATAATTTCCGAATAAGAAGGGCCCCAGACCCTCTATAATTTAAAATTAAAAATTTTTAACCTCAGGTGGGTCCTGGAAGCTATAAAACTATATGTAGAAATGTTTGGAAAAAATCCAAAATCAATCGAAAATTATAGCCCCTACGAAGTGAGACGTTTTTTAATCGAAGTCTTAACCATCAAGGATTGGGCAGCTACAAAAAAGTAAGTATACATTTATTCTTTTTGAAGAACCAACTAGCACATTTATTCTCATCGTCCAACATTGTCGTACAGTTTGAGTGTACTGGCGAGAAGGAAGATCGAAGGATGCCTATGCAGAGTTCCTGCAGACTTTTACAATCAAGTCTGGGAAGTTTTAGTTCGTTGCCCGGGTGGCATTACCGTCAATGGTCGAGAATTGGCCCAACAGCCAACATTGTTCAATATGACTAGATCGGAACTTACGTTTGCGCTTCTTGTGGAATCAATTCTTAATCATATTCCGTTACCGGAATATCGGCAGATGGTTGTTGAAGTAAGTATTATTTTCTCACTTTCCTTAGGTTCACAGGATACCTTTAGAACCGAGCATATGTTATAAGATATATTCTTCACAGCTGCTGACTATTGTATCTACAATATTGCTAAGAAATCCAGAACTCAAATTTCAAAAACAACTAGATTTGAACAAGCTCGTCGAAGACGCTTTTACGATGTACTGCAAGGTATGTTACTACGACTTTACACTCGCAGTATTATACTCTCGATCTGAACTATTCCATTCGCATTTTATTCCAGGATCAGAATATCGAGAAAACGGATGACATGACTTCCCTATTTTCGGCGCACTGCTCAATAACAACAGGATACCTCGCTAGAGCGGTAGTTAATAACGTACTCATCGGCGGCTGTTTCTCCACTGTTTTGAATGCACACGACACCGTCCAAGCGGATGAATTGTGTAAGATAACTTAATTTCTAACAAATACTATCCTTTGAGTTGTAGTTTATTTCAGGCGTGTACTATACACAGCATTGGCTGTTAGAGATAGTCATGCGGGGAATTTTCGGAGTGTTGATTGAAATAATCGTAGGATGTGATTATTAGTTGAAATTGAATCTATACACAAAGAGGTCTTCGTTATATACAAATGCGTTATTATTAATAAAAAATTTATTTCGATAATCTATCGGTGAAAACTATCTTTTTGCAAAGTTGGTATCCATAGCACGTCTCGACCGTTGGATGTTATTCATATTTGCTTTGATCCTCGACTCAACGGTTCCTGCTTCAGCGGCCACAGCTAGTTGTTTTCTGGAATCATACAGATTACATTTCAGTTAATGAAAGATATTGTAAGAGTCTTGTTGGACACATCAGTAAATCAATTTTTTAAATTCTTGGCAACCTACCTTATGAATTCTTTGTTGTAAGTTCTGTCTGTTACTTCTCGCTTTTCTTCATCACGATATCTTCTCACATTTTGTTCCCTCTCTTTGTCCCTCCATGATGCGTTCACCATCATTTCTCGCCTTCGTTTTTCCTTCTCGTCTTCCGTAAGTCTCTCTCGTTTGGGCGGTACCCATCGTTTCTCCTCCACTTTTTTATCCCGAGGTTTCGTCTTATCCAAATGACTAGATTTTGCGGATGGCAAAAGTTTAGTACCATCAGATCTCTGAAATTATAGTACACCAACATTTGTTTAATCTTTTCTTTGCAACTAGATCAAATGAATAGAGATCACTTCAGACTTACGATAAGACCATAATTGCCCTTGGACGATTTCCATTGTTCTCGGTCATCGCTGTTACTGTCCTCTACTTCGGGTATAACAGAGTTGTTTGACTTTTTCCCAGAATCCCTTGAACTTGTGCCGCGATCCCTCTTACGCGATTTGTTGTGAAGTCGATCTTCATCCTCGTTGAAATTCCGGTGAGCTCGATCCGTTCGATCGTATCCCTTTTTTGTATCACTGCTTATAGCGCCAGCCCTATGATATCGTTCGTTAGATTTCTCTTCTTCATCCTCACTATGTCTTCTCCTGCGCTTTATTTCAGCCCGTTTTCTGACTTTGCTTTCAGTTTCGTCACTGTCATTGGCTTCCTCCGAATTACTTGAATTGCTAGAGCTTGCAGCTTCTTTTGTCTTCTTCTTCATCCGCCTTTTTGTTTTTTCTTTTTTGAGTTTTTTCATAGACATCAAAAGATCTTTTTCGCTGATTTTACCCTTCAACTTGTTGTACTTTGCAGTAAGCAAGTTGTCTAAATCTTCGTCACTGTTACTATCATTTGTATCTTGCTTGCTTCGCTTTTTACTTTTTTTTTTCTTATGCCTCTTGTCAACTTTACTTTTTTTTGCACGCTCTTCCAACTGTATACAAGATACAACAAATGTTAAATGCAATTGGGGAGGGCCGGTTCTCGAGTTCATGTAATTCACCTTTGCATGTGAGAATTTGATTTCGATCAGTTGCATTACGGATCCAATGAAACTCAAGCATTGCGATTTGCTGCAAATCAACTTTTGTATGCAAAAACTGGTCACAGAAACTCAAGAATTAGCTCGCGGCTTGTGTAATACTATTTTAGGAAAGCTAAGCGCTTTTGTCAATTGGTCACTTACCAGTTGTTTGAGCTGTCTCAATTTTACTGGATTTTTCAGAAGTTGACTGCGAGTTTCCATTTCTTTTTTCTTTATGGCATACAAAGGATCTTCTTGTAACTTCCTCGCTAGATCCACTTGTTCATTGCCAGAGAAATATCGCAAAGATGGGGGTATGCATTCTATAAGTAGAATGATAAATAATAAGGTCAAAAGGTAGAGGGAAATTGATACCTCTTTAAAATTAGTTATATCATCATCTTTACCATATTCTACATGATTTTTGGGTGCCCTGTTTTGTTCCACTTCTTTTTCAGCCTGTGCCATCTGCTCAAATGGTTTATCGATGGCTCGCCCTAAGAGGTAATCTTCACGATTCAACATTTGATTCGGTCCTTGATACATCCAGTCTAATTTTTTATCCTCCTTTTTTTCTATGACTCCTTGTTCCATTGCGTACTTGGTCATATCCTCTTTATCTTTCTCCATCTCGATCTCTCGCTTTAATTCAGCTATGCGTTTTTTCTCCTGATTGTCCTGTTGTTCCGCCTTCCATACCTTTTCCATGTTCTTCATTGTCGATGGATGCCATGACTTTTTCAGGTTCTACAATTAGTTTTTTTTTAGATTTTATTAATTCACTAAAATTCACTCCAACGATACCATATGAATATTTGCTATGAAAATTTTACTGTTGGGATTGTCTATGTATACCAATATTTACCAGATCTCCTCCTCCCATGGCTCAGATGGATGATTAGTTCGTAGCGTGAAGAAGATTTGCCACTAAGCAAGTCAAAACACTACTTCTGCAATTCGTAAGTAGCTATAAGCTCTACATGGGTACAGTAAATAACACTTGGTGATGAATAAATAAATAGCACAAAACCGCGTCACTTGAGGCTTCCGGAGGTTATGGGGCATAATTTTTATCCAGGAGAAACCAGCGAATAGATGATGAACTACTACATGAAATTTGCTGTTTACAATCTGACAACTGGTGGCGAGCTTAGATAGCGAAGCTTGCAGAAAAATCCGACCATGACCAAAACCGGTCGCAGTTTGTTGCCGTTCTAGTTGCGTATGTGTTACTTTCAGTTTGTGTCCATTGGTGGTGCAAGCGTTGATCTACTCTCAACGAGGACTCGAGTGGATGTCGCTGCTTGTCGACTAGCTTCGTGCTTCACTCCTTCACCGTACCTGGCGGATTCTTCTTTCCATTTACTTGAGATTTTTCGATTTTACCTCTTATCATGGCAGACAATAAACTTTACGAAGTATTACGGGTATCAAGGAATGCTAGCGACGCAGAAATCAAAAAGGTAAGCACAATATTTCGAGAACACGCGACACCAACTAAGAGGGTTTCAAGTATTTTCACAAGATGTATCCGAGGTCAAAGCTACCATGCTCCCTTGTACTTCGTACTAGCGGATGACTTGTGGTTGACGCACGAGGATTTGCGAATGGGAATTAATTTTGACAAATCACTATTTCCCGTTCACTCGATTCATTGCGTAACTTTAAAGTAGAGTTGGATAGACGATATCATATAGATAATAATTTTTGATAGATACTCTCGCCTATTTTACTTCCGTGCGCGTCTCACTTGCCTGTTATGACAAAATAACTAGCAGACTATCGTTTGATAGATCAATTTATGGCTTCATCATTTCTCTCTTATTTCTATACCAGTATTCTGTCTAAAAGCTGGAAATTGAGCACATTATATTCATCAATTACAACCTGACAGCACTTGCTGCACTGTAATGCTAATTTTTCATGATTTCAAACTGTCAGTCTTATAGAAAATTGGCAAAGGAGTTTCACCCTGACAAGAACCCAGAAGCTGGTGATAAATTCAAGGAAATTTCGTTCGCTTACGAAGTTCTCTCCGATCCTAAAAAACGTCAAATATATGACAAGCATGGGTTGAAAGGTGTACAGGAGGGCGGCAGTGATGGATTTCATGCCGATGATATATTTTCCCAGCTGTTTGGTGGCGGTGGAGGAGGTTTGTTTGGCGGTAAGTTATTTTTTTGTTTCTAGCTCTCTTCCAAGTAATAACTTCCAGCAGAGTCAAATAATATAATCTTATACTTGTTTCAAAGGGCTGGGAGGTTTTGGCGGAGGAGGTATGGGGGGTAGACGTAGACCCCGCCGAGGCGAAGACACCGTTCATCCACTTAAGTAGGTATTATATTATAGATGTGAGATTTTTCCCAAAACCTATAAGTTTTACCATCTTTATCTAGGGTTACACTTGAAGACATGTACAATGGAAAGACGGCAAAACTACAGCTGAGCAAAAATGTCTTGTGCGCGACTTGTGCTGGGTAATTAATTACAACAATTTATAGAATATTAGCCATGGAAACGCCAAGTATTTCACTAGACGTCCCATGAGAGATATGAATTTGGTCCTCCTTTTATTTAGAGGAAAACTCCTTGCAATTAAAACCCCTAATAAATATCCATAGTGTGGGGGGAGCTGAAGGTGCAGTGTCAACTTGCAAACACTGCCGTGGTTATGGTTACAAAGTTACGTACAGGCAGTTGGCACCGGGTATGACACAACAGATCCAAGAGAGATGTACTCACTGTCAAGCCACTGGTGAAATAATAAACGAGAAAGACCGGTGCACCACTTGCGAAGGAAAGAAAACTGTTAACCAAACCAAGATTCTCGAAGTACATGTCGACAAGGGTATGCGGGACTCGCAGAAAATTCTCTTCAGAGGTAAGAAACCGGTTAATTTGTTCAATTGTCATCACGTTCCTATCGAGCCATTTCCCTTATCAAACGAGTTATATGTCTTCCTCTACAGGTGAAGGTGATCAAGTGCCAGATGTCCAGCCTGGTGATGTTGTCATAGTATTGCAACAGAAGCCACATGCGACCTTTGAAAGGTCAGATAATGATTTGATTATGACTAAAACCATTGGGCTGGCAGATGCTCTCTGTGGAGCTAGTTTCGTTGTCCGTCATTTGGATGGAAGAAATTTACTCATAAAACATCCTCAAGGTCATGTTATCCGCCCTGGTGATGTCAAAGGGGTTGTTGGCGAAGGAATGCCCCATTACAGAAATCCTTTTGAAAAAGGAAATCTGTACATCAACTTCAAAATCACTTTCCCTAGCAATCATTTTGCATCTGAGAAAGTCTTTGCGGTATGTTTCACTAACTAAATATCTGTCCTTTGTCTGATCTTAATTAGGTATAATGATAAATCAACATTTCTAATTGAATTGGCAATAAAACTGAAATGTGGAACAGGAATTGAGGTCAAAACTCGAATCGGGCCCACCCACTGTTGTGCCGCCAGATGCTGAGGAAGTCGATTTACAAGAGTTTGATCCATCGCATCGTGATGCTTCTGGACGATCAGGGGAAGCTTATGCATCTGACGAGGACGAGATGCCTTCACATTCCGGCGTTCAATGTGCCCATCAATAAAATTTCAAGATAATTATTCCCGTCAGTTTCAGAATAATATTCAAACCATTAGTACATAATTTTGAAGCGAATTATGATCGCTTCTTGTCCGTATGAAGACGAAGCCAACTGATATTTGCCAAAGTATCAGTCGATCTGTTGGCTGGCCTCGCAAATAAGGAATTGGAATACAACGGCGCGATGCTAGTACATACATATTTGTTTCCTTAATTACTGCAATCAAACGACATATTAGCTAGCTAAGGTTAGAGTTTATAAAAAAAAAAAAAACGGCCCGTTCGATTGGCCACGACATTAGTGCACTTTATTCTGTTTAATGCTCACTTTAAATCAACGAATACTTCAAATCAAGAGCAAAACCACCTGATTTTTTAGTTCATGGTTCATAGATGAAAATACCAGTGTGACACGCAAATAAGGATACCACACACCTTGGATCGCAGACGTCTTCAAACAGACGTGACCGTCCGTTGAACATTGATTCGGCCTAAGATAACTTGACTTAAAATACAATCACACAACAAAACAGCTACGATTCAATTTATATAAACGAGATCGCATTTTTTTGTTTTGTTAACTATTTTTTTTCTACTTGATTTTTTTGTCGTCTAAGTAAACCAAAAAAAATAAGTTTCGCAAGGGACAGGGGACTACTGTGAGGTGGATAAACTTTTAAGAATCATTGTTGGGCTAGGATCGAATAAAAAAAAAAATCATCTCAGATGAATTAGAAAAAAAAAAAACTGTCGATGGGATACACGTGACTATTTCAATAATTATTCCTTTCATCCCATGTGTAGATTGTATGTAGGGTATACATTTGAATCCGCTGAATCTAATTCATCCCTTCATAAACGACTCATGGCCGATCTATTTGTATACTATTCATGTCAACTGCAAAAAATGAAATAAATCGTGAGCCTTGAATTTTGATCGTCGATATACCAGACTTTTTACCATATTTTTTACGACCAACTCTATGCTTAATATCCATAGCATTCCGAATTACGGTTAACGGGTTGCAATATACTTCACGATACTCAACATAATCGTAATTTTTCGTTACATATACATGTTTGCACCTTTATCCAATGTGAGAAATCTTTAATTCTGTCACGTTGAATTTTATTTTGAAATAATGAATTCTCTAGCCCACCGCATCTATAGACATTTCGTTGAACTCGCTGATAATTATCCCGCAAAGTCCAAACCGAAGTGGAATGGATGTAAATTTAATCTACATAAATACATATGTATCTGTTATCGTCGAAGGTCATGGATATGGATTTCTAATTTTCATGTTTGAAATTGATTCCGCGATAAAAGTTTCAAACTAACGCAATATGCAATGGAGTAGCCGATCAAGCCGACACCGCTGCGACAGAAAATTATTCATCTTACACTCGCGAATGCAATTTATTGCACAATGTTATCGTCATTGATACTATTCATTTTCATGACGATAATATTTGAGTCAGTGATAATCTTAGGTATCGGTTGGAGGACGCGTTGTTTCCGGGCAGAACAAACAGCTGCTGAGTCGGATGGACTTAATGAAAAGAAAAAAAAAAAAGACGGCAATTGAAGAACAAAACGTTGCAAATGGAGATCACGCGGGCGACCTTGTAGATCCATTTTATAAACTATATATAAATCAATAGTTGTAAGCCGATGATGTATAATAATAAAATATATGGGTTATAACAGGTAAAAATACGGTAAACATAAATGATTTTTTTTCTATCGACAGCGTCGGGCGTCCCGTAGGTAAGTTGGAAGGGGATGGAATTGCATATGGCGGCCGGTTGCGCTGCTTGGCCATCGGCGTTGTCAGCAGTCATCCCGCATCCGGGACTCGGGAGGGACTGACGTTGGTCTCCTCGCCATTTTTAACACCAAATTAAATAGTGGTACAATCTCGTAGAACCCAAGATAAAGAGTTTCGCTGTTCTCTCCCCCCTGCTAAAATTTCTCATCATAGTAATGTCCTAACCAATTGTGTGAACATTTCAACTCCACCTAAAGAGTATCCCCTGCAGTTTGTACTACTCCCATCCCACGGGAAAAACGAATCCCGCAGGCCTCAACAACCGCCGCTGCTGCTGCTCGTCGTACATCCTCGCTACGACGGGCGAAGGCGAAAACTCTTCGATATCCTCGATACACAGGCACGTGCTCCGACACATTCAAACGGATGCATCACACGTACAAAAATCGGTATAAATACAGACACAAATTACCTACACACTCATACATATAATTTAAAGTTCTGCGATTGCAGTCAGTTTCCTCCTCTCTGCTTTCGATCAATCTCTGTATAACGCTTCTCTGGAAACGATCCTCCCGTCTTTGGTATTTTATCGTTCCCTTGTACCGTGGCAACAACTATTTTATTATTGTTTTCGTTTCTTACTCATAAATGGACCTGCTCCGGTAAACAGCGACACGCTGAAGGCTCCTTTCCGACGGGAGTCCGTAGTGTGAACTGTGAAGTGGCATTCTGGGCCGAGGAGTGCTGCGGGCGAGATATTTATCGTTGTGTTAGCAGTACGTGTAGATTTTCTGCGTTCGTTCAGTGCCGTGCTCTGAGTTAAAGTATATCTCTGTATCAAACCGCGTGCGCGAGTGTTTACAACGACAAAACCCTGACGCAGAAACGACCGAGCGATGGCCGTCGTCGTCGTCGTCGCTGCCGCCGCCGCTGCCGCTGCCATCCCGTCCTTCCTCTAGAAGAGGACTTGGTGAGAAAAAAAGACTTTCATTTAACGGAGAAGGGATAGGAAAGGAAGGAGTGAAGACGAGATTAAATGAAATAATCTAGTGACAATACCCAGCGACCTATACATCAAAAATCAACACAGCCCTCGCCATATCTCTTCTTTGAAGATTCTTCAAACCGAACACCGACGTCGTTCCGTCGCTTCACGATTTTAAGGTGCGTACGATTCAGGGTCGTAGAAGAAAAACTTTGTAACTTCTAACATTTACGATGATAAAAATTGTTTTATTACAGCTCTAATCGTTGCTGATATTTTGGTTATCTTAATACCGCAAATTTTATTAAAGATACTGCAATCAGCTTGCAATACATTAATTTATGCACGGCGTATGCACTTGTTCTTGCCACGTTTCTGTTTAATTACTCTAGTGTTAGTAATTAGGTACTTCTTTGGGGGGCTAATAATGCATAACATCAAACTCAAAACGCGTCAGGATCGTCAAGGGAATTCTAGCGAAATGTATATCGGTCACTTTCCGGAATGATAAAAACTGTGCATAATTTGCGTAGCTTGCCAAATACATAATTGCAGAGTTTATCTGTCTGGTAGTGGTTATTTAACTTTTTCAGAAGTTTCTACACCAGATGCAATTCGCGACTAGCTTGGGTTATTGCAAAATTTATCGGCAGAGAGGGGATAGAAGGATAGTTAGGTACTGATGAGGAGGAAAAAGAGGGAGATTAAAATAATTAACAGAGAATTTTAAGGAGGAACAAAAATATGAGATAGTGAGAAAACTCCTTTTTGTTTCCACCGGTGCGTAACGGTGATGAATGGTTGCAAAAATTTTATTTCAATAGTTGAAGTAAAGAACAAAAAATTTGCAATGGCGATCGGTTTAGGAATTTTGGTAAAGTGCAAGTCGTACCCGTTCATAGTTTAAGGACATAAATTTTCAGGTGAATATTTACCGTCTGATGAACACGATAAATTCATCGATAACGTCAAGAAATGAGGGGAAACTGTTTCTACGAATAATTTTTACGGGGATAAAAAATCTCTGAGAATTATCCTACTGAGAAAAAGTAGAAGGAAGAACTGCTGGAACGGAAATATCACGAAATGGCCGACTCGCTGCCCCGCTTACGAGGACTTCGTCCTCGACCTCAAGCTCAGAATCAAACACAAGCTGCTCAACCTCTCCCACCACCTATGGTAGTTGTTCATCCTGCTTCTGATGGAACTCGAGAAGATATTGTCGAAGACGAGGACGAGCCGACGGATCGAGGAACCGAACTTTTATTGGATAGACGAAACAGGAAGAGAAGAGGAGGACCCGTTGTTCTGCTCGGAGTCGATATTTCAGACGACGCCGTTACCGCAATGGAAGAAGAAGAGGAAGAAGATGACGTCGTAGTCGAGGAGGAAGAGGAAGAAGAAGTGGGAGAGGAAGAGGAGGCAGTAGCAGCGGCGGTAGCGGAGGCAGAAGCGGTTGTGGAAGAGGAGGAAGTACATGCCGAAGAGGAAGGGGAAGACGAAGACAGAGACGCCGATGAGGACGAGGATGAAGAGGAGGGAAAATTAGTCATCAAAGAAGATCCGGATGAGGAGCCAACCGCAGACAAGAGCGAAGAAGGATCGAAAGTTTACGAATGTACCATATGCAAACCGCCGAAGGACTTGCTCAACCTTAAAAATTATTTACATCATTTAAAAAAAGAACACAAACAAAGGGTAAGGAATTGGCAAATTCTGTTTTCAGTTATTTCTAGAGACTAATTTGATTTATTTTAGGTGAAATTTTACGAGTGTCCTCACTGTGACTTTGTATGTCAGCATGCTAAAAAGCTACAATGTCACTTTAGAATAGCACACGAGGATTTGCAAGACAAAGTAGCTACGGAATCGGCGGAAGTTAGTCGGTGCCGTATGTGCGCTCACGTTGCAGCTAACCAGAGGGATTTGGAAACTCATCAGCGAATCAATCATTTGAAACGCCGATTTCTTCGGTGTGCTAAATGCCCGTACGTAACCCACGTACGGGCCAGGTACACAAAACATGTCAAGTATCATTCGATGCCAATGATTAAGTGTGATGCCTGCGATTTCCGGACACCCTATAAGGTGAGCAGAAATGTTCTTTTTTTCCCCCAAAATTTAGGATTCCAGATCTTGAATCATTAAAATTCAACGCCATTTTTGTTACGCGATTGTACAGTGGAACTTGGACAGGCACACTAGAAATCACGGGGGTGGGGGAGCTTTTCAATGTCGTGCTTGTAATTTTACTGCCGATATCAGGCAGAGCCTTACAGTTCATGAAATGAACCACCACGATCCTCCCGTCGGACAACCTCATCGGAAACCCAACAACCCTTGCGAACGAAAACCACGAAACAGCCCGAAACGGTATAATCAGGTTCGTGTGAATTTTGGATTACCAAATAATCGCTGGGGAAGTGATGTGCGGAACTATTACCAATGTATTTACTTCTTTCCATTCATGACAGGTTGGAGCAAGCGATTACCGTGACATTATACCGAAATCCATTTCCGTCTCTAGTACACCGACGAAAAATCTTAATCAGAGCAAATCTGTATCATCGAGGAAATCTATGCCTTCTGAAAAACGAGAATTGATGTTCGATGAAGGCAGTAGTGTTGCCATAGCAGGTGCTGAGTGCATTGCTCTGAAATGCGAGGAAAAGGGTTGCCAATTTATCACAGCGTGGGATTCGGAAATGCAAAGTCATCTTGCAGAATCCCATGCACCCTCGTTCACCGGTAAAGCAAGGAAGCCTTTACCGATGCTCATACCTCTGGGGACGACAGGTTCACCAAAATCGAATAACACCGGTGGTGGTGCTGCGGCTACTACCTTGCTCAGGGTACCAAGGGTCAGAGTCAGGCCAGAGTTAGCGCAAATCGCACGAGACACGGAAATGGCAAGGCTATATGGCGAGCAAGAGGTACGTATTTTTTTTTCCTCTTGTGTAACGGCGATTATTTATCATTTGAATTTTTACACGGCGATGGGAGTCATTCGATTTAGTCATTTTGGGTGTTTTGAAAATTAGTGATTAGCAGAATGCATGGTTAGTTGAATTTGATCGTTAGAATTTAGCTACGAAGAAGGAGTTGAGTGGTAGCGGGGACTCGTTTGAAAAGAAGAACGCATCATTCTTTGATAAGCTAAAGGAACGATTGATGACGAGTACTTCAAATAACGGAGGGAGGTCGGATGCTGTGATTGGGAATGGAGGTGGTATAGATTTGAAATGCTGGTGTACCTTCGAAGCCAGAACTTCTGAGGAGTTGGCTAATCATCGACGTACACATCATGCCGCCCTTAGTGTCTCTCTTGGGACCTCGAGATGTCCAAAATGTCGTAGACGATGCAAAAGCTCTGCCGATCTACAGGCCCATCTACAAACCTGCCAAACAGAAGAGTCGACGGTAAATGATCGTTCCCAAATTTACATCGAAGACCGACCCACCGCATATCGCGGTGAATACACATTCCCGTTCCAAGTGGATTGGGACTCCAGTTTTGCCGGACTCAATTCATCAGGCTCGTCGGTGTGTAATCAAGACTATCTCGTTACGTATTTTTCTACCCTGCACCTACACAACCTTCGTAATTATAGTAATTTTTGACCCCATATCTCTTGATTGTTTCTATAGAAATATTTTAGTGCATTGTTGCCGACCTAACTGTAAAATTATTATAGATGACTGGCCGACTAACCGTGTAAAGTTTTCGCTTGGAACATCATATAAAGATAATGGATTTTAATCACAGGTGGAGAGTGGTTCGACCCAGCAGAGTGGACGTAGGGTATTCAAATGCCCGCATTGCGCTTTTTGGGCATCAACCGCCTCTCGTTTCCATGTTCATATAGTTGGTCACCTGAATCGTAAGCCATTCGAATGCTCATTGTGTTCCTATCGTTCCAACTGGCGATGGGACATCACCAAACACATAAAGCTCAAAGCGGCCAGGGATCCTGCACACGCTTCAGCTCGAGTTCTTATGACCGATGAAACTGGAAGACGTAACTACTCGAAATACAACAAGTACCTAGCTCAGGTAGATTAACGTTGTAGAATAAGATGCTGGTTAGATAGTCGGAGATAATCAATTGGGATTTTCTTCAGGTCCAGCAACAGGAACAGTTACGATTATCGGATGAGCACGCAATTGAGGAACCGCCGACGAAGATTCTGTTATCGGATGATTCCGAATACAGGGAACCACCGGAGTTGACACCGGCCCCAAATCCTGCCTCCATAGACCTTTGTTCTTCCTTGGAAATATCCACGATACCTCCGAGACCTCCACCACCTCTAAAAGCAGCAAATCGTAGCCAGGGTCAGTCATTGTTGAAAAACAATCCTATTTCATCGGCAGCTAACGTCACCACATCCGTAACTGTTTCCGTTCCTTCTGCAAGTACAGCTAACAATAATAGCGAAGAAGCAAAGCGTACATTGTGGAAATGCAAAAGATGTAATTACCGAGATTCGAGCAAAGAAGCAGTCCTTGTACACGTAAAGTCGCACTACGAATCTACTGCGCAAGGAAACGAAGAGAAGGTAAATAACTTGTCACGTTTGGCACAAGCTTCCGGGTTTGTCTTCGTAATCATCTTTGCCATATTTAATTTCTGGTATTTCAGAAAGTCTATGGTTGCGGGGAGTGTCCATTTGCAGCATCCACTTCCACCGCTCTTGCATCGCATCGCGTTCACCACAGACCAAATCTCGGGGCAATATTCAAATGTTATTTATGTCCGTTTTACGTCAGCACCAAAGCGTATGTCACAAATCAACTACTACCCTTATCTCTACGTTCATCTAAGTTAGACATTTGTGCAACCATCGAGAGAATTGTTTTGTTCGCAGTGAGTTATTGGAGCATGCTAGGCTTCATGGGGAAGAATTAGCTGCTGAACATCAGCGAAGTATAGAAATCGAAGGCCAGCCTCCAGCTAAACGGAAACTCCAGCGTCCTTCATCGGGTAAAATGCCTTATGTTATATCAGCTTTTTCCCCATTCTGTTCCTGGGACAAGAGTGAATATTTATTTCATGTTCTACATTTGACAGCGGGTAAAACAACGGTTGAAAATACGTCGGCGGATGAAGTGATACGCGTTACATCGTCGGCCTCAACTTCAAATCCAACATCTCCAAGATCAAAGGCAGCCGACGGCAGTAGTATACCGCCGCCCCTATTGCTGGATACTCGAGCACTTCCCGACGCACCTCTTGTCTGGGTATCCCGCCCAGATGGAACTCTTACGAAAATGTTGAAATGCCGACACTGTCCTCACGTTTCTTTGCGTCGTGCCGAAGTGAGGGACCATGAAGGAATGCACGTATCCCCCCCTACGCAAGGAGTTCTAATTAACTGTAAGGATTGCAATTTTACCTGTACTCGACGAGACGTCATGGACTCTCATACAGCAATGCATTCCGGAGCTTTGGGTACTGTACATTGTCTCGTAGACGAGGGACGTCCGGACAGTCAGCAGCTGAATGACCTGGCTACGCTTCTTGGTCTTTCTCAACCACCTACTTTGGGGACGGAGCCTGATCTGAGGGATACCAGGCTTGTACATTGCTGCAATAAATGCCCGGCTAGATTTCTATGTGAAAAAGAACTCAGAATTCATATGCGATACCATTCAACCGAGATGGCTTGCTCCTGTCAGTGGTGTTCCTACGCCGCCAAGCAGCCAGCGCATCTTCTTGCACACCAGAAAGCACACTCCCCGGAATATCAAGAACGAACACGATATTTACTATCCATGTACGGACACTCACAACGCCATCCACCCCCAACTACCGCCTGCGTCGAGGCAAACAATCATTCATCTTCAGCCGCTGGTATCAGCAATGTTGCTTGGATCGTCGTAGAGATAAATTCTGGCCCTGGAAACCAGGCCGGTACCAATAATCTTGAGAATGCGAGTCAGGTGTTCACATGCGCCAAGTGCCCGGCAAGGTATTTCAAACTCGATGCTCTAGAATACCACATGACGCTGCACGGTACCAACAATAGATTTAAGTGTTCGGAATGTGATTACTCCTCGAAAACTTCTCAGAATTTGGCCAAACATCAAGTCGTTCATCGGAGACACGCAGAAACCAACGAGGCTGTTCCGGCTTCACCCGGAGTCCGTGCTTTGCCTCCACCCGATCCTCAGTTTGGCGTTTTGATGCGCGGTAATCCGAACTTTGTGTACCCAGGCTATCTGCGCAATGGACGACTAAAAGAAAAACGCTATAAGTGTCACAAATGTCCTTCGGCTTTCGAGAAACGTGAACAGTACAGAGTACATCTCAGTCTCCATGGAGCTAAGCAACGCTACAGGTGCGGCACGTGTGATTATTCTGTTAAATATTATGCCAACTATGTTCAACACTTGAAGAAACACCAGGCGAATGCCGAAGCTCAGGCGTCCAAACGACAGTACGAAGAGGACGCGATTTCCGTCGATAGCGATACTATTGGAGAGCCAACAATCATTCATCCTTCTCGACCAGGTAAATCGCTTTCAAAATCATCGGCCATTTCTTCGCTATCTATTGTCAGTCCTTCGGTAATTACAACCGCGAACAGCACAGGGACAACGGTTAGTTCATCGGTTACGTCACCTATAATCGCAGTTTCGAATCAGGATAAACAGTCAGTGATGCTCATGCAGAGAAAAGGATTGATACCTGGATCTAACGAACACAACGAAGAGGCGATACGTTGTCAAAGTTGTCCGTTTGGAACGCCGGATAAAGAGGCGATGGATGCTCACAAACGAAGGCATGGGATAGAAAGAATAACTCCGCCCTGTCCGCATTGTGATTATGTGCCACGTAAAGATGAAAATGCCAGCGATCACGTCAGGCTGCATTTTATGAGGATGTATAAACCAGAATCTTATTTAATCGCAGAATTATTAGCGCTGCGTGTACGCCCGTTGAAAAACAAAACTAAAAACGGTAGGCAAGATAAGTCCGCTGGTGAAAACGACGAGTTGCTTTTTAAAGAATGTGCTGACGGAAAGTTTCTACCAACGATAGATACCACATCAACCACGCTCGTTTCTGCGTCTACTTCGTCGTCATTTGAGGAAAAAGTCATCGTAGATCCGAATACAGGTGAAGCAAAGCATTCCCTTTCGTCTCAGGGATAGGGATTTGTTTCCGGATGCTACTATGGCATATTTGGTTCATTTGTTTTTTGTTCACATGTTTCTGCATTTATACATACATAATATAACTGCATAGGTATGATTATTTCTATTGCAAAATTTGTTACATATAATTGTTATGTGTATTTAATCATCTTTACGCTACAGTTATATCTGTATAGTATGTACACATTATATCGAGCATATATTATAAATAATGTTATATTTAAGGTAATGCACTATACACATCGTGTAAATATTGTAACACTGAGCTTTCATTCTCCAAGTAAGGTAGCCATCTTCTATGTAAAGATTCGTTGTTCATTCATACCTTTTATGATAAGTACCTACAATTAGTTATAACTACATCATTTATTCTCACTTGAAACTGATTTTATCTCACCAAGACAGTTCAAATTAGTTGTTGCATCAGATATTGTAACCAAATAAGATAATCAATATGCTTGTTGTATATTTTTTTTTGTTTTCTAAAAAAGCCTGATACCTAGATTTATGAAGTTCTTCATAGCAATGTAATTCATTCATGTGCAATACGTTTAGCAACAAATTGCATCATAAACTTGCAGTTCTTAGCATTAAATTGAATTGAGTTGCTGTGTTCATGAGTTGTAGCATCGCAGCATCTTACGTAGGTATACAGTTGCTTAGCATTTCCATGAAGCTGCTGATTCTCCACCGGTCCTTTTTCAGAACTTTTTGGTTAGCCTCGACAGTCCTGCTCGCCCTACTGCATATTTTTATTCTGCAAATCATCTGCAAGCGTTTAGATGAAATAGAAGTTTATTTAATTTCAACGAATACATTAGGATCAAGAATAGGTGGTTATCATTCAGGGACTTACCGTCATGATGTACCAACAAGTTACATTAAGTTAGTTACCATCCTTTGTACCGATCCAGAGTGCGACGTCTTTGGATGAAATTAATAGAATTTGAACTTAATAACAAAGACTGTATTTGGAATTCCATAAACAACATAGATCCTTATTCATTACACACTGCAGCAAGTTCACTCATATTATAGGGTATATACACGGTAGGCCTGATACACAGTCGAAAATTAGGAGAGATTTTCTAGTATAATTGTTTAAATATATTAATATTCATAGGCGTACATAGATTGAGGTGTATATAAATAATATAATCAAGTTTATCACCATAAATTAAATTAAGGAAGCTATACAATAAGAATATATTATAATAACGAAGAAACCATTGCTCGAGATTTTGGAATGTGTCCAAAAACATATAGCCTTTGGAGATTGCCTGTGCCTCGTAAATTTGGTTTCGTCTAATGTGTGGTATACTGAATGGAAAAAAAAGAAAAAAAAAAACAAATTGTATGCCAATCCTTGTGTACGGTGATGTTGAGACTACAAAATTTTCATGCCTTTGCCAATGGACGTTAGAGAAACGTATGGAAGGCCAAGTATGATAGATCTAATATAGGATTTAAAGCACGAAGAGAAAGGTGATAGACGAGTTTAGACCACTATTATATCAAAATCACGACTACGTGTACATTAGCAAAATGGGTTTCAGTAGTTTTCTAACTCTTGATCTTTTATGTTCCTCATGTGGCATACTCGATTGATTATCAGCGATGGAAATATACATATTTTCTCTTCTTTTCAGGTAGATTTCATTAGACGGTTAGGCGATGTTAACCTTTTTTCGCCATTGCTATTCCCAGGCCCAGAATACTAGCAATTCCAACTATCACACCGCCGGCTACTGCTATGCCAACGAGTCCCTCTGTGGGATGGAACAAAATCAGTGAAATATAACTTTCCCTATAGCAGCTAATAAGTGGAAGTAATCTCTTCTATGCATATACTATCACCTCTTTCCATTTTTTTCTTTATCGTGGTTTCTAAATGCTGGACCTGTTGGTTGCCTGGTTCGATCTGGAGAAAAGCTCTGACATAAGACAGTGCCTTGGTGTATTCCTTGATGGCAGAAAAGATGCAAATAAGAATATCAATTTGATCTTGTATGCAATTTGAAAAAGAATGATTGAAATGCCCAGAACCGTTGGCAAAAGTCTTGTGATGAAAAACACTATAATAGTGAAATTAGTCACTTAGTGAATTTATACTAAAAAATTAGTTATTTTTCAGATTGTTGAAATGCCAAGACTTGCTTCATAATAAATCATGCGTAGTTCGCAACGGACAAAATTAGCAAAAACAATTTCCCAATCTTTGGCAAGGTCCTTGCTCATCTAAGTGCGGTACCATTTCATTCAAAAAGCATTTTAATTACCTTTATTCTAGCATTGCCAATAGCTAGATAATAGAGGCAATCACGTTTTCCTGTCGTTCCATCTTTGCTGAATAAATCTTCCAGCAAGATTATTCCTTTCCTGATATCCGCTGAGTACTTGCTTCTGACCAAGCACCAAGCGTATTCGAACTGCACTTTTTTCGTGACACCATCAATATGTAGTTGTTCATGATAAATTCGTTCGAATTTCTGTGCAAAAATAAATATCCCAAAACAAATTTGATAATTTTCTGTATGTTTTTCTATTTTATCAGCTACAGTACTAGCCTCTATGGAATCAATGGAAAATAGTAACCATATATATTTGGTTGTGAAAATCTCAGTAGAATGTCTAGCTATGAAATCATGACATTAATCAAAGATTATATCTTCAGATAATTCAAAAGCTACTGCGTAGCATGTACGTGGTGCTCGATGATTTTTTGTATTTATCACATAATTATTGGTAGACAGACGGATGATTGCTAACCTCGCATGACTCAGGACAGGGTAGAAAATATGGGTTATTTGAATATGCCACAACTCAAAACTGATTAAAAAAAAAGGAATTGGGGATCTATAATGAAATGAACTGGAACTCCTATGATTTTTAACAGCACAATTAATGTGTACGTACTTTTAGATCTTCCGAAGAAACAACCTCTTCCAATACGTCCTCCATTGTTGTAGTGACGATGCTATGATTAATCACTTGGTTGATGGCTTGCTTCAGGCCAAGTTCAGGCGCAGTACTCGCAGCGGGGAAAAATGAACATTTGCATTTATCAAATACATGTATTTGTCGATAATGCAGGTCAGCTGTATACAAGATAACTGAATTGGAACGATTAATTTTAAAAAAATCATAAAAATAAGACAGTCACGGTAGTAACAAGCAATTTCACACTGTTGTCGTAAAAATAATGGCTTATTTTTTAGTCAAACTTAACGATAATTTAAAATTGTCAAACGAAAATAATAAAGTCGATTTTGGTGGATAGTTTTCATGATCATGTCACAAGCAAGATACGTCTTCTAAAATTTCTGTCATCATGCGTTTATCCTGCAGAGCGAGTCCAAGTTCCTCCTGGTCCCACTGAAGATGAATCTTCGATAACCTTGGCTCCTTCTTCCCAAATATTTTTAGAATTCCCCGGGTTTCGACTAGCGAACATAAGCTGACAAACTCCGAAGTGTCAACGGCGGGAATATTTCGCTTCTGGCAAACTCTTTTGTACACTTCATGCAGCTACAATAACAGAAAAAGAACAGTTGGTTGATAACGGAGCTTGTAAACCAATATGATTAATCGCCATTCGAAACTACCTTTCCTATCGTAACATCCTTGTTTCTACCCTTGTTCAAAATCAACATCAGGGAACACAGTAGCAACTTTTGTTGCAGTGGAAATATGCTCTCCTCATTATTGATGTTCTGTGCACCCCCATAGACACTGTTTAAAACTGTAACAACTTCCATCAAGGCTACTGGCTTCTCTTGAAAGACCTGGTGCTGTTTGCTAGGGCTCCTTACGTTGTTGTTATCTAGATCAACAGAATAGAACGGGGTTTGTTAAAATCATGAGTATTAAATTGAAAAATTCGTTACAAGATATTTACCATTGCTGTTATAAGGTTGCAGAACTTGAGGGATTCTCTGAGTCTCTGCAATCTCTATGACCCTTCTGCTGATGTCTAATGCTTTTCTAATATCCCCCGAAATTGCTGCAACTTTACCAGCTAACATTTGCACGGCCATTCCATTGAAAACATCTGACACATTTGCTTCTTTGAGCCTTGCCGTAATGATATCAACGATCTGCTGTTTAGAATAAGGTGCAAAATGCATCAATCGAGGTTTTAATTCACACCTAGCTTGCAATCTTGGCAGGATTCTATCCGTGAGGTCCAAGGCGTTTGCTATCCCTATCAAGACAAGTTTGGAATCTTGTCTGGAAGGCCACTCGAATATTGTGTACAAAACTGACTGCTTCCTACTATTTAGTTGATCAATTTCGTCAAGAACTAGCAACAGCATCCTGTGATTACTTGTCAAATACTTCTCGATGATTGCCTTGTTTGCTTTTTCGGTTTTTCCGACATCAAGGCCTAAGTCTTGAACAATTTTGGCGTAAATAGCAACTGCAGACTTCATTGCGGTACAATTAACATAGATCACTCTGAATGATGCCTTGAAGTCTGGCTCAAGCATAATCCTGGATAATGAAGCAGTTTTACCCGTACCAGGGGGTCCTGAGACGTACAAAGACCCAGAATCATTGTTTTTCAAACGATCTGACAAAAAGTCTCGTAACTCTTTCAGCTCAGCTTCTCTACCAGGTAAACTTGCTGGAGCTGAACTGTGCAAGGCCTTGCGAGCACTCTGAAATTTCATTGATGAAAATAGCCGTTTTGGCTGTAGTTGTTCTTTATCTTCAGTAACTTTATCCAAATCCAATAGACTCAATAAACTAGATGGTGTGGGCGGCGATGAAGATTTTCTTTGCTTTGGTGGTGTGGATCCATTTTCGTCTGAAATTAAAAGTAGTTTAAATAAATTTCATACCGGTTAATATTTGGCTCAGAATGGCAAGTCGTATCAACAATTACCATCCGATTCAGCAGTCTTCTGATCTCTTCTCGGGGTCGAAGCATTGCAATTAGTAGTCCTTTTTCTTGTTGCATTTCTGTGTTTGCCTTTAATCACACCAGAATTTTCTGTATCAGAATCCGAGTCAGAGTCACTACTGGTTAGAGTAACAATTTTTTTAACGGTAGGGGTGTATTTGGTTTCTGGAATGCTCCTGAGAGTAGCGTTGGTAAAATCTTGTTTGACTGGATCTTCTTTCACTCCATAAAATGACTTCGTTTTGGAACTTTTCTTCCGCACGTTGAAGGGTATCGTCGCTTGTACTAATGACATTTTGCACCTTTTCCCTTCTTTAGCACGAATAAATCCGATATCTAAAATTACTGACGGATAAAACGGTCCCAGCATACGGATTAGAAGACACGCGAGATCAACCCTGCATGAATGTCATACTGGATTTTTAAACTTGCTGCAAATTCCTGACGCACCGAACCTGACACCTGAAACTGCTGTGCCAGTGTTTTCGCGGTTAAATGTTACCGAACGCGGGAAAATATCTCTGAATGCATTGGGATTGGGCATGCGTGCCGCATCGGACTCCGATTGGTCACACTTGTTTTACCGTTTGCAGCAAGATAGCGTTGACATTGAATACATTTGGATTTTGCAAAAAATAAATAGATTATAATAAGTTTATTCATTACTTTCGAAGACCGACATGTAAATTGCCAATTTATCCAGACTATCCATTGCTTTTTAGTTTCGACAGATGCGCGACACAGCGAGCTCCGGTGTAGGCACGTGCGCGAAAGGAGGCGTGGCACTCATCAGCTGACGTTTCTATCGAGTAATGGCAGACGAAATCATGGGTGAAGACGCAGTACAACCGAGGGAAAATAGCGAAAATGAGCCTGACGCGGAAATCGAGGAGGAAAATATCAATGATCAGGGTGAGTTTTGAGATGAGAGAGATCTACAATAGCGTAGCAAGAGCACGAAATCTTGGGCACTTCGTAAATTAACCAATTTAGCCTGATTGTAAGAGTCATCTAATCGTTATATTTATTCACGTACTTTTTACAGAATTTGATGCCATCAATACTCAGTTAGATCAATTAAACTCGGCATTGGATTCTCTAGAAAAAAAGAATGATGATATCCATGCCGAACTTGTCGAGCTCTTGAAGTCAAATCGGGAAGCTCGAGAACAATTCCAGGAGTCACAGAAAGAACAGTCTCAGGAGCCTGAGAAGCCTAATCCTTAGTTCATTCATCCAGAGTTGCTTTTCCCCCATTGTTGTATCCATACTGATCAAGTATTACTATTGTTTAGCATAAATAATATTATAAACCATATGAATTGTCCCTGTGTGTAAATTCAACAAGGGCATACCAGATTCAAAATGAACAATGAGTGCACTCAGAATTTGCAACTAATCAAATTGTTACCACGTAAATTTACAGTTTAATTGCTTTGGATTCAGCCAAACATTTCAAATATCATGTAATGAAATTAATTGAATGTTGGTTTAGTACTACAAATATTGGCAGATGTTGCAAGATCTTGTTTTGCATAGCTGCCATCGACCAATACAAGGGAATCCCTTTCCCTTATATTGTCACTTGATTCTTAAATGTAACGAAATATTTCAAGTAGAATCTAAATTGGGCTTGACAATAATTAGAGAAAGCTAGATGCAAAGTAGGAATAAAAATGATCGGTACAATATGTACGGAAGGAGTCAGAATGATGAAGGATTTTTCAGGAAATTTTACGTCTGGCAAGGTTTTGTGGCTAGAATACTACTTAAGTAGAATCGTGTTGTTGCACACGTCAAAAAAGATTGAATAAATGTTGTTGTACATAGGTAACGCTAGTATTATCTAGTTGATATTTCATTCATTTTCATTGACTCAGATATTATAATCATGCAATATGCAAATTCTCATCACAGAATGTCTCCTTTGTAGTGGACAGGGTCTGCGGCAAACAGCAATAATTCCTTGAAAATTTCCCAATCAAATTCTGTTACCAGATCTGTATTAGGATCATGAACCGCCAAGTGATCTATAACAACCTGACCTCTGGTCCTTGAACCATTTAATTCTATATCCATATGACATTTAACTACTTTCAATGCCATGTCAGGTCTGACAAGTATTCCAGCTAAAATTGCGTCGCAAGGTCTGTAGATCACAGTTGAGGTTTTGCCAATCAAATAAAACGTTTGTTCAATTGCATCTAGGAGTTCCACTTGAGGACTTTGAATTTTTCCAAAGACACTGCTTCTCCACTCCTGTGGAATAAGAAACAGCAATAAATCAATTAATTATGCAAAGATGTTCACACGTTCACGTGCAAAATTACTTACAGAAGTTATTTGGGACTCCAGACACGCTTCCCATGGTAAGAGTAGAAGTGGCTTATCATTATTAGCAAAAAATATATGAACACTTTCTGGGTCCACATAAAAATTGAATTCTGCTTGTGCAGTGATGTTACCTACAGCTGCGATAAACACCATTTTCTCATTGCAGGAATTTACGAACAAATCGATATTATATTAATAAATTACTTACCAGTATGATTACCCCCCATCATATAAAAATCCTTGACATTATTGATGAAATCGGGATAGAGCTTGATAGCTAATGCTATGTTTGTCAACGGACCCAGACAAACTATAGAAACTTCACCTATTCAAGATGATAATGATGTTTATTTATCATTCATTTCATATTCTAAAAGATGGTTGATTCTCTTCAATCATTACCTGACTTTTCACACACTGTTTTGTACAGAGCATGTACAGCATGTTCTTTCTGCAAATTGCTTATATCTGGTTTATCTTCAAATACGTCTCCAAAACCATCACTTCCATGAACATGTTCACCACCCCCTGATTTGGCATTACCATGCGTCAGGAGTGGCGAATGAGCTCCTTTGTAAACTGGGATCTATATGATAAAATGTTATTCTTAACAATAATCAATCAGCTTTTTGCAGTGGGTATAGGATGAGAGAAAGATGAATAACACTCACGTCCTCAATATCACAGGCTTTCAATGTTCTGAAAACATTATAGACTACGTTGGCAACGTTTGTATTTCCGTTTACACATGTGATCGCTAATATTTCGATCTTATTAACTTTGTGTGCCGCAGCGAGTATAACCAATGCTAAAGCATCGTCGATTCCTGCATCACAGTCGATGATGATTTTCTTTCTTTCCATTTTGATTATTTTTATGTCAACTAGCCAAAAGACTAACAAGTATATATAAATCTAATAGAAACTAGGTTATGTCTACATCACCGAAAAGTCCAACGATTGAGATAAATACTGTAAAAATCTATAATCATATCGCTTTGTCGGTATAAAATGAATTCTTGAATTATAACAATTATCGATCAGCAAGGTAAAGTTTTACCAATAAAAGTTATACGCATAAATTCAGCCGGCTCAGAATGAGAAGAATATAATCCTCTTTCACATTGCCACGTTTCAAGGTCAGCACTCAATGCAACCTTAGTCTACTTCTGTATGACTTGAATCGTTGAGAGTAGATATTGTACAATTGTAGATTAATTGGGCAGCGCTATTTTTTGCTATCCAAATTTCTTTGTAGATCTTGTATGCAACTATGGTTGTGGGAGGACTAGGTAGAAGAGGGGATTAAACTTACAAATTTTATTTATTGAAAAATCCTTGGCTTGTTATTTGAACTCGAGCTGGTCCTCAAGATATACGACCCATTGGGTTTCATGAAAATGGTAAAACTGTTATCTCCGTCACTCAAGTAATTGTGCTCCTTTAATTTCCAGCTTATCGGACTATCCATGAATCCTTGAACATCTATACTGGCCCACGGTATTGTTTCCCTTTGCTGAATGTAGCGCCTGAGCTGATCAAAAATATTTTCCACTTGTATACGAGTCATGAATCCTATCCATCGAATGCTACGGACTTGTCCAACTTCGGTCAGAGGTGTAGGACACTGATAGCTGTTCACGTAAGAATCATGTTTTGTATCCTCTCTGGAAAATGGAGGTAACCATAGTTGTGGGATGTCAACAAAATTCAGAAATGTGAAAGCTGACGCAAAATTATTCGTATTCATTCAACAACTACAAAATCGACTTACAAGTCACCACCAATGCTGAACATGCCAAGCCATTCAAACAGCTTTTCATCGTCAGTACTGGAATTGATGATAGGAATTTTCAAGGAATACTCATTCCGATCTGCCCTCACTTGGCTGCAGAGTTTCACTTCATATCCTTGTTTATGAAACCATGCCGCAACTGACGATGGGCATAGCTTGTCATCTGTAATGTACAAAGGATTTCAGAATAAAGTAAATATAAGATTAGTAAAATTTTCTACCTCGATTGTTTTACCTGGGGGGTTCCAAGCGAGAATGATGTCAAAACTCTGATGTAGATTATTTGCAAGGGACCGTCGGACATGTTCATAGTTCTTTTTGCCAGGCGTAAAAATTTCTTCTTTTAAATCGATCGTCACCACTATGATTGCAACAAAGGAGTAACCGGCAAGAAAAAAAAAAATGTATGTTATAGACAAATAATTATAATCATTTCGCCATTACGCAAGTAAAACTTCTGACGTAACTTTTGTTGAAATGAAAACTAGTACTTTAGCAATAATTAAAAATGTATAGTATATTCTCGATCATATTCAAATGGTACATCGTATTGATTCGTAAATGAATACAGTAATATAAAAATTCGTAACATTCCCAGCCGGTAGAAATGCTAATAATGATATAAAAAAATATAGGCACTCGATTGAGACTTAATCATCTATTCGTAGTATCGATATGACTAGTACAAGAGTAGCAGTCACAGCAATGAATTTAATTGCTAAGTAAATTTAAGTTGATCCAAATCTCTTCTCTTCAGTGAATTGGAATCCAGCATAGCACATAAGCAAATGATAAATACACTCAACATTATTTTAAACGGTTTTTACGACTTGACACCAATTTGACGGGTAACAAAAGCTGTACCCATTGATTCTCTGATACGTATTGTAATCTTAAGCTAATCTAATATCAACGTTAATATAATAATACATCGAGATGTATTTTTTTTTACATAGTCGCTCATACTTATTTTATAAAAAATGTAGCACACGATATTCAATACAAGTAGCAAATTGAAATTCTAGTAATTTAATAATCATTCAACTTCATGGCTATTCATAAACAGCATCGTTGTATCAATTTCAAATTCCAAAATAACAACTTATTATGTGATATTTATTCCGAAAAATGACATCCTCATAATCTGGTTCATTAAATTAAATTGCTGATTAATATTTAAAGATTCACTTTCTAAGGTACAAAGTATATTTAATATTCAACCGCGTCAGAGGCAAAATTATCGACTTGAAAAACTGAGATTTTACGTCAATTATAAGGTATTCATTCAGCAAGGTCACTGGTTCACTTTTCGTCTATGTCGAACTATTTCTTTGAATCTTAATAACGTTAACAAGCATCAGCATTAATTAATAATTGCAATAAAAAACTACGATTGATATTAAGCAATGTTATAATGCGGAAAAACTTTCAAAATCAAAATAATTGAATATTTCTTATTTTCTGACAATTCGAAACCATTGGACCATTTTCCTCTTGGTCACATTAATATAAAAATGATCAGAAAACAAACCATCTAATGTGGCGATAATGTCTACAATATTTGATACTGGAAGTTTTTCTTGAGCTCATCGATGTTTTTAATTTTTTTTTCATCATAGGCGACTTTGTTTTTAAGCGTTATAAAAGTGAAAATCTTCGTTCTAGTCGATATAAATTGTCACAAAAATAGACTTTGGAATAACCTATTTGCAATCAATATTATTATAATTATAATGATAATTATTTTCATTATTCCAAAGTACAAGGTATTCGATTGAAAATGGTATCAACATTATGCTAACGACAATGTTGGGCTTATATCTAAGTCGATGTTATTTATTCTCAACTCATTCTGAAATACGTCCAATTCTGCAATGGAAATACCTTGCCAGCTTTCTAATTCTGACAAGCGTCCTAAGTTATCACAATTCTGCATCAGTAAGCGAACAGTTTTCATAGATAAATCATCACTGTAAAGAATTTTGAGCTCTTCCAATTTATTCATAGGATTTTTAGACAATACTCTGGCCATTGTGTCATCCCCGATTCCAGTAGACGATCCCAATTGTATAAATTTAATATTTATACAATGAGATAGTAGGAATTCAAGATGCAGATGTGCACAGTCAGCTACGCACTTTATGCGTTCTAAATATTTGAATGGTGGTACAAATAATTTTTTTGGTATTACCGCTGCATGTTCAACAAATTCACAATTGTAGAGCACCAAATTTCTTAATATCGGACAAAACTGGCTTATGTAGACGAGAGCGTTCAAATCTATTTCATTGACGTGCTCCAGGTGGAGATGAGTTAACTTTGAACCCTTAGTTTCAAGGAGTTCCTTAATTCTGTCTGTGAAAAAATCACAGCATAAAAGTTTGAGCTCTGTTAAATTGTTCAATGCAGATAAAATCAAAACATCATTAATAGTCTCGTCATGCACGATTGAAATGTTTGTTAAATTTGGACACATTTCTACTAACAAATGTAAGTGCTCAGTTGTAACATCTCGGCTTTCGAATACCTTCAAATTTAAGGGCTGTTTGTAGCTATCTGTAATTCTGATGTGCTCTAAGACATAGCCGAACTCGTCACATCTGCCTATATCTTCCAAATTTGAATGCTCTGATAGCAATTCTGCATAGCCCGCAATCGAAACCGAAGTTCTAAATAATTGAATCTGACGCAATTGCCAGCATTTTCGTAAGATCGTCAAACATCTATCCGTAACAGACCTGGAAGCTGTAACATCCAGTTTCCGTAGCTTTGGACAGTTATGCCCAATAGCCGTAACTATGCTGTCTGTGCAATCAAAGCACAGCGTAAATGATATTAAATTGGGCATAGATGAAACTCCCCCAATGATCATTTTCTCTATTCCCGAAGTTTTCCAACCTGCAGAGCCTGACCCTAGGTCTAAGACCTCTAAACCAGTCATTGCATCCAAGTTTTTATACAAAACATGCCTCATAATTTTTGGCCACTTGGAAAACTCAATGGTCTTCAAATTTGAGTGTATGACAACTTCTGTTAGATTAACTATAACGTTCATCTCAGACAAATACGTGGTTATGGGAAAATATTGGCTAAAACTATTTTTAGTTTCGTTAATCAGATTTAAAATCGCCTTCAAAGCCTCCACGGACATTCTGTCATAAAGATACCACGGTATACTAGAAACTAATTGGTGCTTAATCCACTGCAGCCAAAAATGTAATGTCGCTATGCCGTGGGCTGGATCTGTCAGCGAGATGGTACAAACGGGCTTAATTATATGACGCCCAACATCCGTGACAAATCTCCCAACAGACCTGAGGGCCAACTCTTCCAGAGAAGCTACTTGATATTTTCTTGGCATTTTTACTACCCCTTTTACTTCTGCCTAATTTGTGTAAAACTTACCGAAGCGGGTCTTAATTTTACGGTCAAAGAATGAAGGTGAACCCTCTAAACCGAGAGATTGGAAATCTTCTTTAACCAATGATAGTATCAAATGACCTGACGGAGTTACCGCCAAAGAATTTGCTGTGTCGATAAGACTCCCAATCGCTAGAATGTTGACTTCTCCTGAAATAATTTACTTACTAGTATTTGAAGGGAAAGTAGAAGTATAAGACGACTGAATAATGTGATGGATAATAAGACATAGACTGATAATTTAATTTACGTACCTTTCTTAACAAAAGCCTCCACAAATTCTTTGTCCACTAGATCCTGGGCCTGGAGACCGTTAACTCTATAGTAGTCGCTGTCTGCGTTGAAGTTTTCAAAAATATGATGAGGTAGATTGACAGTATCGGGAAGTACGACTTGGACCTGGCAGTGGTCCAAATATTATTTAAAAAATTACGTATAAGCTGCATTGGCTGTGCAGCTTTACAACCTAACCCTAAACTTGTGATAGCAAGTATCACGCTGTCCAGCCTCTTACCGAATGATTGAAGTAGTGATTCTTTATTACACCAGTCACCTCCTTTGTTAAGGAGTCCGATTTAACGACCTTGAAATTGTGCTGTGGGGCTTTGAAGTCCCACACCTCCGGGCACAGCATTTCCCGATAATTCCTAAAATACGAGTAACGTCTCCGCTGTTCTCTATTATTACTGCTATCCAGGAGCTGCGCAAAACTAGCGCAGATTAATCCTCAGCTAACGGTTGTACACACCTACGTTTTTAGGAAAAAACCCGAGCTCCTTGATATTCGCCAGAAGAACGCTACATCTACTGTTATTAAAAATTAAGGCTCACGATGTCAGTATCGTTGCGAACAGCTGTTCGGTGTTTGTTGAATTTGCGCGATATTTGGTTTTCAAACAGTTATGACGTTTCGCCATCCATGACGTATGCTATCGAACTACACGTGCAGAGAAACGTTCGCTGGGTCGCCTGGCAGCTAGGTGCATAGTAAACAAATTTTTTATCAATGAACACTTATTCTTTCGCATACACGTTTCCTTTTAGATTATACATATGTGGTAGTAGTAAAATATAATTGTTCTGAGTAATAAATCATAAGTTGTTCTTGTGATTCGGAATAATGCGAAATAATAAATGAAAAAAGGTGATAATAAGTATAGAATTAGAATGGTTTTCAAATTATTTGAATTTTACACAAATTATAAATACTAACTAAGATGGCTGTACAAGTATTTACACAAAACATTAACTATAAACATGACTATGCGAGGTATAAAAATGCCGCAATACTGCAATTGTCAATCATTACAAATAGTATTAAGTATATGTTGGCACGGCGTCATACTTGGGGTCTTTCCTCGAGGTAAGTAACATCAGTTCTTTTATGATTCGGATACAATTATAAATAATACATCAAAGTTCTCGTAATATCTATACCATAAGAGTTGATAATGATGATGAATTAAATCTACCAGACACACTTTCACTGGAATGTTTAATCAATCTCCATTGAGAAATGAATGAATGAATTGTGATGAAGTTCGTATCGCTTCGCTTCGTTCTCATGAATTTCTTTCCAAGGCACGTATATTAGAGAACCTACGGTGCAAAAAAGTTCGCCAAGTACATTAAATGTTCAAAAAATTCATTGTTAATAAAAAAAAAAGGATAAAAATCAATTATTGTGCCAAGTACGTGTAACTTTGCATCATGTAAGGATATACAATTGGAAAGTGAATCAATGAGAATTAATTCAAAGAATCAAAAAGAATCAAAAAAATAAATTAAATGAAATATAGAAAAAACCATAAAAAAAAAAAAATTGGAGGTAGTGGGAGGTAATAGAAAAAAAATCAGACAAATATATCAATTAAATTGAAAAAAAAAAAAAAAAAAAATTGGAGGTAGTGGGAGGTAATAGAAAAAAAATCAAACAAATATATCAAATTAAATTTAAAAAAAAAAAAAAAAAATTGGAGTACGTGGTTCTTGGCGAGCTAATGTTATATTGCCGTACAAGAATTCTGAATTCTTTTTCCGAAAAAGCTCGCCAAGTCCCACTACCTCCAATTTTTTTTTTTTTTTTTTTAAATTTAATTTGATATATTTGTTTGATTTTTTTTCTATTACCTCCCACTACCTCCAATTTTTTTTTTTTTTTTTTTCAATTTAATTGATATATTTGTCTGATTTTTTTTCTATTACCTCCCACTACCTCCAATTTTTTTTTTTTTATGGTTTTTTCTATATTTCATTTAATTTATTTTTTTGATTCTTTTTGATTCTTTGAATTAATTCTCATTGATTCACTTTCCAATTGTATATCCTTACATGATGCAAAGTTACACGTACTTGGCACAATAATTGATTTTTATCCTTTTTTTTTTATTAACAATGAATTTTTTGAACATTTAATGTACTTGGCGAACTTTTTTGCACCGTAGGTGCCTTTTGGGGGGATTTCATAACTTTTTGCATGTTGTTAGAGAATATTGTAGTATTGATTATGCTTTCTTTAGTATACTATTGTTGTAAGATGTTAGACGGGTTAGAAAAATTTTGTTACTATGACGATTTAGTTTAGCAGATATCAAGAGATTTCGGTATAGTACTACGCGTTTGCAATCCAACGATTAATTACTCCGCAGGTCGGTTTCATATGCCTCAGACGATGTGGAATTGGAATCTATTGGAATGAGAAAGCTCGGTAGCTGCTAAATTGCGATTTGAAGTCCACAGTTTTTTAGTTCACAAGATATATTTGTGCGGTTTTATCACAAGTCACCAGATGCAGAGTATCCTCAGATCAGTAGTTTGACGAAATGGATCTTAGGTTCGAAGCTACAGCTTATCAGTATTTAACAACATACTAGGAGAAAGATCGGTTCCTTTTCCTTTCTGGTAAGATGGAGGCAAGGGTCGAATCCTTTGGCATCAGTTTGCTTGGTTTGTGATATTAAAACAGAAAATGATACTTCTTTCATTATCGATATGCTTGTGGGTGAAAGGAGTGTTAGTTATAATGAATCGGTTCAGTAGGTCTGAAATAAAAAGAAGGATTATAGTTGACTTATGAACAACTGTTAAGCAGGTGGCCAGGATGCAGTTTGACTGCAGTTAATAATAAAATGTAACGAAGAGAGACTTTCATTCAAAAAATTCTCACATTGGATTCGGCCATAGCTCTCATTGATGAATAGGATTGGAGAGGAGCTCTTGGTTTATATTGTGCCAGGAAGAAAATTGAATTTCATCAGGAAACATAAAAGGAAATGCTGAGCACTTCAACTCCTGCTTATTTTTTTGAGGGAGCAGGAACTTCTGGTTTGTGGCATTGGAACTAGAACTGATACTTCCGTCAATGTGATTATGCTTAAAAGAAAAAGGATAATGTTAGTGTCTATGAATCGGTATACTTGGTATGAAAAAGAGGCATGGATTGTAGTTGGCTCACAAATAATTGCTTGGTAGGTGACAAGGATATGATTTGGCTACACTTCGTAGACTTTCTTCTTTTCAAAAACTCTCCCGCTATTCCAGTCATTCGGAACTTTTGTCGGTGAGTAGGAATCAGAGAGGAGCTCTTCGTTCGTGATATACTGGGAGAAGGACTGAGTTTCTTCATGAATTAACACAGGCGGATCCAAAAAATTTGTTGACATTTATTCATCTATGGGAGTACGATCCTTTGGTTTGTGGTATTGGAACAGAAACCGCTGCATTCTTTGATATCGGTATACTTGTGGAACAGGGACAGATGTTAGTTATTTCAATTCGATACAGTAAGTACGTTAGAAATGCAAAGTTTATGATTGACTCACACCCATGCTGCTTGTTACTCATGTGATTGCTTCGTGGATTTAACAAATTTGAACACCCTGCCTACCATTATTGAATACACCTATATTGTGATATATTAAAAACTTCATTACGCTATCACTGCCGGTAACGATTACCGCTGATTCGACGAGCTTTCTCCTCGTAACCTTACAAGTAGTCAGCGAGCTGGCGAGTGAACACCTGACGTCGTTATTATCGATAGGGTAGAAACACGTGTTGCGCTGGTAGAGTTTTATCTACGATTATTTGTGTTCATTCACGAAAGTGAGAGGGCTGTCAAAAGGACATGTGTTATACAACCCACATTCCAGCAATGACAAGACCGCCACTTTTATGGTGCCTCTGCCATGTTAGACTTATCAACAGACGGCAGCGGACGACGGACATTTTTAAATTCCTCACGCAGCCAGGGCGGCGAACGGTAGCCAATGAGAGCACCGCTTTTCTAGCGCCCAATGAAAAGAAATCGCTAGGCGGTGGCGAACTCGGTAAGAAATGAGACAGGCTACACTGACGCGACCTGCTAGGCGGACGGGAACTACGACCTTTTTCCTACTTGACAGAAATATCGGGCGAGCCACGGCAATAACCACACCGCGGCTTTCCTTCTACACAATTTATGTTGGAATGGTTTTGGTTTCCAGATGACATATAGCTAGCGTACGACGACGACAACGGCGGTGCTTAATCGTGAAACGGGCCTACCGGTGATCAGAGATTATCATACCTCAGCTCTCCGACCACTAATGTTATTGAAATTACGCTTAAATGAACCCGCTACAGTGATTTACATCGCTAAAGTGCATCCAAATTTCCCGAAACGCTTATGATTTCGGAGATACTTGATAAAACAGTTGGTCCTACAGCGCTTTCTCGCTCCCCTAGCAGTAAAGATACTCGGTAGTCCGCCCGTTACTTTGAATGTACTTGGCGCGAGACTCTACCGAGTCTCTTGATATCGACTCGGTTGTCAAACACAAAGTCGGCGGTCTTCTCTTTTCGTGTTCCTTGATCTCTGACCTTGCAGCACTAACCACAGAGCGTTTCGTCTCCGAATTGTGAACGTACAGGGTCACAAGTGACATTATTTTTCAGGAACTCAATGTTCCATGTTAAACAGAACAGAAAATAAAACAGAAAGATCAGACAAATGATATCCGATGGGCTTCATGCCCTGGAACCTGCATTATTTCGTCAATTGTGTCAGTTTCCGATCCGCCAGCAGAAAATGAAACGCTTTCCAGTTCAGTGTCGTTATTTTCCATCAGCGAAACACCCGGCTGTATATTAACGTACCTGGCTGAAAGTCCGTTATCATTTTTACAATCACTCAAGTTCTTTTGCAACTTTACGTATTTAGATTTATGGGATGGTTCTGGAGAACTATTGAGCAGGGGTCTAGAGCTATCCGCAGTTGGGCGGCCGAATTCGAATTGGCCTGGGCTGAGGAAATCACTGTTCGTCCGGCTGTTCCTCGCAAATCGTGAACGATTGTTTTCTGGTGTCAACACCGAAGCACAGGTCTCTTCTTCAGAGGTAGTGATCAGGGGCGTTTCCGTAGTTTTCGCTGAGATCAGCCTTGAGGATTCAGGGTGGTTGGAGTTATTGAGGGAAATTGAGAACTTTCTGAATTTTTCAGGCAACTGCATATCGATTTGCCCCGTGTGCTCCAGTTGGACGCTAGCTAAAGGAACGTCCAGACAAGGAGATAAAAGCCGGGGATTTGTCGCAAGTATGTCAACTATCTCAGGAGCTTTCGGGCGCAATTTATGGTCGATTTTCCAGCAAGAACGGATCAGGTTTTCCCTGGAACCGGAAGAAAAGAATTAAAATGAAAGACAGGGTGCGGAGAAATCGGAACAGAAAATTTTATGTATTCTACTTACAGTGCGGACTTTATGCCAGATGGAATTGTGATGGTGTTTCCCGACTTCACGTGCTCTAGGACTTCGTTGTTGCTTAAGCCTTGAAAAGGAAAACTGCCGAATGTTATAATCTCGTAGAGAAGGACTCCGTATGACCAAACGTCTGATGCTGGGGTGAAAATTCCAAGCCCCAAGGACTCAGGAGCCATCCATCTCACGGGCAGCATACCTGAAATATTTATATTTTTCATTCGTAACAGAGTTAGACAAAAAATGTCGAGATCGATATCTCGGAATAAATTTCTCACCCTTTCTGTTGAACTTGTAATAGTCGTTCTCATACATCGGCCTGGTCATACCAAAGTCACCTAATTTAACAACTCGTTGCGCATTGACTAGACAGTTCCGCGAAGCTATGTCTCTGAAATAAAATATTATCATTAGTTAATCATTCAACATACAAAAAAATTACTTGTTTCTATCCAATGTTTACCTATGGACGTATTTGAGCTGTGCCAAGTAGCTGAGCGCTCTAGCAACGTCGAGAGCCATAGCAGTCAGTTTTTTGCTAGAAATTTCATCCGAATCTTCGTAATTCCTGTCGTTTACCAGGTGCCGTCTCGCGAGGAGATAAGTTTTCAGATCTCCGTACAACATGAATTCCATCACGGTGTACACCGGTTCGCACTTTATACATACTCCTAGCAGTCTGATGATATTTTTATGCTCAAATCTCTTCATCACTTCAACTTCACTGAGGAAGTCAAGTTTCTCTTCCGTAGAACTTCCTACTTTCAAAGTCTTCACTGCTACAGCCAACCATCCTTTTTCAGCAAAGAACGCTTCTCCACCATAAACTGTGCCGAAAGCACCTTCTCCAAGTTTACGATTTATAACAACGCACTCACGCGGGATCTCCCATTTGTCCAAACCGGATGTGTCTGTCTGAAGAAGGTCGATCCCCAAGGATTTCATGTATTTTTCATGTAGACGGACTTTGGCGTCATACCTGTAAAGGGGTGACATTCATCGATAAATATCTATTACCGAGCTTCCCTGATTTCTACTTACTTTCTTTTGACAACAACGAATCCGACGATGAGTAAAACGCTGAGGCATCCAAACCCAATGATGTTGGCGATGACGATTGCGACTTCACAGGTGACATCGAGAAGTTCAGCTAAACTTGCGAGGACACATCTTTGGGGTGGTAAAAATCCATCGTTTGGCTTTTCTCCGGCAAGCCAAACAATTGCGGATACGTTGAGCTCCAAATTACCCCCGATCACCTCGTCATGAACTTCTGATACATTTGGGTAAAACAGCCCAACCTTTTTCGTCTCGTTGTTTATGTGCTGGACGATTTCGACAACTGAGATTCTCGAAGCACCGCCCAGGAATTTTATCCTTCCAGAAACCCCGTGGAAATCAGTCTCGCTTATTATCTCAGTTAATCTATGCTCAGTTTCAGGACTGCGTAGGGCAAAAACGTAGCTCTGATTTTCTCGTATCAACTGATCCATCGCATAAGCGTAAGTCCAAGTGGCGTCATACGCATAACCAGCGTAATCAGATGGGACTTGACCTTGTTCTCGACAGCGCATTTCGTAACGATCGCGCCATTGACGTACTGTTATATTTTCCTGCATTACAGCATCATCGGCGGCGTAATAAGCGTGAGATATTCCCAGGTAGCCGTTCACCGCATTTGCCATTTCTGACGTCGGACAAGATACATTTTCACCATCTGTATTGTATAAATCTGTGTCCCACCAGCGCGGCAATAACCAGAGAGGTAAAAACCAGACGTACCCCTGGAATAAATAATATTTTTTCAATTCGATGATCGACCAGGAGTTGGCAAAGTATTTTTTACACACCTCTTGAGCAGTCATTTTCAACTTGTAAGCCTCGCACATGACCTGCCTCGCAACCTCATCGTACACGTCAGCGATTATGATTTTCGCACGCTTCTTCTTCAGGTTTTCCAGGTACTAAGAATCGAAAAAATTCTCAGACTTTATTACCGCTATTAACAGGAGCTGTAAATAATCCAAATTAAATCAACTCACTCTCTTTAAAACATCGGTGTCCCGTTCCCTCGGGAATTTAACATTGTCGACAAAAGTGATTCCGTTCTCCTGCAGATAATCCTGCATGTGCGATATGTATTCGGTGTATTTTTGGCCGTCTTCGGTTAACGCGGCAACTCTCCGCCATTCCATTTGTTCCAGAAGTTGTAGATACACGTGTTTGTATTGTTTGTTCTCTCCAATAGTCCTGAAAAAGTTTGGGTATTTTTCCCTGTCATCAAAGCTAGATCCTTCAGCACTGTAGCTTATAATCATCGTGTTAAATTGCTTTGAGACTCCGATGAGAGGTTCAATTGTTTCCGAGCATGCAGGTCCCAGAATTCCTACGAGTCTGGGAGCGTGATGAAGAATGTACTGTATAAAAGATGTCATGACCATGTCAGGTTTGCATTTTCCATCCATCGCAAGAAGTGTGAGATTATAATCCCTAAGAATTGTGTTGTTAACGTTTATCGCCTCCTTCGCCATGCCTGCAGCTGTCAAAATTGACCGAGCCTTATAAGTGTGCCCGGTCATAGGAAAAATCCCTCCGATTACCAAAGTAGTTTTATCCTTGTCACTTGGTTTCCAACTGATAGCGTACTCCAGATTGTCCTTGAGCCAATCACAGGCGACTTTTTCCTCGATTTCAATGTCACGAAGTCCTCCTAGTCGGAGATTATTGTACTGGGTTATTAACTCCTCATACATTTCCGCGGTGAACGATGCCTTGCGGATCGCCTCGTACGCGAACCTTGCAACATACTCAAGTCGCGCCCATACCATTTTTACCAATCTATTGGAGTCGTAGTTGCAACTATCCTCAACCTGGAGATTACACCTTGGAAGAACAAGGGAAACGAAATCTTTTTCATTTGGAATAACATCGCTGGGTGTCCAGTGAAGGATAACGAATGCTCTGGATATATTCGAATATGAATAACGTTCGGCAATAGATTCTGAAATATTTCTAAGGTTTGGTCCCACCCAGACGACCTTGACAAACAGTTTCAAGTCGTCTATTTGCTCCTTGACAAATTCTGTCACGTCAGGATTATCGGCAATTAGAAGGGCGCAGGAATTTCCAACGAGTGATGTACTTTTACAACGTTCCGGAACGTACATTCCTTCCTGGCAAAATGATTCGCTGCAATAATGATCGGTAGAATTTGGTCTCAAGGTCGCTTTCTTTATCATCGTTAACGTATCCTCGTCCACCATGAAATTTCCTGCTGATTCTCTGCTGGCAAATACGTGCCACGTGTCCATCCACGAGGAATTCCACAGTCTTCGTGGTACGAACCAACCAAAATATCCAGGCGGAGCTATAGATCCACACTCTTTTGTGTGGTATCCGTCCAGCAACGAAGACATATCAGTTATGGAAGGAACCCAGACCTCCATGTTTACCATGGTCTCTGGAATACTGAAAAAATTTCAGAACGAATTAGAAGATCTATAGTTCTATTTGTACAATTATTTATTGCCTTCCTCATACTTTGACTCACATGCTTTGCTCATCGATTATATTGCTTTCCGACAGTCTGGCGATTACTTCGGAGGTGTCGAATCGGTCATCCAACTCGATTAAAGAGACACCAGGGTAGCCGAGAACCTCTATGAGATAAATTTTCATTATCCTTGTTGCCAGACGTTGAGTTACCCGACGGGATAATTCGAACGTTATGTCTAGCGATCTTCCTTCTTCTTGGACGACTCGCTTGGGCGTCACCTCTGAAAGTGGATATTTAAGAATTGTTTTTCAAAACTACATCTCTACCTATATTGGGGGTGGAAGTAATCGAAGTCGGGAATACTTGGTCATAGTTACCATCGAGCATGAGACACCGATTATGCCCCTCGGCAATTTTCTCCTGAAGAATCATCGCGAAGCTGATGACTATCAGGAATAAAATAGATCCCGATTTTCCGAACATTTCGTGTAGCCTTCAGGGTCCAGATATCTGAAAAATATGGAAAATTTATCATTTCAGTGAAACGGAATCGGCATGAAGAAATTCCATTTAATTTCTTAGGTCTGATTCTTGGCTCGTTAGCCACGTAGTGCCACGATCGTTGCGATCACGATCGCAAAATACTTGATTAAATAAAGTAGTCATTATAATACCAATATATGTATAACGCGTATCCACATGTACAATATACGTACGATATAGATATAAAATTATAACTTAAGTGAGTTTGACAGGTTTTACGTAAATCGTTACACACAATAATACGACTTTATTTGCAATATTGTTAGCAATGCTAACACGAAACGTTTATCTAATAATTTATCAGCTGTTCACCTATTTGTCATGTTTTAGAATTCACCGTTCAATCTTCTCCTCTTTATATTCACCGAACTAACCATAATACAGTCATTAGTTTTCACGACGAGAAAATGCTACCTACTTCGTTTCAAGAGAAGATGCGAATCTTGATCAGCCATCAGTTGTAATTTTGATCGATCAATTATCCGCAGGGAATTTAGTGTCAGATAAGGCAGATCAGCTAAATGTTTTTCAATTTCGATATTATTTTTCATTTCAAAAGTATAACTTAGCAACTATTTGACCGAAATTTTAACGCTAACCCTATGCATATTCATTTACCTACTCAATAATCAAGGGGAAACAGGTTTTTCGGTTAAAAATATATCCAAATATCTGAATTTCGTTTGCTTCATTTATGTTGTTGGTAATACATCTCATGTTCACTGAAAAATTGTAGCACGCCATTCCCCTTTTATTCATCATTCTTTTTGCCACGTGTCTAAAAATTCTCTTCGTGAGTTTCAAAGAAATTTTCATCTGCACCAACCAAAAACATATCAATTATATTCTCCGCTGTTTATAATGATCGTAATATCATATACGCCTACGGATGACTTCCTCGTTAGATTCTGCGACTCGTTTCAGAATCAAACTAATACATATGATAACAACCGTATTTTCTAAACTATTCCCAATGTTTCAAGAGTCGCGCTAATCAGAGCGCAGCCGCTCGTCACAAATAATTCTTTTACTTTCTTGTTTATTTCAAATATAGGTTGTATTGAATAAAAAAAAATTACAAATGACAAAAAATTCATACAGTATGGTATAATAATAAGACTGCAGCAGATTATTATTATTATTATTATTATTGATATTGTTATTATTATTCGAAAAGTTTTAGCTGCTGGGCATAAATTCAACTTAATACACATGATATCTAAAAAGCGAAAGTACATTATATTATATTTTATTTAACGACCGCGTGAACGCCGAAAATAAATTCACTTTGCTATAGGTATATTATTTATTGTAAAGTGGGCGCTGTTTATGTGCGCACTTAATATGACCACAATAATACATATACTTATGTTGTTAGAGTACACATAAAATTACATACCTATACTGTACATACCATTTATTATTTCAGCTACCGAAATCTAACGTATAACATCAATATATGATATGTTCTTTCGATTGATCGAATCGTTCTTTATTTCTTGTTAAAAATTTTGTTTTCAACGTGTTTATGTGTGTTTGTTTTTTTCTATTAATTTGTTGTTTTCAAACGCTTTAATGTAATTGGCAAGTTTTATCTTATTTTCTACACATGTATTATGGCGAATAAAATTAATTCGGTATTTTCTAATCTACGCGATCTCGATAAAAATTCCGTTGCTTTTTTTTCTTTCTTCCTTTTCTCTCTAATTATAAATCTATTATTTCTCGTATTTTTCTGGTAATCGTTGCAGGTAATATTTGTTTATTTATTTTATTTATTTATTTTATTTATCACAAGCTAGCGAGGCGTGTGTATTAAAAATATCGTAATTAGGCTGTCGTCGTTATTATTTCAAGCACGGTGATGACCGCCGCGGTACTTACCAATAATTAAACATAGTACGCATGATAAAAGGAAAATGAAAATAGAAACAAAACGAAAACCTATTCACGCATGCTTCTGTACGTATAGTACATCTTAATAGTTTCATCACGTCCGTGTCCGCGGTAAATATCGTTAATTTATTATTTGAATTTAGCATTGTTTCACGCGCGACCAAAATGACAGGGTAAAGTAGAAGACCCATCGGCAAGGATTTATGCAGCCGTTTTCCGGTCGATGGCTATTCGAAGCTCGAGTTTATCAGGTGTGTTGCATGTGAAGGAAACGAAGGTGATAAGAATGGTAAATTTCACGTCTACACCGCGAGGATTTAATAAACTAAAAAATGGAAAACAACACGAAAAACTTGATGGGCAGAGGTCCTCATAGGTCGCCATGACCACTGATCGTGCAATCGAGTCCTCTTCAGAGGTGAGGACGAGAGTGAGGACCTCTGTCCATCACGTTTTTTCCTTCGTTTTCCATTTTTTAGTTTTTTCAATCCTCACGGTGTAGACGTGAAATTTACCATTCTTATCACCTTCGTTTCCTTTACACGCGACACACCTGATAAAATTCAAGCTTCGAGTAGCCAGAAACGAAAAACGGCTGCACCTCCGTACGGGGACATTTCATTAATTCATTTCGTGAAAGAATTTTTCGTTTCTCTTAATTTTGCAATTTTCTTTGCATTTGATATACAATTATAACGGATCTGTGTAGTAACGGAGATGTGTAGAAATGTTAATATTGCGTCGCGTAGCTCATGGTACACCGTGGCACTTCCGGTAAGGATAACAATAGTGGAGTAATAATAATAATAGTAACTTTACGTGATACAAGATTAGATTTTTTTTCTCATATTATTATATCAAATAAATTATCGAAACACATGGAATATACGTTACGTTATACTCGATAGTATCCTAATCTCGACGTAGAGAAGGAAGAAAAAAAAAATGTTTATAATTAAATTGAGCGAAAATTTGGCGACCGCATTCTCATACCGCGATTCTTTTTATTTTCATTAACATTCGTAGTGCGTCGAAATGGATGTAGTTTAACTAGACGTATAATAATAATGAACAGGAAAACAAGTTCTCGCTAACGCGTGCGATAACAATTTCAGAACGACCGATAACAGAACCATCTACGCACTATTATTATACGTAGTAATACGAATAGAAACGTATAAATAGTACGTATTACGTATTTTATTTCAATTTTCATATCAATTCTGCAAATAATAAAGGGGAAATCGTATCGAAAATATTCATTAACCTGCAGCGATTCGTTATAATCTGGACTGTAACTTTCGGACAGTGTATTTTTTTTCGTACAAATGGTTCTTAAATTTTATTTCATTTTTTCAATCTTAATTTATTGATTTCCTTGTTTTTTCAAACAATCAGAATCGGGACATAGGGTTAAAAGATATTATTACACATTCTATAGATATATTTCATAATTCCGGTGCGTATGATGAGATGAAATATGGGTAATAGTTGTTGCGATCGATAAATTGTTGTTGTTTTTTTTTTTAGTTTTCATTTTTCTAACCCTTTCGCGTATCTTCCGGACACCAGCTGTGCACTTTAAAAAAATGGTGTTTATTCCGTCGACGGTGCTGCGATTTTAGAATTAACAAATGATGTGGGCACCGCGCTAATTACCAGGAATATAACGCCGTCATAATTGGTCGATGTTTTAACGTTTTGTTTGCTCGCCAAAAATATTTGCAAATCTATTATAATAACATGGCAAAGACTGTGTAGTAAATTATAATCTATTGATAATGGACTTTTAATCAGAGATTATATTATGGCATGCAAAATTTGTTATTATATAATATATATATATATAACGTTAGGACGATAAGTTAGAAAAATAAAATAAGTTCAACAATAATATTATAACCGCGATTGTTATATCTAGACTCGATCCGTTTTTTACGCAAACGCTGCAATAGAGAACAAGAAGAAATAGACGAAGAAAGAAAACTAGGACAAATAGGATCGAAAGATGAATAAAGCGAGTTTGTTGTTGAAATGAAATCAAACGACAGCGCGCCGCGTCGGAATTCCGCAGGCAAACGCGGGGTTGTTAACCTAACTGAGGTAGGTCGGTGTGTAGAACCATCTTCAGTTTGATACATACGTACATCTCATTACACAGATAGACACCTATGTAAATCGGAATTATTTAACTTCAGTATACGTTATATATCTAGGCGATATATTATGTACGTACATACAATTGTTTTTCATTATTATTCATCTCGAAATAAAACTAACTCAACGGATTATTTAACCGCTACTCCATATTTAACGCACCCGCGTCTCCGCATTATTATACATTTATCGCATAAACCCTATGGACAAAAAATTTATTTATAACTTTGAGTAGAAAATTAAATGTCCAATTTTCTACGACTACACATACTTGCGAATGTTTCAAATAGAAATTTTACCCATTTAAGAATTCTTTTTTTTTTTTTTCAACGAATCTCACATTCCATGCGTATGTATATCAAGGATGTCAAGACGATGGCCTTCCGCAAGACGATCTGATACAGATTTATAATTATATTACCTATATATACCTCACCTTGGTTCATTAAATATACATACATTTTTGTAATATAAGGATCTTCGCATCCGATTATTTAGTTATTCGACAAACAAGTAAAAATTTACACGTGCCCACATTTATTTATTTATTTATTTGAAAAATTAACTTCACCTTCACACGCGCATGAAAAACCCGTGCGAAGAAGAAGATTATACGGAGTAGTCTGAACAATTTTCAACGCACAATTATATCGTGCATTAAAAATCGATACTCGAACAACCGCCGTTGACACATTAAATTTTATGTCGCTGTCATTATTGTTACTATATACATATTATTATAATTTTACATACTTCGCTACGTTTAATCTACGGCACATTATACGAACGTGTATACGTAGCGAATGGTATAATAATCGGTACGTGATTCAGCCGACCATTCATAAATCTTCACGCGTTTTTTCTTTTTTTTTTTTTCATTTTCATACTTACATATATCCGAACGTTGTATACGTTATATGTATCTACGTATGTGTTGATCCGACTACTCGTATTCGTAACCGTATTTTTTAAATACATGTATATATACACGGTGTATAGATATATATATTCAATATAAGCTATATGGAAGAACAGCTGTTTCTAATATATAAAATAGAAAGAGAAATCGGGACGTTACGCCTTTCGTCGGAAGTTTTTGTCGCGTTGCGTTGGGCCGCGTGAATTAAAAATATAAAGGTTTTATAGAAAACAAAAGAAAAAAAATTAAATTAACTAAATATACCTACGCACGAAACCCTCCCGCGATCTTTGCATCATCATTATCGCGTATACCTATACGTGTGTATTATTACGCACTCGCGTACAGATATAGCATATAAATGCATGCGTACATTAAAATATATCTCTTGAACCGGGAGATGACCGCGTTAATAATATCTCCCGGCTCCGCGGCTTCGGATAATCGCATGTGCAGCTATTGCACCGGCGGCGCGGTAAGTTAAATTATTTTAATCTTAATTATGAGCAAAAATATGGGCGTACGATAATAACAACAATATATATAGTATTATTTGAAACGAAAACTCTAGAGATTATCACTTTCGAACATACCGTATAATATTATGTTGTATGTCACACGCTATATAACGCTTGTGAGTCGAATAAATTTGAACAAAAAAAAAAAAAGAAAAATTCAAGAAAAAAAGCAAATTCAAATTATTATATAGTACCACTAAACAAATGTTGCCGATCGGATTTGCGGAAATGAAAAATAAAAATCGTACAACAGCCGCCATCTGTACAACGATATGCTCCGTATCTGGGCGATTCGTCAAATTTTTAAAACGAAAAGAAAAAAGACAATATGTGATTTTTATGCATAAGAAAAAATTTAACCGGGTTACATGCGACGCGTGACGTGTGTATCTGCGAGTGCAGGTATATTTACGTTTCTGTTTCTCGACTGCACGCCACTGCACTGGTAGTTTTTGAGTTATTGTTGCAAAGCGCGGACGAACTACATGTTCGATATTCTTGCAATACAATTTTCACTTTTCTTCGCGCATTTCTGTTTTTACCATTTTTACCAAAGAGAACGCGCGGAACGCATTCTACGCGATGAAAAAACAGCGTAGAATATTTAAGTATAAAATACGCGTTCGTAAGGTGGGTTAATGACTATGATATGGTGAAGAATTTTTTGAAGACAAAAAATAAATCTGCATAGCTTGTTATTCGCGGTACGCGTATACGTGTATGGTATAAGTTGTTGGTTGGTACCGGGGGAATTTTTCGACGCTACGAAAAAAAAGAAAAAACAAAAACGAAGAAAAAATCGATATATTTAATACGCGTATAGATATATAACTGTGCCGATTATACGCGTAACACGGAATTGGATACTTACTTACTTTCGTATGTTGCAGCGAGAAAGAAGAGTATTTTTTTAAAAATAGAACGCGCGACGGAAATCTCGAAATTCTAAAAATTTATTTTAAAACATATCTGAGTATCATATCTTTAATATACCTACACCCCGTGCGGGATTATAATTTTAGGAATATGAGTGCACGAGAAAAAAATAATATTTTTATACGGTACAATAAATGATCGGTTGTTATTCATTTGTTTTTTATTCTTTTTTGCATGGCATAGATTTTGCGGTTATAACGCCTATACAGTTTCGAAGGTGAAATATGGCTGTGAGGGAAAATGCAGATGATTAGACGATTTTCTTGTTCCTCATTATCGTCATCGCGAATATATGCACGCGTTATACATATGTATACGTAGATACCTACCCATGTGACGTATTTTTTAGTTTATAAAAGCGAGACTGGCAAACATTAAGTATTACGGACTTTATCGTTTTATTTGTGTCAAGTTTTATGACTCGCCTCTGATGCAAGTAAGTGTGCGCACTTATACATGCATAGGCATAAGTATCTCTACAGACATCTTCAACAGATATTCGTACAAATATACATAAAAATATCTGTTTTTGAATTTCAAAATTCTATCCAATTCGATGATGTTTTTACAATTTAATAATGACGGCGAGAGATCTTCGCACAAAGAAAAATAATTCATAATCACTCTTCAAAGTTTTTATAGTTATCAAGGTTGAAAAATTTTCACGATTTCACAAATGAAATTAGATTCCGAGGAAAACAGTGTTGGTAAATAACTCTTTGCCTCTACCAAAGAACCTACGATTTGGGCCGCCAATAAAAAGGTAAAATAAACAACTAGAAAAATAAAAAAATTTCTAGTGAAATAATAAAGTGTACGAAAAGAATTTTAAGCGATCTCCGCGATGACGGGATTCTTCACGATAAAATTTTTATCGTCGTTGTTTTTGTTGTTAAAATTTGTAAATTAATTTTATTACATTTTTTCATTATCGTCGCTAAACAAAACGGTGCGGATTAAAATGAACTTTCGAGACTGCAGGCACCGTTATTTGAATCGATATTTCATTTTTTGTTCCGCGAACGTTTTTGCACCTATATCGAATAACGCGATATCGGCGTATTACACTCTGGTTTAGACGGCTATTTTTTGTAAACATGTCATACCTAATTATTACGAGCCATCCGGTCATTCGGGGTTATCAAAAACGCGTTACATGTAATTGGCGTGTACGTGTGCGTACACGCGCATGGTATAATATTAATAACAGGAGCCATTCTCAATAACATAAAAATCGTCAATTTTTAACGTGTCACGATCACGTGACGCGAGAAGAACGACTAAATAAATGAATAACAATGCGACAGAGTTTTTAATCCATCGTTATATATTATTTGCGTAAGCCAAAAATAAGTGTCACCCGATCTGCATCGAGCCCTCGGTATGCATAAGATCTTATAGTTCCGAAATAAACAATCAAGACTGGCTTTCGAGCGTAATATTCTACTGACCCGGATAGCCCCGTGGAACATGCGTCATTAATAATTGTATTAAAATACAAAACCGAATACTACATAACGCGATTGCCGCAACATGAACAATACGAGATGATGAAGTAGCGTAGAGACAATTACAATAACAACTAGTCGTGTAACTATTCAACGTAGGTTAGTTGAAAAATTATCATTATTATTATTGGTATATTTGCTGCAGCTGCACCGCCAAGTACATAGTTTTCTGTAATAAGTAATAACGGCAGCTAATAAACGTCCGGAGATTTTCGACCGTTATGCACAACAATAACTTAACTTTACATATTACACACACCGTCTAACAGTAAAAGACAAACATATTATTTACGGTTTCACTTCGATTTGCATGTGCATACACACGAAATAAACGTAGAGTCTATTTTCTTTTCGTAGAAACAAAACGCTTTTAGAATTTTCGTTTCTTCTCACAAATAACGCACACCTTTTACCAAGCCGTCTCGTTCCCAGCGGTACACATGGCATTGCAACGAGTCCTTGACAAACAAAAAATTAAAAAAAAAAAAAAGAAACAGCAAAAGCGCATGGTATATATATGTATAAAATTATACATAAGACACGGTACACTGTGTACCTGTACATATTACACATGTACGTACAAAATAAATATGTGGTTTGTTGCGTTACGTCGCCGCTGCTATAATCGATATGCAATATCGATCTGTGATTTAAATACCGAACGATCTTTTGCAGCCTGTCCCATGATTATTGATAATATCCTGGAATAAACATATATCAACCGACCAAATGGTTATAATAACGATATCGGTAATAGTGATAATAATAATAATAATAATAATAATAATGATGACGATGACAAACTCTCACCTCGATCGATCGTTCAATCGTTAATCCGACGTCGTCATGATTTTTTTATCCTTGACGCGCACCTCAACTTATGATTTTTTTCTATATAAGGCGGTAAACTGTCACTTTTTTCAAAAAATTGTCTTAAAAAAGGATCGTTTCTGTTATTATTGATATTATTATTATACAGCAGCAGCAGCACCTTGATGCACAGTGCACCTCGTGACGAAGGTACATTTGTGTGCAATACACGTTATATGCATGTATGGTATAAACATACTTTATTTATAAGAGGAAAACAATAACTATAAGATAAATTTATTATATGACACTATTATCGTAATATCACGATCAATGATCTCAGTTTGTAAGATTTTTTTTTCCATTTGATCGATCGTTATCTAACATATGTAGATACAGAGAATGAAAATAAAGAATTTCGTTCGTTTGTTTATTTAGTTTTATAGATCGAGCAAGTTTTAACCGCGCAATGATTATGCAATTCGATGGTAAATGAGTTTATTTGATTGTGGAAAATTGCGCGGACCGTTTAAAATCAAAACGGTTCGTGAACTCGATTCTGACAGCGTTAAGTGCGCGATGAATATGACGTAAAAAATAATTGGAAATATAAAACTCGACAAACTTTTCACATCTGATACGCGGACGCGGCTCGATGGTTGGCGCGTTACTGAAATGTTTAACTGTTCGCGTTGGCGCGGCGCTCATATTTTTCGTCTCCTTCTAGCTTGTTAATTTACGTCATTCTCTGCTCTCGTATTCGTGCATGCATAGGTGCATCGGTGTATGTAGAATTCTGAGTGAGTGGGCAAGTTAATAAGTAAGTCTATGAAGTGTACTTTAATAGATTTATACAAGTATATATCTAAGCACGGTGTAAGTCTCGATGCGATCGTGCAACTGCCAAATTGTAATATATTTTACCGCTACTACGTCGTTTTTTGTTCCATTCCGTGTTTGCGATCGTCACTGTACATCACATACTCGATAATGATAGTTGAGAAAAATTCACTCAGATTATTGCGAGATTACAACACGGACGGCGTGAAATAGCTCGTCATTTTTCCGAGTCGAATTATTTTTTGATCCGATTTCTTTCGTTTTTTTTTTTATGTGAAAAATGTTTTTTTTTCTTTTTTTTTTATAACGCGTAGATAGATATATAGATAGATCAGAAGTAGTAGCGTGACGCACGTGGTGAATCAGTTTGT